>CM019158.1:1253934-1284300 GCA_009733165.1 Naja naja | reverse complement strand
GTCTTCTCTTTTTCCTCTCCTCTCCTAAACTTTCTTGGCATTTTCAAAGACTTTTAAATTCCCAGCCTCTTTGACAACATTATTTCCCCCGAAAGTTGGTGAAACTTTCTCTGGGTAAATTAAACCCTGACTGT
Organism: Naja naja; assembly: GCA_009733165.1. Classification (NCBI taxonomy): domain Eukaryota; kingdom Metazoa; phylum Chordata; class Lepidosauria; order Squamata; family Elapidae; genus Naja; species Naja naja. Next base: position 1,284,166 of record CM019158.1, on the reverse strand, counting down.
ATCTGATTTTTTTTAAAAAAGTGTTTTGTTTTGTTTTTAATTGTGCTGTCCCTCTTTGAAAATTTACTGCGAACTGGGTTTGTGTTTCTGGGAAGGAAGAAGGTTGCAGAGAAGGAGGTGTGAGCTGATGTGGAGCACAGTTTTGGTCTTTTCTCTTTCTTACACACACACATGCACAGAGATGGAACGGGTGAGCCTCCTTCCATCAGCCTTCAAAAGTTCATTCCCAGCACAATTTTCTTACCCACTTCCTTGTTTTGGGGTGGCACCGTTGCAAAACGTTGCGAGAATAACTACAAAACTGCTTACGCAGGGGAAAGGAAGAATTAGCAACCAGCTGAACTTAAAAATCCACTTGAAGTTTCTTTTATCCCGTTGCATGGTTATATAAATGCAAGGCTTATGGGGCGGGGGTGCACAGGGCTGTTACTGAGCTAGAGAAAAAGCACACATACACCCAAAAACCCCTCAGCTTTTCAAGGTTTGGGAACCCTGCCAGGATCCTGCCAAGATGCTTTCCCCAAGAGAACAAATGTGAATTCATGAGCGAAAGAATTAAGCAATGATGGTTCTTCCCTTCGCCGTAGCTGCGGATGGAGAGACAACCAGAGGGATCCCGGAAAGGAAGAGATCTCTCTCTTGGACTGGGGAGGTTGCCACGGTCCATAGCTTCTCCATAGAGAGAGGTATGGATCCCTGCCATCACTGGGAGGCAGAGCACGGCTTGGTGTGCAGTGTGGCATTAACGAGCAACTGCTTCTAAGCGGCTGATAGGGAGACTGACATCTGACTGGCGTCCCTGGAGGTGGTGGTTGGAAATAACCCTTTATGGAAAGTTGACGTGGTGAGCCACTTTGTTTTAATGCAGTTGTGTGGACGAAAGGGGCATGGCTCACTGCCGGACAGTCCTTTGCGAACAATCTAGGTTAGGAAAAAAAGGGGATTTGAAAAAGGGTTTTTTTTTTTGAGGGGTGAGCACGGAAAGGCTGAGCTTTCTGTGAACGGGAGGCAAAACAAGTTGAGCTCCGTTTGTTCCGTCCTAATTCTTACTGGCTGTTGCGTCTGGATGGTGGACTCCTTTTCTGCTAATCCAGGGTCGATTACTAGAGAGTTAAGTAAGGATGAAGATCCTGCAGCAAGATCTGTGCATTGATCCCGAGAGGGGAACTTTGCAAAACCTCTCATCATCTTGCAGATCGGATTGGCCCCCTTTGCTTGCAAGCCTCCATTAACCAATTTTTTTCTCTCTTGTTTTAGAGTTTCCAATCGATTCACTTATTAATTCTATTTATTTATTTTATTTATTTATTTTGTCAATCGCTTACAAGATAATAAGTATAAGGATAAACATGGTTGTGAATACATGAAATGAATACGTATAAGAAAAATAAAAAGAAACATTAGGACAGGGACGCACGCACAGGCCTCTTAGGAAAGGGATGAGGTCAATAGTAGACAGTCTAAGGTTAAAGTTTTGGGGGTTTGGGGAAGAAACCACAGAGTCAGGTAGAGTATTCCAGACATTGACCACTCTGTTGTTCTCTCCCAGTTTAGTTTTCGAAGCAAACAGCAGGATGCTCAAGTGTTTGTTTCTTCTAGGAAATAAAAAACCAAGACAAATAATAATGTTCTGGTGTCATTTCTATTTACACCCCGTTGTGTTTTTTTTCTTTAATTTTTTCCTGGTGGGATTGTTTTTGGCACCTCAGTCTCCAGGCCCTGTTTGCCAATTGCCAAGATCTGAAAAGTTGGAAATATTTGTATTTTTTCTGGCAGTGTTTGTATGGACATGGGGGTGGGGTTTGTCTGCGAGAGCGATATACCCAGTGGCTTTTTTTTTAAAGATGGTCTTCCCCCACAGGATGTTTTTGGAGACCCTTCCCCTCCCTCTCCTTTCAAGCTGTTTCCGCTCTGAGCCGCCTCCCCGGATGGCAGCTCTCCCAAGTGCGCCCGGCAGCTGTTCCCAAAATTAGGGAAGGAAAGGTCAGCCTTGCCATCACTGGGCTATTCTTGTCATCAACCCGCCCTGAGTGGCTCACGCGCTTCATTTCTCCCCTCCTCAATGCTGCCGGCTTGGATCTCCCTGGGGTCCTGCCGGTACCCGGTACCCGGGCCCTTTTCAAGGAGGATGGAGAGCCCCTGACTCAACTGAGTTTTAGTCTTGAGTTTCGAGAAAGAGGAAGTTTTGGGGCTTGGTTGAATGACAGGAGGGAGAGAACTGCTCCCACGGATAAGATGTGGAGGAAACGACATCGGGGAAGTGCCAAGGATTACGTGATCGTTCACTTCTCTTCTTCTTCCTCTTCCTCGCTCTCAGGTAAGGCCAGGCAGCTGGCCCATCTCTTCCCCCCACCCGTGCTTGGGTGGTGGGTTTCTCTTTTGGGCTGAGCAGGGCTGCAGTCCACTGCCAAGATTCGGCCAGCTTGGTGGCATCACGTCCTGCGTGGCCGGTTGGTGCTTTATCCGCCTTGGCAACGATTCCTTTTGCAGTTGTGGGAAGTGAATTCATTTGCAGTCTGGCTGTTCTTTATTTTATTTTACATTTTAATTTATATTTTTTCTTCTGAGCAATAGAGTTTCTTTAAAACCTGGTTGGGGTAGGGCTGGCTGGCACAGGGTCGCCTGGGCAGCACACTTGGAGCGGGAACCAAAATCAAATCTCCCCGCTCCCCATGCAGCACCTTTAAGGCTCCCCCATCCCTCCCCAAAGAATGCAGCTTGGCTTACTTGCTAGAGTCACTCATTTTTTGCTCCCCCGAGGCAGCTCCTGATTTGGGTGCCAAGTTAAGATGCTGCCCCTCTGTGTTTTCTTCACAAACCCTTCCAAAAAATGTGGCTCTGTAAAACAGTTCCATTTTTGTTGATTGCTTTTCTTGATTTTGCTTTGAAGACGCTGCCCATCCTGGAATCTTCTTGGATTCCCACTGGCAGTGCCAACCATGTCCAAGGGGACCGACTTTTGCTGAGTCACTTTGCGCCATGGATTCGTCGGTGCTAGTAAAAGGGTCGTTTTGCAAAAATTAGAAGCTTGGGGTTTTTTTGTTTTTTTTTTGTCTGGGACTTTGAAACGGTGCACCAATGAATGCTGCTCAAGGAATGCAAAATTGCCAGACTAATAATAATACATTTGTATGTCGTTGGCTTGAATTTCCTTCTGATTTTTGCCAGTTTCTCCAACGCTCTGGCTGTCTAATATTGAGGACTAGAAACAAGGAGGCTTGTCCAGGGACAGGGACGTGCGATGTTGGAAGTGTGTTGTGAGGCATCTCTGCTAGAGAACGTTACATTTAATCCACGTCGCTTGGTGTTGCTTTTGTGTTTATTAACAGCAATCATCAAATGCGCTAAGGCAGGGCTCTTGGCTACTTTAAGGCTTGTGGACTTCAACTCCCAGAGTTCCTCAGTCAGCAAAGTTGTTGAAGAGTTGAAGTCCACAAGGTTGGAGACCCCTGCGCTAAAGCAATGAGTTCCTTTTATTTTTTATTTTACCTGCTTTCGTTCCTCAGGGGACTCCGAAGAAGAAGACTTGGGATTCTTGGAGGTACCAGTTTCAGAGGCCAAACAGCTGCCGGAGTTGGGCCCGATGCCCGAAGGGTTAAACCCACAGCAGGTTTGTTTAGGGGTCCAACCTGAAATCTAAATTTTGTTGAACTGGTGTGATGACCCGGGGCATGGCACAAAGGCAACACAGTCAGTTAATCAGTAGGAGTCCCTTTATTAGCTCCAACTTTGCCCCCAGTGTCCTGGTTACCTTCTGGCTGGAGAAAAACTCTCCCAGGAACAGCCTTTGACTGCAGAGAATCAAGTCCAAAACATGGTCAACAAAAACTGTAACTATAAGTCCAATCAAGGCAAAATGAGGTAATTAGTCCAGTAGGGCAGGAGCAAGAATTCCAGATGTGAAGGAACGGCAATAATTCAACACGTTTGGGAAGATGCCAGGAATGCAGATAGCCAAAGTCAACTCAAGATAAACCCCCGTTTGTTCCCAGCAGCTGACGCACTCAGCATGCATCTCTTTTAAACTCTCTTTCCAGGTGTGGCTAATGAAGGGAATCAGGGCCCTTTCTTCCCCCGTAAGCCACACAACCCACATTGCTCCCTTCTCCGTTCCTCCCTGCGTGCCCTAGGATGAAGAGTGCATGGGCCTGGGTCTTCCTCTGAACTCCCTCTCTTTTGTTCTACCTCTTCCCTGCTCTGCCCAGCCTTCCCCAGTTTCCTCCACAGCCAATGGAGCCACACTCCCGCTCCCTGTCAGCTGTTTGTCTTCCTCCTCAGATTCAGACTCCGACAGGGGCATGACAACTGGGTTCTTTATTTGGGAATTTGGGCCCTCTTTTTGCAAAGCCCCTATCTGCTGCAAACCAACCCTCCAGGGGATGTTTGGGGTTTTGAGACAAACGCTACCTGAGCTGGTGAATCCCCTCTTGTGGCGGGGAGTTCCACAAGCTGCCCCCGTGGGCTTAATTCTGCGGCTCTCTTTTTTTCTCCCAGGTCATACGACGTCACATCCTGGGCTCCATTGTGCAGAGCGAGAGGAGCTATGTGGACTCGCTGAGGCGCATTTTACAGGTATTTCGTCTTTGGCTTTGGCTTCTTGAGAAGAGATGCTCTTTGGGTCCCCTTGGGCCAATGGTGGGAAGCCAAATCTCACACCTTCTTGTCAATTCTGGCTTGGTAATACAGGTAGTCCTTGACTTACGACCACATTTGAGCCTGATATTTCTGTTCTTAAGTGAGGCATTGGTTAAGTGAGCTTTGCCTCCCTTTTACGACCTTTTGTGCCACGGTTGTTAAGCGAATCACTGCTTCCCTATTGACTTTGGTCGCAAAAAAGAATCGCATGACCCCGACATAAATATGAGTCAGTTGCCAAGCGGCTGCATTTTGACCATGTGACCATAAGCGGTCGTAAGTGTGGGAAATGGTCCTAAGTCACTTTTTTTCAGTCCGGTTGCAACTCTGAACCTTGTAAATTGTAAATCAGGGACTACTGTACATCAAAATGATAACCCAAAAGATGGATGGGTTATCAAAGGTGTTGTCAGGATTCCAGCAGTTACCCCATTTATGAGTCTCGAGCCAAACTTCCAAAACTTCAAAAGGATTTATTGGGAGTTAACATGTCCGGCACTGCCTGGGTGCAGCCGACTCTGAGACACATAATTCACTGTCACCCTTGACCCTGGTTTTCCCCCACCCCCTGGGTGTATCATAATTCATATTCTCCAATGGGACACATCCATAGCCAAGAGTCATCAATCACATTCTCCAGTTAGATTTTAGCACGGGGCAAACTTCCATCACCTAGTTACTATCTTTGAAAAACTATTTATGGAATGCACTTTCAGCTTCCAAGCTGCCACACTGCTCTTCCAAACCCCATTTTCCCTCCTCCCTTTCTGTTGGCAACTCTAAAAAGACCATAGAAATATTTTATGAGTTGACAGTTGTCTCCCGTCCTCTTCCAAACAGGATTATAGGAACCCCTTGATGGAGATGGAGCCCAAAGTCCTCAGTGCCAGGAAATGCCAAGTAGTCTTCTTCCGGGTCAAAGAGATCCTCCAGTGCCACTCCATGTTCCAAATCGCCTTGTCTTCACGGGTGGTTGAGTGGGACTCCATGGAGAAGATCGGCGACCTCTTCGTGGCCTCGGTGAGCAATGCTTAGACGTGGATATGGCGCCATCTCAAAGATGTAACTTCTAGAGGGAACTCTGGAAGTGAATCTTGGGGGGTCTCACTGTCCTGCATTCGTTTCTCCAAAGTTCTCCAAGTCCATGGTCTTGGATGTGTACAGTGAATACGTCAACAACTTCACCAGTGCCATGTCCTTAATCAAGAAGGCGTGCTTGACCAAACCGGCTTTCTTGGAGTTCCTCAAGGTAAGAAGAATGGACATCACAAAAGCCCTGGACCTTGGGGCAAGACCCATCAAGGGGTTAATCTTGTTGTGGTCCGACAGCAGCCTGCGGAGACAGCAGCAGAATCAGACAGTGGGGAGGAACATGGGCCAGTCCGCGAGTCTGGGAAGGTCTCGGACGAGGGTCCTGCGTCCAATACAGAGATGGTGCCAGGGCCATCTGGGAGTTATGTGCTGACTCCGGAGCCTCCAGAATCTGACAGTGAGGCAGAGGAATAAGGGGAGCCTGTTCCCAGTGTGCATGCTTGCGCAGAGCTGCCAGAAGGCAAGGACAGTTAAGACAAAAGGGGGTGACTCGGGAGTAAGGCTTGGAGGTGATTGGCCCTCCCATAAGACATAAAAGAGGAGCAAAGGGACAGGAGCCTTTGCAGGAAGGAACTTTGTCCGTACTGGTCGGTTTGAAACCTGAAGCTCGGTGTTGAATTTGTGTTCCATTTTGGCCTCATATAACTAATTGGACATTTAGTCGTTGGCAGCACTCCAAGGAAGGTAAAGGTGTGCGCTTATCAGACTTATCCTGAAGGATTTGGGCAGACTTCCATGGGACTATTTACAAACTGAGGTGTATCATAATTCATATTCTCCAATGGGACACATCCATAGCCAAGAGTCATCAATCACATTCTCCAGTTAGATTTTAGCATGGCACAAACTTCAATCACTAAACTAAGATTTGTTCATTGCAGGCTGTGAATGATTAAAATTTGCAGCCGTTGAAATAAAGAAAAAGGGTTTTGGGACTACCGTGTGCTTGTTAGTGTCTCAGTAAGCCTTGGTCAGAACAAATCTTAGTTTAGTGGTCATAGAGGTTTATCCCTCAACCTGGTTTCGCCATATACATGAGGGTTATCTCTCCATCTCTTAACCCATCTCATGTTCGATGGAAGAAGGAGTCTTCTCTTGTCCTTGAGGTTTCGGCTATTCGGCGGTTTCGATGGGTTAGGAAAGCAATGATTGAAATGAAAGATAATTGGATTCGTTAACTAATCCATTCTGCAGCTAAATTGCATTTGAATGTGAATGGGTCATGAGGATCTAACGGGGATAATGAAAAATTGTGTTTGCTTTCTGCCGTTGAGTTCAGAAGTGTACAAATTAATAATTTGGGTCTAATCTCCTGCTCCATTCATTCGGGATTGGGTTTTTTTTTGATAAACCATGGAGAAATATGCAAAATTGGATGCAGCTGAAGAGTTCCTGGATCCAGAGCCCACTTCAGGATACAGTTGTAGAGTAGAATGGTTTACTATCCATCCCACCCTGAATTCATTCACTTGGCAAGATGGGATTGTTGATAGATAGATAGAATTCTTTTATTGGCCAAGTGTGATTGGACACACAAGGAATTTGTCTTGGTGCAAATGCTCTCAGTGTCCATAAAAGAAAAGATACATTCATCAAGAGTCAAGAATCATAATGTACAACACTTAATGATACTCATAGGGTACAATAAGCAATCAAATCATACTAGGAAACGGTCCATATAAAGCAACAAAGTTATAGTCATACAATCACAAGTGGGAGGGATGGGTGATAAGGAGTGATGAGATGGCCCTAGAGGAGTTGACATTGAATAGAACAAGCTTTGCTGAGATGTGACACCTCCATGATAGGCCCACAGATACATTGGAGAAGAAGAAGAGAAGTCCACCTCTCAACCAAGCAATTATAACTTCCTTTTTGCAGAAGAAACAGATGTCCAGCCTTGACCGGGTCACCCTCTACGGCTTGATGGTGAAGCCCATACAAAGGTTCCCCCAGTTTATTCTCCTACTCCAGGTACCAGTTTTGTTTCCTTGGGTTCCTGAATTAGGGAAGAACTTCTAGAACCATGTTTCTCAACCATTTGAAGATGCGTGGACTTCAGCTCCCAGAATTCCCCCAGCCCGCTTGAGTTGAAGTCTACCCATCTTCTAGTTTGCAAGGTTGAGAAACATGGATCTAGGTCAGGGGTCTTCAAACTTGACAGCTTTAAGACTTGTGGACTTCAGAATTCCTCCTCCAGTCATGTTTGGAATTCTGGGAGTTGAAGTCCACAAGTTTTAAACTTGCCCAGTTTGAAGACCCTTGATCTAGGTTACGCCAAGCAGAGGGAAAGGGTTGGGTTGGCATGTTGAGGAAACATCTAGAGTGGAACTGAGCATGGATCTCAGACGGCCCTCAATTGACTGGTCTGTTGCCAACATTGCTCTTTCTTCCCTCTTACCAGGATATGCTGAAGAACACTCCAAAAGGACATGCTGACCGCTTGTCCCTCCAGCTCGCCCTAACAGAACTGGAGACCTTGGCTGAGAAGCTCAACGAACAGAAGAGGTTGGCTGACCAGGTGGCTGAGATCCAGCAGCTGACCAAGAGTGTCAGTGACCGCAGCCATCTCCATAAGGTGGGTGACTCTCAACAGGACGCCCAGCCCAGTGGTCAGTTCCAATGTCCTTCTGGATATCTTCGGATGACAACTTCCACACATCCAAGTATGGTTGTCATCTGGACCCATCTGGTGGACTTACAAGTTCAGAAAACTTGCTTTGCTTTTGATTGCCTCTTTGGTTCCTGGAACAGTTTTAGGGTTCACCCAAAATTGGAAAGAACCATGCAAGCAGAGAGAACAATTTAATGCTTAAGGGCTCTAGGTTTTGAGACATCTTGTCATGCCCCTGGTGGAGACTGACTCCGAGGGAGAGGAGCAACAGCCAACAGGGAGTGGAAGTGTGGCTCCGGAGGTTGTAGAGGAGGCTGGGGAAGGGCAGAGGCCAGCTGGGCAGTCAGAGGAGGACCCAGGCCCATCCCCTCTCCATCCTAGAGCACGCAGGGAGGAGAGGATAAGGGAGAAATGTGAATGGCGTGGTCTACGGGGAAGGAAAGGGCCTTGATCCCCTTCATGGGCTGCAGCTGTGAGAACTATTTAAGAGGCTGGACTGCACATGAGCCAGTGCTGGAAACAAAGCGTGAAAATATTTCTAGTCTCTCCCTTCTTACCTGAATTTGGCATCCTTCCCAGTGTGTGTTCCGATATCTCTGGACGTCTTCAAGCCCTTATCTTGCCTGGTTCCCTTAATTGCTTCAGGGTGGTTTGTATTGTTTTTTCTGGTTATAATTTATAGGCATTTCCTCCTTTTTGCAACTGTTTGTGGGGGATTTTTTTGTCTCCAGTCAAGGATATTTGGAGCTTTGAAGCCAAGTTGAAGGAATTAAAGGGGCTTCACCTGTTTTTGTGCCTGTGTTGTTTTTAAATCCCACCCTGGGTCATCACAGTTCCTGCAATAATTTTAGGGTTCACCCCAAAATGGAAAGAGCCATGCAAGCAGAGAGAACAATTTAACGCTTAAGGGCTCTAGGCTTTGAGACATCTGGATTGATTTGAGATGAACCTCCCACCACTTCTGAAGAGATTTATGGCCACCATTGAGGCCGAAATCTCCGTTGCTAAGTGAGACAATTGCTCCGTGAGTTTTGCTTCCTTTAGCCACCTTTCTTGCCAAGATTGTTAAGTGAATCACTGCGGTTGTTAAGCTAGTAACCCGGTTGTTGAGCGAATCTGGCTTCCCCATGGATTCGGCTTGTCCGAAGGTCACAAAAGGGGATTACGTGACCCCCGGGACACTGCCACTGTCATAAATACAAGTCAGTTGCCGAGCATCCGAATTTTGATGAGATGCTGCAACGGACATGTGAAAAAAGGTTATGGTTATGATCTTCAAAGCGCTCCATGGCTTAGGCCCAGGGTATTTGCGAGACCACCTACTGCCAATGACAGCCTCCCACCGACCAGTGCGGGCCTACAGGATTGGCCTCCTCAGGGTGCCGTCGGCCAAACAATGTCGGCTGGCGACCCCCAGGGGGAGGGCCTTCTCTGTGGCGGCCCCTGCCCTCTGGAACGAGCTACCGTTAGAGATCCGGATTGTCCCCAACCTGAGAGCCTTTCGCCGTGCCCTTAGAACATGGTTATTTGAGCAAGCCAATCTATCCTCCTGCCTGCATCACAGTCCAATCGCCCCGTGCGCTCCCATAGGAGGGGCCTTCTGGGAATACCGTTGGTCAGGCATTGTCGGCTGGCGGCTCCCAGAGCTAGGGCCTTTTCTGTGGGAGCGCCCGCCCTGTGGAACCAGCTTTCTGCGGATCTGCGTTTGGCCCCTGATCTCCGCTCCTTTCATCGAGACTTGAAGACCTGGCTGTTTCAGCAGGCCGGCCTGGATTGACCCTGGGGTGGGTAGTTTTAATTTGTTTGTTTATTTGTGATTTTATTGTTTTAACTTTTGGTAATTTGGACTTGTTTTTAGTTGTTTTATTGTATATCCTTTTTATGTTAGCCCTGAGTCCTTTGGGAGTAGGGCGGCATACAAGTCTAAATAAATAATAATAATAATAATATCCCCATGAGAAATATTTTTAATTTTTGATTGGAATAATCGTTCTAATTTTTTTTAAAAAAAATATTGTTGGTTGGGCTTAAATTTTAGTTTAATCTTTATTTTAATTTTTGTACTGCATGTTTTTATTGCCCTGTAAACCACCCTGAGTCCCTTGGGAGAAGGGCGGTATATAAATTAAATAAATAAATAAATAAATAAATAAGGCCGTAAGTCATTTTTTGCAGTGGCATTGTAACTTTGAACGGCCTCTAAATCAGGGGTCGCCAACCTTTTGGACCTCAGGGACCACAAAACTCATAATTTTAAATCCCACGGACCACTAATATGAATTTTGACTGATGGTGACTTGCTGACATTGGTGGGAAACTTGGTCCCATCTTCCAGAGCTGCAGGAGTCACAGGACTGGCCGTTTGGTCATCCTGGAGCAGCTGTTCCTCCACCCGGGTGCACCGGCCTGCCATAGACTGGAGCAGCTGCTCCGGGATAACCAAAGGGCCAGTCCTGTGACTCCTGCAGGTCTGGAAGATGGGACCGACTTTCTCGCCAACGTCAGCAAGCCCCCCCGGGGCGGATTTCCCTCCCCCGCCATTAAGGGAGGGGGCCACTGTGTGGGTTTCTGCACAGCCTGGATTAATTGCTTTAGGGGGGGTGTGCTTTGGGGGAGACATTTCTCTGCGGACCACCAAAATTTTCTCGTGGACCGCCAGTGGTGCCCGGCCCCCTGGTTGGCGACCACTGGTCTAAATGAACTGTTGTGAGTGGAGGACTACCTGTACAATGGAAGGTTTAGCTGGAGGTTGTGTTTGCCTTGAGTTTAAAGTACCCACAAAATTTGCTTTAGGGGAGAACAGCTGTTGGGCTCCAACATAAAAGCAGTCTGTTCCCTTGCTGTTCCTTTTCCCGCCTCTTTTTCGAAGCTGCATTTTTATTTAAATAAATAAAAGGTTTTGAAGGTGGTCAATATGATCCCACGTGCTCTATTCATTTTATCTTGATCCGATCTGATCTTGACTTCTATACTTCTTATTTATTTATTCGGTTTTATTATTTCCATTTTTATTATCTATTTATTTCGACATTTAGAGAAAGCCTGTTTTTATCACGAGATGATGATCTATTTATCTGATTTATTTTATTAATCATCCATATTTCGATTTGATTGTCTGTTTGAAACGACAGTCTTTGTCTAACAACATCTGAATTTCGGACCTTGATCCATTTCATAGCTTAAACGAACACGTCCTTCTACACCTTAATATGCTTCCTCCGAGCAAAGCAATCCTTTAATTAAAAAAAACAACTATTAATTCCATAGCCTTCTGTGACTTGGCCTTTGGTTCTTCAACAAACCATGATGAAATCAACCATGTTCATGAACAATATCAGAAGTACAGTTCCTTATTTTCCACCCCCAGTTTTTTTTCTTTTTCCTCCAGGGAAAATAGTCTTTAAAAGCAGCGTTTTTTTCCCTGCCCGTGTCATTTTCAGATAAGGCCAAGGTTCTGTTCTGCTTTGTAATTTCATTTTTCGCTTTGTTTTCCTTTCCCCCAGTTGTTAAATTCGGGGCAACGGCACCTGTTATTCTGTGAGACCCTGACGGAGACGGTTTACGGCGACCGAGGTCAACTAATCAAATCCAAGGAACGCAAGGTGTTTCTTTTGAATGACGTCTTAGTGTGCGCCAACATCAACTTCAAGTGAGTGTCTGTCAGAGTTGTGTGCCACACAGAGAGAAGGGCACACGGGGAGGTGGTAACCCAGCACATGTCGGAACAGAAATAGAAATTTAAATTGTAAAGGGGTTCTGGTGCCCTTCCTTGGCATTCTCGGGTCAGATTTTGGCCCCTAGAAACAGGTCAGGATTTCCTGCCTTGTGTAGAATTATTGGCAGACTCTGCGAGAATTATTCCTTTCTCAAATGTGGGGGAGAAAGTCTTGTAATTCCAGAAGTCTGGTGCATTGTTCAAAAAAAATGGAAAAAAAATTATTTCCAGAGTCAGGGCCTCCAACCTTGGCAACCTTTTACCATTACAACATAGAGAGTATTTTCACTTAGTATTTAACTTAGTATTTTAACCTAGACACAAAGACAGTTTTCCCCCGAATGCCATCACTCTGCTAAACAAATAATTCCCTCAACATTGTCCAACTACTTTGTAAGACTATATTACTATTCTTCTTCTCATCCTTCCTGTTACCTATCTCTTCCCACTTACGACTATAACCATGTTGCTTGTATCTTTACAATTTATATTGTTTTATTTGTTTTCCTAATATGTTTTGATTACTTATTAGTAACCTTAGGACTATCTTTACAACTTATATTGTTTTATTTGTTTTCCTAGTATGTTTTGACTGTGTATTAGTAACCTATGTCTATCTTTACAATTTAGATTGGTTTATTTGTTTCCAAGTATGTTTTGATTGCGTATTAGTAACCTATGACTATCTTTACAATTTAGATTGGTTTATTTGTTTCCTAGTACGATTTGATTGCTTTATTAGTAACCTATGACTATCACTAAGTGTTGTATCTTATGATTCTTGATGAATGTATTTTATTTTTTTCTTATGTACGCTGAGAGCATATGCACCAAAGACAAATTCCTTGTGTGTCCATTCACATGGCCAATAAAGAATTCTATCCTATCCTATCCTATTCTGTTTCATACCAGCGTGGTGTGTGGTTTGCCAATTGCACAGTGGCAGATAGGATAGCACTCCAGAGGGTTAACATCATTGCCCAGAGGATCATGGGTTGCCCTCTCCCCTCTTTGGAAGAGCTTTATAGCTCCCGCTGCCTTAAGAAAATTCAAAACATCCTCAAAGTTCCATCTCATCCTGGGAACCCTTTTTTTGAACTATTACCATCTGGCAGACGGTACAGGATAATAATAAGAACAAGGACAAATGGGCTGAAAAACAGCTTCTATCCCAGGGCAGTAGCTCTGTTTAATTCTACTGCATAGTGCAATATTAATGCAGTATCAGGAGTTTTCAGTTCAGTTGTATAGAATGCGAAGAATGTGTGTTTTACTTTTTACAGTTACAATATCCACTGAAGATGGCATTTAATTTCATTCTACGAGGTGCAATGACAATAAAGTAAACTAACTTTTAAGACTTGTGGACTTCAACTCCCAGAATTGCCCTTCGTGGCTGGGGAATTCTGGGAGTTGAAGTCCCCAAGTCTTAAAAATTGCCAAGGTTGCAGTCCCCTGCTTTATATGGGGGAGGAAGACCCAAAACCAAGAATGCAAACAGAAGCGAGAATTAACTTCGGGGGTTTGCATTAAATCCTTCAACTGCTCCAAACTGCCAAGGAATTTAATTTTTTTTTTAAATCTGTTTGGAGGAGAATTAGATGACGACTTTTCCTTTGATGTTTTCTTTTTTTTTGGCCAGGCCTGTGAACACCGGGTAGGACGCGAATGGCAGATTGGAGGGGTGCAGTGATTGTGTGGTGAATGCACGATGCGAAACATGCATGCCATTGAAGCCTCTTTGGCTTGATTTGCAAGGCTGTGATGCCCAGCATTGGCGGCGTTTTGCATGATTGTGTTTTTTAAACAATATTCCAGTCTGGGGGGTGGGGAGGTTTTTTCTACAGGTAGTTCTTGACTTACAACTATTCAAAGTTACAACAGCACTGAAAAAAACCAACTCCTCACCAGCCTTGCACCTATGGCCATCATGTCCACCTGATCAAAATCCAGGTGTTTGTCAAGCAGGATGTATTTCAAACACCCAGGCTGCATCTGGTCTCTACTTGCCACTGTCCTAACTAAGTTTCTGACATGCAAAGCCAATGGGGAAGCCAGATTCATTTAACAACTGGAATGATTTGCTTAACAACAGTGCAAAAAGGGTAGTAACATTGGAAGCAATAGCCCTTAAGACTTATGTACCGCTTCACAGTGCTTTTACAGCCCTTTCTCAGCAGTTTACAGAGTCAGCCTCTTGCCCCCCAGCAATTTTGGGTCCTCACTTTGGAAGGATGGAAGGCTGAGTCAACCTTGAGCCAGTCGGTCAGGATCAAACTGCTGGCTATGGGCAGAGTTAGCCTGCAATACTGCATTCTAACCACAAGGAAGGAAGGAAGAAAGGAAAGGGAGGGAGGAGGAAGGAAGGAAGGGAAGGGAAGGGAAGGGAAGGGAAGGGAAGGGAAGGAAGGTAGGTAGGTAGCAACAGCACTGAGACTTATATAGTGCTTTACAGCCCTGTCTAAGCAGTTTGTCTTTTGCCCCCAACAATCTGGGTCCTCACTTCAGAAGGATGGAAGGCTGAGTCAATTTTGAGCTGGTCAGGATCAAACTGCTGGCAGTTGGCAGAATTAACCTGCAATGCTGCATTCTAACCACTGTGCCCCCACGGCTCTTAATAGCAATAGCCCTTAGATTCTATACCGCTTCCCAGTGCTTTTACAGCCTTCTCTAAGTGGTTAACAGTCAGCCTCTTGCCCCCAACAATCTGGGTCCTCGTTTTACCCACCTCGGAAGGACTCAAGGCTGAGTCAACCTTGAGTTGACTGAAGCAACTCATTTATCCACCTTATACTTACCTTAGCCATGGAAATTCTGGCAGCAATTGTGGCTGAACTTTGAGGACTTCCTGGTAAATGAGAAATAGCACCCTCAAGGTGCAGAACTGGGCGTTGGGAGTGGGGGCGTTGTATGTCCCCATCTCTCCAGCCTGGTATGTAAGGCAGGAAGATTCACCGCCACTAAAAAAGTTTGTGAAGGGTGGAAAAAAACCCAGTGGAACTGGAGGGGCTGTATTTTGCTTTCCTTTTGCATGTCTTTTTACGGTGTCTTAACGGCTCGATTCAAGAATTAATATCCTTGCAAAATCTGCTTGGTGCTTTGAGGTTTTTTTAAAGTGTGTCTTGCAGATTTTCCTGGGCTGTTGTGGGCCTGGAGGCAGAGTGTACCCATCCTCTCTCTTAAAAAAAAAAAATAAATCTGGGTTTTCTTTCTCGTAGGGGGCAGCTTGAGATCAGCAGTCTGGTCCCTCTGGGGCCCAAGTATATAGTGAAGTGGAACGCAGCCTTGCCCCACGTTCAGGTCCTAGAAGTGGGCCAGGAGAGCAGCGTCAAGGAGAAAGACGGAATCGCCATCCCAAACGTGGGCTCCAGGAAACCGGCCTCACCCAGCCAGTCTGGCCACAGTAAGGACATTTCTCTCCTTTTGCCAATGGCCAGCTCAGGAGATGGGGAGGGGGATGAGCCGTGAAAAATCAGGACAGTTGGCCTTCACCCCTAAAAAAAAAACTTCCTTTAAAATCTTCCCCGGATAAAAATCCTTTTTTCCTTTTGGGAGCACCCATTGCAAGAATCACCCAAAATGTTTTGTAAACTCTGTTTGAGCCGGCTTAGGTGGCTTGTAAATTCTGAAGGCTCTTTTTTCCACTATGTATTCAAAATGGATTCTGATTAATATCTCTCTCTCTCTGTACCTATCTATCTGTATCTATCTATCTTTCTGTATCTATCCATCTATATCATCTATCTATCATCTATCTACCTACCTTCCTACCTACCCACTTACCTATCCATCCATCCATCCACCCATCTATATCTCTCTATCTCTCTATCTGTATCTATCTATGTATCTATATCTATATCATCTATCTACCTACCTACCTACCTTCCTACCTACCTACCTACCTACCCATCTACCTATCCATCCATCCATCCATCCATCTATCTATCTAATATCTATATCTATCTATCTATCTATCTATCTATCTATCTATCTATTTATCATCTCTTATCTTTTCTATCTATCATCTACTTTACTATATCTGTCATCTATTGGCCAATTGGAAGATGTGAAATACTTGGGAAATTATTTTTCCAATATTTCTCCTGAAAGAGGCCCAGCATTCAACCAGCTGAATTTGAACTGAAGATATATTTTTGAATTTTATTTTTAAAATTGTTAGGCACCCTGTAAAATTCAAAGAACATCATTTTTTTAAAAAAGTCAGTATGGATTCGGTATGATGCATCTATTACCTGAGTTTGCTAGTATAGTTAGTCCTCAACTGTAATAGAACCTGTCCATTGTGGTTGTAAGTCACGACAGTCATTAAAATGCGGTCGTGTGGCCCTAATTGCAGTTGTGTTGACAAGAATTTTGGCTCCAGGTCCTCAGTAGCCCCCAAATAGTTCCAGGGTAACTTTGAATGGCTGCTAAGAGACCAGACTACCTGTATTGGGAATAAAAGAAAGAAAAACATATATTTGAAGTGGAATTGTACTGGGAAAGGCTGAGTGTGTACACTCTAGGCAAGGAAACTCTCTGGTCCTGGCATTCCCTAAAATCCAAGTTTGCCTCCTTCAGATAAAGTTTATTTGGGACCTCCTCGCCTGTTTCAGGATCTGCAGGATCTGCAAAAGGACCTGGCTGTGGTGCAACAGATTACTCTTTTAATCAGTACCCTCCATGGCACCTACCAGGTGAGTCCACTTTGGGGTAACTCTGAACATGCCACTGAGGGCTTTCCGCCACCACCCTGTTATTTGCAACGCTTTTGAAGCCGTGTGAAAGAGTTTTGTTTGAAATGCAGAAGTTGTGAACAACTTAGGGCCTTGATGGTGAACCTATGCCACGTGTGCCACAGGTGGCACTCAGAGCCATTTGTGCCGGCATGCAAGCTGCAGGCAAACTTACCTCACTGCGCATGCGTGCGCCTCACAGCTGATTTTTGGTGGGTTTGAGGCCTTTTTTTGGCTTCCCAAAGGCTTGAGGAAGGCTTCTGCAGGCTTTGCAGGCTAGCCCGCTTCATCACTTCCTGTTTTTCCGGAAATACCGGAAGTGATGAAACGGGGCTAGTTTTTGGCCTGCAAAGCCTGCAGAAGCCTTCCTCAAGCCTCTGGGAGGCCGAAAATCAGCTGTGAGGCGCAGTGCAGGTAAAGGGGTGGGTGGGTGGGGATTGTGCGTGCATGCATAGGGGGCATGCGCATTGCCTTCTGGATGCTGGCACACGAGCATGCAAGCGCGCACACAATTTTTGGCAAGGAGCCCCAAGAGGTTAGCCACCACTGACTTAGGGGGTAGCCTCTTCCCATGGCCGTTGGGTCTTTTTTCCCTTCCATCTCCCTGGGTTCAAACCCATCTCTCCCCCTCTGCATAGAAGTAAAGTTGCTACAGCATCATGTAGTTATTTCAGAGGTCTTTTAAGGCTGCTTTGATGGCTTTGCAGCTCCTCCTCACAGAACAACTGCTTGGATTGTTTTACTCGGATCGTTTGGACCGAGTAGGGAATAAATGCATGTAAATATGTGGAGAACAGAGGGAAAGGACATTGACATGCTCTATTCTATCTGATGAGCTGAAGAGCTGATGTATGGATGCCAATTTATTGAACAGCTCGGGATTCTCTCGGCTTTTGAGTGAAATTCAAGGTGTTGGTATTAACATTAAAAGCCCTTCATGGCTTGGGTCCAGGGTATTTGCGGGAGCGTCTCCTGCTGACATCGAATGTTGATCGCCCTGTGCGAGCACACAGACTGGGACTTCTCCGGGTGCTGTCAGCAAGACAGTGTCGGCTGGCGGTGCCTCGGGGAAGGGCCTACTCTGTAGCGGCTCCGCCTTGTGGAACCAACTCCCCGTGGGGCTCCGTTTGGCTCCGGATCTCCGCTCTTTCTGCCACGATCTGAAAACTTGGCTGTTTGAACGGGCCGGACTGGACTGACCTCTCGGGGAGGGGGGGTTTAAATTGATTTTAATTGGGCTTGTAGTGTTTAATTTGTTTTTAATGTATTTATTGTTGTTATTTTTAGTTGTGAGCCGCCCCGAGTCCCTTCGGAGAGGGGGTGGCATACAAGTCCAATTATTAAACTAAATTAAATTAAATTTTGGGGAAGGGATCTGCAGCCCTGAAGAGAGGCTGGGTTAGCTTTTGAGGAATTGAAAAGGGTAGGCCTTAGAGAAGCTCCAGTGAGCGCACGCTATGAAAATGCAGGCAGTCCTCAACATACGACCACAGCCAAGCCCAAAATTTCTGTGGCTAAGCAAGGCAATTGTTAAGTGAGTTTTGCCCTATTTTACAACCTTTCTCACCACCGTTGTTCAGTGAATCAGTGCAGACTTGTAAAGCGAGCCTGGCTTCCCTGTTGACTTTGCTTGTCAGCAGGTCGCCAAAGGAAATCACAGTGCTGCGACCGTCATAAATATGAATCCATTGCCAGGCGACCAGGTTTTGATCATGTGACCATGGGACTATTGCAACATGTTAAGGTATTAAGATTTAGAAACTGACCAGCAGTGAGTAACTGCTAGATGCTGTAAATCTGATGTAAGTCTGGCTGATGTAACAAGGGTGATTCAGCAGAGTCTGGATATTTCCCTTTAAGTCTGGAGAGTAAAAATCCCCTTAAGAGGTGTGTATATAAAAGGCAGCCATTAGAGGGCGTGCTTCTCTTTCCTTGTGGCCAGTATTCAGTGCAGAAGTTCTCCATGTGTTAAGAAGAAAAGCTTGTTTGTAAAGGTATTTTGCTACCAAAGGTATATTGTCTGTATATACCTGTTGTATATTAAACCACTATTAATGTCTAAGTCTCTGTGTGCTGTGTGTTGCTCCTGGGTTGTCTTATAAAGGTAGTCACGCTGCCAAACACTCTGACACAACGGTTGTGTGAAAAACGGTCGGAAGTGTCATAAGGCCCTTTTTTTTCAGTCCCCTAGTAACTGTGCACGGTCACCAAACGGGTGGTTGTAAGTTGAGGACTACCTGTCCTGTTTTTGAGCGACGGAGAGAAACCTTAGAGATGCCTTTCTGTCCAAATGACTGGTGTGTCTTTCAATCCTAATGGGAGGATTTGCTCCCAACACTGTTATCAATGAATTCCACAATCCAGATTCACGATACTCTCCCCACCCCGGTTTGTACCCCTGAAACGAAGACCCCAATGGATTAATCTCTTCTTGGTCCACTTGGCTTCTAGAACCTGAACATGACGGTGGCCCAAGACTGGTGCTTAGCTCTGCAGAGGATGATGAGGGTGAAGGAAGAGGAGATCCACTCGGCCAACAAATGCCGCCTCCGACTCTTACTTCCTGGGAAGCCTGACAAGTACGTGGGGTGGTTTATTTCCTAAAGGTGGCTCAAGAGAACCCATAACGACCTTCGAAGCCCACCCACCCATGACTCCGGCTTGAGCCCACCCCTCCAGGGCTGCTTCATTTCCACCAAAGCCAGGAGTGGGTGAACCACCTGTCATCAAGCTGTATCTTCAATCAATCAGAATAGAGGTGGAAGGTCTTCTAGTCCAACCCCCTGTGCAAGCAGGAGACTATACCATTTCAGACAGGCTGTCAGGATTCCGGCAGTTACCCCAATTAAATCATGAGTCTCGATCCAAACTTCCAAAACTTCAAAAGGGTTTATTGGGAGTGGGGAAGGGCACAGTCAGGCTGGGCATTCAGAGGAAGACCCAGGGCCACCCCCTCTTCATCCTAGGGCACGCAGGAAGGAACGGAGAAGGGAGCAATGTGAGTTGTGTGGCTTATGGGGGAGGGAAGGGCCCTGATTCCCTTCATTAGCTGCAGCTGTGAAAACAGGATTTAAAAAGGGAGTTTGCACACAGCACCTTGCTGGAAGAAAAGCATACATTATCTTTGTTTGTCAAGTCTTATCTGGGTTCTGACGTGCTCCCAACTGTGTGTGGTTTGTTATCTTTTGAATTCTGCAATTCCTTATCCTGCCCTGTCTCGTTAGCAGCGTGGTTTGTCTTGGTTTTTATTTATAATTTATATGTACTTTGGGTTCGGACTGAATTTCTTCCCTTTAAAAACTGTACTTGGGAGGGTTTTTTTCTCCAGCCGATGATAACTGGACATTGGGGGTCAAGTTGGAGGAATTAAAGGGACTTTACCTACTTTTGTGACTTTGTTGCTTTTGTGCCATGCCCCTTGGGGTCATCACATAGACCTTCTCATCTTTTATCTCCTGGGATTAATTTTTTTATATAACGATATTTTTTTGTATTTATTTACTTATATTAACAGGTCTGGTCGCCCCGTCAGTGTCATGGTGGTGTTCATCACACCGAACCCACTCAGCAAAATTTCCTGGGTGAATCATTTGCACTTGGCCAAAATTGCCCTCCGTGAGTAAAAACGTCTTCGCTTCATTGTTCCTTGGTTCATTGCTTCTTCGTAATGGTGTTCGGTTAGTCCTTGACTTATAACCATTCATTTAGTGTCGGTTCAGAGGCCTTGGGGGAAAAAGTGACTCAGGGCAGGATCCAATCTGAGCCGGTCACCGGGACTTACGTGATAAAAGGACGAGGTATTTTCATAAGGTGACTTAGGGCAGTCCTCGCACTTACAACCTTTCCAGCATCCCCCCCGCAACGGTCATGTGATCAAAATTCGGGTACTTGGGCCGCTGGCATGTACTTGCGACAGTTGCAGTGTCAGAAGTTGCAGCTTCTGACAAGCAGAGACAGTGGAGGACAGTGGAGGATGCTTAACAACTGCCTGATCCACTTAACGACTGAATCAAACAATGTCTTTAAGCTGCCTAGTCTTGCCTTTGGTGAGATGGGCAGCATAAAATTGAATGAATGAATAGAACAGAACAGAATAGAACAGAATAGAAATAAGAATAGAAATAAGAATAGAATAGAAATAAGTCTAGAATAGAATAGAAATTAGAATAGAAATAAGAATAGAATAGAAATAAGAATAGAATAGAATAGAAATAAGAATAGAAATAAGAATAGAAATAAGATTAGAATAGAAATAAGTAGACTAGAATAGAAATAAGACTAGAATAGAAATAAGACTAGAAATAAGTATGGAATGGAATGGAGAATAGAATAGAATAGAACAGAAATAAGAATAGAAATAATACTAGAATAGAAATAAGTAGAATAGAATATAAATAAGAATAGAATAGAAATAAGAAATATAGAATAAATAAGAATAGAATAGAAATAAATAAGTATGGGATGGAATGGAATGGAGAATAGAATAGAATTGAATTGAAATAAGAATAGAACAGAAATAAGAATAGAATAGAATACCATAGAATCAAATAGAAATAAGAATAGAATAGAAATAAATATAGAATGGAATGGACTAAACTAGAATAGAATAGAATAGAATAGAATAGAATAGAATAGAATAGAGCTGGAAGGGACCTTCGAGGTCTTCTAGTCCAGCCCCTTGCTCAGGCAGGAGAACTTATACTATTTCAGAGAAACGGCTGCCTACTTTCTTCTAAAAAACCTCCAGTGATGAGTGGAGAATGAATGAATGAATGGCAATGATTTGCTTAACAATCAGGGCAAAAGCATTAATAAAATCAGTTGCAACTGGCTCAGCAACCCCACTGCTTAACAATGGAAATCCTGGCCCCAACTGCGGTCGCAAGTCAAGGGCTGTTCCTGCAGAAGCTTTGGAAAAAACTGTTAACATTATTATCAGGAGCCTCCCTGCTAAAATATTCAGTAAGCTGTTTTTTTATGGCTTATGTTTTAATATTTTCTGTAATTAAAGTGCTGAGCTGCCACTCCCAAGGCACGTGGCGGAGAGGAGAAATTAATTGC
Organism: Naja naja; assembly: GCA_009733165.1. Lineage (NCBI taxonomy): Eukaryota > Metazoa > Chordata > Lepidosauria > Squamata > Elapidae > Naja > Naja naja. The sequence continues at coordinate 1,262,313 of CM019158.1, read as the reverse complement.
TTATCTCTCTGTGGGTGATGGGACTTCCCTCCCTCCCCGAATATTCCATAAGGAAATCGATAAAAGTTTGTGACTTTTAGGGGTCTCCCTGGATGCTGTTATGCCTTCCTGCCTGCCTGCCCTAATGAGATAACTTTAAGTGAAGAGAGGCTGAAATTGCTTCATCTGTTTTAAATTTTACTAATGAAGTGTGGCAAATAAACAAGGGAAGAGCGATACAGTCTGCTTAAATTTTATTAATGAAGTGTAGCAAATAAAAGAATAATACATTAATGATAATACGATAAGGAGCTACATACATTAAAGCTTTGGTTTCTCCCCACCTCCAATCTCAGCAACTTTTAAGAGTTCTGAAAATTGAAGCTCCAGCAACTTAAAAGTTGTCAAGGACAAGAAACACTGCATTAAAATGAAAATTAAGTGGTGGTGATGGGGAATGATCATTTAGAAAGAAAAAAAAAACCTAGTATGCTGCCAAATATAACACTGGTTCAGTCCTTAATCCTATTATATCTAGATCGTATAAAAATACTGCCACATCTTTCCCTTTTTATAAGAGAGAGACTTTTCAGAAATGGATGAAAAATTGCAGAGACAGTCGGTCATTGATAAATAAAAATAATTAATAAATAAAACTGTACACACTTTTTTAGCTGCAGGAGATGGCGGGACAAGGGCTGGTGTGTCAGTTCCTTCCCTTCTCCATCTTCTTTTTAGTTATTGAGTGTGCCTGTACTTCTAAAGATCATGAGTCAACCTTCATTTAAGGAATCCTAGAAACCCCCCATTGATAAAATCATTCACTTCCTTTGCAAGGGGAAATCTACATTATGGGGTGTTTCTAAAGTCATCAAGCTGTGGCTCTGGGGTGCTGGACTGTCTCCGGTCCCTTCTGTGCATTTGAGGAGGGGGCAATCAGAAAATTTATCGTTTTTATCCATGGCCAGTACAACCCAGATGGCTTTTCCAGGCTTCTGTGAAGGGCATTCTCATTCTGCTTTGCTTCACAGATAGGCAGTTGGCCAAGGTTGACTGTTGGCCAAGGTTGACTGTTGACTAAGATTGAATGTTGACCAAGCTTGATAATTGATCAAAGTTGACTGTTGATGAAGGTTAACTGTTGGCCAAGGATGACTGTTGGACAAGGTTGACTTGGACAAGGTTGACTGTTGACCAAGGTTGACTGTTGGCCAAAGTTGACTGTTGACCAAGGTTGACTGTTGGTCAAAGTTGACTTTTGGCCAAGATTGACTACTGGTCAAGATTGACTGTTGACTAAGTTTGACAGTTAACCAAGGTTGATGTTGGTCAAAGTTGACTGTTGGCCAAGATTGACTGCTGGTCTGTTGATCAAGGTTGACAGTTGATCAAAGTTAGCTGTTGACCAAGGTTGGCTGTTGACCAAGGTTGATTGTTGGCCAAAGTTGACTGTTGACTAAGGTTGAGTGCTGATCAAAGTTGACTGTTGGCCAAGGTCATAGGACACATTTGGACCCCACCCTTGGAGAGGGGATTTTTCAGCTCTTTTCTCTCCCCCTGCAGGGGAAGAAAACCAGCCTGGATGGGTCTGCCCTGAAGAAGACAAGAAGAGCAAAGCCTCTTTCTGGTGTCCCATTTTGGTCTGTCACATCCCTGCCTTCTCCTCCAGGGCCTTCGACCTGCAGGTAAGGAGACCCCAAGTTGGCCCCACCTAAGTTGGCCAATTTCTGACCATCTTTTCAAGGACTTGCAACTTCTTCTACGCCGTTACAGATAGCCCTCAACTTTTGACTGGTCAAAAGCTGAAGTTACAGGAGATACCCTGCCCCCCCCCAAGCTACTTATGACTGGGAAAAGGAAGGAAGATCGAGGGGGTGGGAGGGAGGAAGGATGGAAAGAAGGAAGGGGAATGTAGGAAAAGGAAGGAAGCAGAAAGTTGGAGGGGAGAGGGAGGGAAAGAAGGAAAGTAGAAGGAAAATTGAAGGGAATGAAGGAAGAAGAACGTAGAAAGTAAGAAGGAAGGAAGATGGAGGGGAAGGAAGGAAGGGGAAAGTAGGAAAGAAAGGAAGAAGAAAGATGGAGGGGAGGAAGAAGGAAGGAAAGAAGGAAGGGACATTTTCAATTGCAGAGTGCAAGATTTCACCCAGCCTTGCTAATTGATTCCTTTTTCTCTCCACTTCTGTTTTCTCACGAGGTGGAAGGAAAATAGTTTCAGCTGGAAAAATGAGAAAGGAGGCACATAATTACCTTTAAAAAACCCAGACTTTTATGCCCTCCTATTCCCTTTCTTTGGGAACATCTGCAGTTGGGGCCCACTTGGTTTCCCAGAGACTAATTTTAGCCCTCTTGTTCCAGCTGCTCCCCTCAACCCCTTCTCTGGTGTCTCTGCCTTAATTGAGTGTTTCCATTGATTGATTCTGTTGTTTCCCAGATGTATTTTTAGCTGTTCTTAACAATTCCTTTCCTTTGTTTTCAGAGACGGGTGGTGAAGATATCATTTTAGAAAGCTGGGCTTTTTTACGTCCCTTCGCCAAAGTCTGTTTCAAACAGTTGTAAAATAACTCTCAGGTCTGTTTCTCTTTTTTTTTTGTCTCCTCTTCTGGATGGGTTCCTGCTTCCAGCTCGGGGCGGCCGTGCACAGCCCAGTCCAGTCTTCGTTGCTGGGATTCTCAGCCATCAGCACTTCTCTGCCACAGGGATATCTTTGGGTGAGTTTATGCAAAAACAGCCTCTATTACAATCAAGATCAAGGGAGGTGCTAATTCCACTCTATAAAGCCTTAGTAAGACCACACCCGGAATATTGCATCCAGTTTTGGTCACCAAACTATAAAAAAAAGATGTTGAGACTCTAGAAAGAGTGCAGAGAAGAGCAACCAGGATGATGAGGGCGCTGGAGGCTAAAACATACGATGAACGGTTGCAGGAACTGGGCCTGGCTAGTCTAGGGAAGAGAAGGACCAGGGGAGACAGGAGAGCAGTCTTCCAATATTTGAGGGCTGCCCAGAGAGGAAGGGGTCAAGCTATTTTCCAAGGCACCTGAAGGCCAGACAAGGAATAATGGATGGAAACTGAACAAGGAGAGATTCAACCTGGAAATAAGGAGGAATTTTCTGACAGTGAGAACAATCAACCCATGGAACAGAAGTTGCCTTTGGAAGTTGTGGGAGCTTCATCCCTGGAAGCTTTCAAGAAGAGATTGGACTGCCATCTGTCAGAAATGGTGTAGGGTCTCCTGCTTGGGTGAGGGGGGGTTGGACTAGATGACCTACAGGGTCCCTTCCAACTCTGTTAATCTGTAATCTTTGCATCAGCTTTCCTCTCCTTTGCAAGAGCTGAGGGCTTCCCAGAAGAGAACTCAAAAAGAAAATACTTCACCTTATAAGTGGAACAACTTTTGCCTTCAGAAGCTGTGGGTGCTTTTGACAAGCCAAGTCAAAGGGGGAAGCCGGGTTTGCTTAACAACCTGGTGATTCCCTTAATGATCTTATGACTGACATAACGGCCTTGTGATTCACTTAACAACTTGTGATTCACTTAATGACCTTGTGATTCACTTAACAAGCTTGTGATTCATATAACAACCTTGCAATTCACTTAATGATCTTACGATTGACATAACGGCCTTGTGATTCACTTAATGGCCTTACGATTCATATAACAACCTTGAGATTCACTTAATGATCTTACGATTGACATAACGGCCTTGTGATTCACTTAATGGCCTTACGATTCATATAACAACCTTGGGATTCACTTAACAACCTTGGGGTTCACTTAACGACCTTACGATTCACTCAACCACCCTGGTCAACCAGGTGATGGAATTGTAGTCCAGTGTGAAAGATGCCGTCCACTCTTTTTGGTTTCTCTAGGTTGGAGGAGGTCAGGAGGGTGCCGGGGGCCAAGTAGAGATATTTTCCCTGAACCGGTCAGTGCCACGTACGGTCAGGTCCTTCCCTGTGGCCTCGCAGGTCCTCTGCTTGGAGTACATCCCTGAAAGGGCTGAAGAGGAGCAAGCGGAGGAATCTCCAACCGCAGCTGACCAGCCGTTTCCAGCTCAGCCTGCCCTCTGCCTCGGCCTGCAAGATGGCAGGTGAGAAAGAGATCGGGGTCCTGAAAATAATTGGGGAGGGGGAGGGGCTTGGAGAGTTGGGAAGTCTGTGCAGGTCACCCTATTGTGCCATTGTCTGTTCAGCCCTTCTTTTGGGCTGGTCAGTTGAATGCCTGTTCTGACCCACGCCCTTTTCCGACAAATCAAACACAATCCAAAGGGAACAGAAACCTTGTAAGGCTTTTACAAAATAATTAGCTGTGATAAGCACAAGCCTTGCCAAACTGTGCAAGACTTGCCAAAAGATAACAGACAAGAAATAATTTGCAAAATAAGAATCTTCAAATGCAAACTCAGGATACTAGAATGCCCACGAGGCTGGAGTTTCAAAACGTCTTTGCCTTCTGCAAAGAATGTTCGTTTCAAACCTGGCTTTTATCCTTGAGGGAGGGGCCATTACCTTGCAGCCTTACTCCCGAGTCGCCTGTGCTACTGTAATTCTTTCCTCTGAGTAATCCTTCATGCATGTGTACTTGGCACAGGCTCCTCGGGAACTTCCTCATCACTGCTGCCAGCCCCCACAATCCCTGAAGGCAGCAGTCCACTCCCTAATGGTCCTGGCCCCTCATCTGAGTCCTCGCTCTCCTCAGCCGTCCACACCTGCTGCTGGCTAACCACAACATCACCCTATTGTGACATTGTCTGTTTAGCCCTTCATTTGGGCTGGTCAGTCGAATGCCACCTGCAGAACTGGAAACCCATACTTACTGACTTGACTTTATTGTCATTGCACCTCATACAATGAAATGGAATCCCATTCAGTGTGCATTATACATGACAAAACTATAAAAATAAACATAAAACAAAACACACATCCTTCACATTCTCTAGGTAAAGGTTGCCCTTGCACATATGTGCTAGTCATTCCCAACTCTAGGGGGCGGTGCTCATCTCTGTCACAAAGCCGAAGAGCCAGCGCTGTCCGAAGAGGTCTCTGTGGTCCTGTGGCTGCCATGACTAAACGCCAAAGGTGCACGGAATGTCACTGTTCCCTTCCCACCAAAAGGGTCCCTATTTTTCTACTTGCATTTTTCTTACATGCTTTCAAACAGCTAGGTTGGCGGAAGCTGGGATAAGGAACGGGAGCTCACTCCATTCTGCGGCGCTAGGGATTCGAACCGCCGAACTTTTTCTGATCGACAAGCTCAGTATCTTAGCCGCTGAGCCACCGCGTCCCTTCGTCACATTCTATACAATTGAATTAACCCTGATATTGCATTAATGTTGCACTATCTCAGGGGTGTCAAACTCAATTTCATTGAGGGATGCATCAGGGTTGTGTTTGACCTCGGGGGGGGGGCTGGGCTAGACGTGGCCCGGGTGGGTGTGGTCAGCTCAACGCCACTTGTGTTGGGGCCTCTGGACCCCGGGCCTTGAGTTTGACACCCCTGCATTATACAGTAGAATTCAACAGAGCTACTGCCCTGGGCTAGAAGCTGTATTCCAGCCTATTTGTCCTTGTTTTTATTATTATCCTGTACCGTCTGCCAGATGGTAATAGTTAAAAAAAGGGTGCCCAGGATGAAATGGATCTTTGAGAACGTTTTGAACTTTCTTAAGGCAGCGGGAGCTATAAAGCTCTTCCAAAGAGGGGAGAGGGCAACCCATGATCCTCTGGGCAATCACATTAATACTTTGGAGCACCATCCCATCTGCCACTGTGAAATTGGCAAACCACGCACAGGTGTGCAGTCAGTTAAAATACTCTCTATGGTGCAGCAGTAGACGGTCACCAGCAGTTTGACTCGTGCTGCTGATCTTTGATTGACTATCTATGGATTTTGAACCCTTCTCTCCCTCCACACAGCCCCATTGCACTTCCTCGGAATGGGGAGGGGGAAGCACTCCACACATGTTCAGTGGAGTGGTGCCAAATTGTCTTAATTCAAGGCATTAATGTCTTAAATACTCGAAGAGCCATTTGGACCCGTTTCCCACAGAAAAGAGAACACTGGGAGCCACAAAACCCTTTTGACATCTAAAAGGAAGATAACACTGCATATTTCCAATTTCTCACCACCTATTAAGCATACAGGTAAACAAATCTCTAGTAAAAGCAAATGAATCTGCCCACGTATCATTAAACTGTTCTGTTTTCTTCGAAACTTTTCTTTTCTTGGATTTGTCCATGGTTGGCCTACGGGGTCGAAAAGCTCAATAAATCACCTGCTGGCAGGTGTCACACAGTTGTGACGCATATTTTGAACGACGGAGCCGCAGCAGAGGGGTGAAAGAGCCACATGCGGCTCCAGAGTCGTGGGTTGCCTACCCCTTAGAGAAAAAGGAAGAAGCTACTCCAGCAGTTCCCTTGTCAGCCACTGGGGGGTGCCCATTCAGTGCTAGTAAACGGTCCTCTGGTTCATGATGGGTTTTTAAGATGAGTGTTGCTTTGTTCCCGCTGCAGCATCTTGGCCTACAGCAGCCTGGACACAGGGGCCCAGTGTTTGCTGACCAGCTGGACTCCTGGAGCCCACCCCGTCCTCTGCCTGAAGCACAACGCCGATTACCTCTTTGCCGGCCTGCAGAACGGGACAATGGTGGTCTATGCCAGAATCAACAGTGAGCATCCTTTTGTACCTTGAGTTTTCCAACCTCAGGGTGCACATTCAGCCCAAAACCCTTCTCCAAACTCCTCTTTTCCAACCCTTGCGAGATTCACGTGCACAGCGATCGTTCCAGAATTCGGACATTCCATCAGTGTCATCATACATTGCTTATTGCCAGGGGTGGGCTCCAAAATGTTAGCAACGGGTTCTCTGCCCGGTGGCTGAGTGGGTGTGGCCAGGGTGGGCGTGGCCTAGTCGGCCTCCTGCACCACGAGGGGGAGCGTTTGCCCTCCCTGGACTTCTGAGGCTTTCCTGGAGCCTCCGAGAGGATTAAAATGCCCTCCCCAAGTCTCCGCGTGCGCTCTGCACTTACCTGCATCCAAAACAGGCCACGTGGGGACTCCGGGGAGGGGAGGGGCAGCGTGGGCGGAGCCAGACAGGAGTGGAATTTGGGAGGGTTCTCCAAACCGCAGAATCTTAGCTAGGGGGCTCTCCCAACCCCCCACGAACCCCTGGCAGACCCACCCCTGTGTTTAAAAACAAACAGATTTGGAATTTTAAGTTTTCTTGTGCAGTCCATCAGCCAAAGGATTACCTACATGGGCTGGCAGTGATTCTCCCAGGGAACCTAGAGATTTGAAAATAAGTGGAATTCTACTCCGTCGTAAATTCGAACGGTCACTAAGCAGCCTTTCGTAAGTTAAGGACTACCCGCTGAGCTGCAACTCATATTAAGTTTATCCTAGAATGTTCTGACCAAACTTTGTTCCAAGGAAATAAACATGAAACAGAGGTAACAGCAAAACCTTTTAATGATCTTTGCAAATTCCGTTCCTTCGGTTAAAAGGCCTGATAAGAAGAGCCTTGCCAAGGTGGTGCAAGGCTGCCAAGAACACTAGATAAAGTTGCCAAGAAATATTTCAAACACAAAGAGTCTCCAAACACAAACTAAGATAGTCCGAGTCCACAAGGCTTGAGTGCGTCTTTGCTTCCTGCAAAAGTTTCTCAGCTGGCTTTTATCTCTTAAGGGAGGGGCCATTACCTTGCAGCCTTACTCTGAGTGCCTGTGCTGCTGTGCTCTTTCCGAGCAGCCTTGCGTGCACGCACTGGGCACAGGCTCCTCGGGGACCTCTTCCTCACTGCTGCCAGCCTCCACAATCTTGAAGGCAGCATTCCCTCCTGATGGTCCTGGCCCCATCCCTGCATCACACGCAGGCCTCACCTGAGTCCTCAGCTCTCTGAGACCTCAGCGTCTGCACCTGCTGCGTGAACCCTGCACATAGAAGCAGTTGGGAAGTGTGGATGTACTACAATCCACTCCACTTAAGTTTGTTTAAAAAATATTGCCCACCCCCACCAAAAAAACATATTACAGCTACTCCTTGAGTTACAACGTATAGTGACCCAAGTTACAAGGGCACAGAAAAAGGGGACCTTGGACCGTTTTTCACACTTAACAACTGTTGCAGCACTTCCGTGGTCACGGGATCAAAATTCAGGACGCTTGATTCGTATTTATGACGGTCGCAGTCTCCCCGGGGGGGGGTCATCTTTGGCAACTTTCTGACGAGCAAAATGAGCAGGGAAGCCAGGTTTGTTTAACAACCTTAACACCTGCAGTGATTCACATAATAATAATAATAATAATAATAATAATAATAATAATAATAATAGTTTTTTAAATATTTGTACAGTTCTGTTTTTAGTACTATAAGCCGCCCTGAGTCCTCAGGGAGATAGG
>CM019158.1:1234962-1253834 GCA_009733165.1 Naja naja | reverse complement strand
TCTGTCTCTCTCTTTCTCTCTCTCTCTCTGTGTCTCGGTTTCCCTCTCGGTCTCCCTCTTTCTCTGTGTCTCGCTGCCTCTGTTTCTCTCTGTCTCTCTCTGTCTCTCTCTCTCCCCCCCTCCACACCCCATTTTGTGTGTCTGTGTGAATTGCACACTGCTGAGTTTGCCTGGAGTCTCCCAGCTCACCTGCCTCCTGTTTCTCCCCCGTTCCAATTTGTCTTCCCTTTTTCTTTTAATATTCCCCACCGCCTCATTTCCTTTCTCCCTCTAATGCGGTGTGTCGGATGTTGCCACTTAAACCCAGCAACGGTTTAATTATGCGCCAGAAAGAAAAAGGCTAGAGAATGTGCAGGTGGCCGGGCGGGCGCTGAGTTATTATCTTTCACCTTGTCCACGGGGAAACACCTGCATTCTGGGTTTAGTGGAGGGGAAGCAGAGAAAGGCCTGGGAGGGGTTGCCGCGGAAAGACCCTATGCTAATAGCCCTCTCCCATGGGCGGGCGAACCCTGCACGAATGCTCCCAACAAGACAAGCACAAACCAAACAGGTTTTGCATGCAGGCAGCTGGAGGACTTTTAACCAGGGCTAGATGGAGGGACAGGTCGTGTGAAGCAAGCCGGTTTGGTTCGCTGATGGGGCAGGGGCTTGCATCAGTAATGCATCAGTGATAGCAACAGTATCAGCACTTGGACTTACATACCGCTTCACAGGGCTTTTACAGCCCTCTCTAAGGGGTTGACAGAGTCAGCCTCTTGCCCCCAACCATCTGGGTCCTCATTTGATCCACCTCGGAAGGATGGAAGGCTGAGTCAACCTGCAGCCAGTCAGGATCGAACTGTTAACAGTTGGCAGAATTAGCCTGCATTACTGCATTTTAACCATTGGGAGGAGAGAGGGAGGGAAGGAAGGAAGGAAGGAAGGAAGGAAGGAAGGAAGGAAGGAAGGAAGGAAGGAATAGTACATAGACTTATATACCTCTTCACAGTGCTCTCTAAAGGGTTTACAAAGTCAGCCTCTTGCCCCCAACCATCTGGGTCCTCATTTTACCCACCTCGGAGGGACGGAAGGCTGAGTCGACCTTGAACTGGTGAGACTCGAACTGCTGGCAGTCGGTTGAATTACCACATTCTAACCGGTGCACCACCACAACTCACCATCTGCATTGTGTTGTCCAGTAGATGGACACCGCATTGCAGATGGGGTGGGCTTCGCTTTCCTTGCATGAGGGCTCAGAGAGAGATCGTCCTTTGGACTGGCGTAGATCGTACGCCTGGTGGAGGCACTAAGATGGGCAGGTCAGCTTGAGACTTTCCCGCCATTTTAGAATAGAATTAGAATAACAGAGTTTGGAAGGGACCTTGGAGGTCTTCTAGTCCACCTCCCTGCTTAGGCAGGAAACCCTACACCACCTCAGACAAATGGTTATCCAACATCTTCTTAAAAACTTCCAGTGTTGGAGCATTTACAACTTCTGGAGGCAGGTTGTTCCATGGATTAATTGTTCTCACTGTCAGGAAATTCCTCCTTAATTCTAAGTTGCTTCTCTCCTTGAATAGTTTCTACCTGCTGCTTCTTGTCCTGCCTTCTGGTGCTTTGGAGAATAGCTTGACTCCCTCTTCTTTGGGGCAGCCCCTGAGATACTGGAAGACTGCTATCCTGTCTCCCCTAGTCCTTCTGTTCATCAGACTAGACAAAACCCAATTCCCGCAACTGTTCTTCATATGTTTCAGCCTCCAGTCCCTTAATCATCCTGCTTGCTCTTCTCTGCACTCTTTCCAGAGTCTCCACATCTTTTTAAGAGCATCTTCAAAACCTGGGTTATAAAGCCAGGAATGCACCAGGCTGAACTCTGGGGTGGATTTAACTATCCAGCACCCAGGAAGCATCCATTTCTCCAACGTCTGCTTTAAGTTCCTTGCCAAAGGTGCCAAGCCATCCTCTCTTAGATCTCCAGACTGACACGAAGAGTCGGTCCCACTCCGCTACTACTACCCCCTGCAAACTGATCCCTGTGGAAATACATAGCTGGGTAGATGGGCAGCTACGGTGAGTTCAAACCCTGCCTGCAGATATAAAGCTTTAAAGTTGAATTCCAGCAGCTTTTTTTTTTTAAATATATTTTGGGTGGGGGGAGGAGAGGCTGGAAAAGGTGACACAGAGGAAAGGGGGAAGGACACCATCTCTTTCTTAACCCCCACCCTCCCTTCCTTCCCACAACCACGCTGCATTTCACTGATAAACAGGAAATATTGGCAATCAGGATTTCCACATTTATCTGAGTGCAGCAGAAAATAAAGTGTTCCGTCTAAATCCAGGGAGACAAGACCCTAAGCTTCCTTGAGCCGATACAGGCAGCCCCAGCCCTAGAGAGAGAGAGAGAGAGTGTGTGTGTGTGTGTGTGTGTGCAAATAGACTTTCCTCATTTTGAGAGAGGACGGGGGCTGTGGGGGTGGTGGGGAGAAGACGGAGCCTCAGGGAGGGAGGAGAGAAAGGAGACACAGTAGTTTGATGCTTCGGCCTCCTCTCTCCTTCCGGAGTCTAATTTAGTTACTGGGAAGGAGTGGAAGGTTCCTGTGTAAGGTGGAACTCAAAGCCACAAGAAGGCAGCCAAGCCTCTCTCTCTCTCTCCCCACCACAATCTTCTCTCAAGTTTACTAGGGCTCTTTGCTAAAAATAAAGCGGGGTTCAGGACAGCCTTGGGTTTGCATAGCAGGCTACACCGCCAAAAGACAAGCATCTCTCCTTTCTCTGAAGGTCCTTGGTGCTTTCTGAGCTTGGTTGTTTCCTTGCTGACGTTTCATTAACCAGATTAGTCTGGCACTGATGATGTTACCTAGTTAGGTAATGAAACGTCTGCAGGAAAACCACCAAACTCTGAGAGCACCAAGGACCCTTCATTTCAACCCTGTGAGCTACACATCCTCTCCTTTATCGGCGTTTAATGGGTGATGTGAATGTGGGCCCCAAATTCTGTGGCTGGGGGGTGGGGAGTGGCTGCCCTCACCCCTCCCGTGCCGCCTTCTACAGCTCTAAACATTTTAGACCACCAGTTACTCTTTGGACCGGCTGGGAAAACCGTGATTTGTGGTCCAAAACCTTTGCTTAGATGCTTGTTGAGAGCCAATGGCCCTTAAGGGAGGAAAGACTCTGCTTTCTCCTAACTTGCCAGACACACAAAAAAAATCAGAAAATAAAATACAAGCTGAATGGACATAACCTTGTAGATGACCCCCACTCTGTCAAGGACCTTGGCTTACTCATCTCTAACAACCTAAGCCCCAGAGCTCACTGTAACTACATTGCCAAAAAGGCATTAAGTGCTGTTAACTTAATCCTGCGTAGCTTCTTCTCTGGTAATATTGTACTACTAACTAGAGCATACAAAACATTTGCTAGACCAATACTTGAGTACAGCTCATCAGTCTGGAACCTGCACTACATATTGGATATTAATACAGTTGAGAAAGTCCAGAAATATTTCACGAGAAGAGTTCTCCACTCCTCTACTCGTTGCAGAATACCTTATGCCACCAGACTTGAGGTTCTAGACCTAGAAAATCTAGAACTACGCCGCCTTCGGTCTGATCTAAGTATAGTATATAACATCATACATTGCAATGTCCTACCTGTCAATGAATACTTCAGCTTCAACCATAACAATACAAGAGCACACAATAGATACAAACTCAAGGTAAACCGCACCAAATTCGATTGCAGGAAATACGACTTCATCAACAGAGTGGTCAATGTCTGGAATACTCTACCTGACTCTGTGGTCTCTTCCCTAAACCCCCTAAACTTTAACCTTAGTCTGTTGTCTGTGGACCTCACCCCATTCCTAAGAGCTGTGTAAGGGGCCACCCCTGTCCTAATGCCTCCCTTTTATTCATACCCATTTCATGTACTCATTATAATGTCACTAATTATGTCTGTTATCTAAAGCAGGGGCTGGGAGTCGAACTCCACGAGTCTTAAAGTGGCCAAGGTTGGAGACCCCTGATCTAAAACATGCTCAACTAAATAAATAAGTAAAATCATAGATAAATAAACATTTTCACACACCGGCAGCCAGTGTGGCTCTGCCACAATTGCATTTATATCCCAGGTCTCCTTCAGAAGCTTCCTTCTTCCTGCCCAGCCCTTCCTTTCTCCCATCACCTCTTGCCCTTTGCCCTCCCCACTTTCATCCCGGTGTGTGTGTCTCTGTGTGTGTGTGTCAGTGACGGTCACCATCGTGGGCTCTCTCCAGCAACCCTGCCACAGGAGGTCAGCCCTCCCGGCTGCCAAGTGTTTCCATTTAGTTCCAGATGCCAACCTGACAGGTGGGTGCCCATGATGGATGCCCGGCGCCATGCAAGGACGCCCTTCCCTGAGCTAAAGAAAAAGGCAAGTCCTGCTTCCCCAGCGTGGTGCCCTCCAGAGGCTGGACATTGAACTGGTGGGCATCCAGAGGCAAATCTTGCCCACCTTTCAGCCTTTGGGCCCCTGGCCAAGGGGGGAGATTAAAACAGATAACAGATAATCAGAGTTGGAAGGGATCTTGTAGGTCATCTAGCCCAACCCCCCCACTCAAGCAGGAGACACACCATTTCTGACAGAGGCAGTCCAGTCTCTCTCTTGAAAGCTTCCACTGATGAAGCTCCCACAACTTCCGAAGGCAACTTCTGTTCCATCGGTTGATTGTTCTCCCTGTCAGAAAGTTTCTCCTTATTTCCAGGTTGAATCTCTCCTTGGTCAGCCTCCATTTATTATTCCCTGTCTGGCCTTTGGGTGCCTTGGAGAATAGCTTGACCCCTTCCTCCTCTCTGGGGCAGCCCCTCAAATATTGGAAGGCTGCTATCCTGCCTCCCCTGGTCCTTCTCTTCCCTAGACTAGCCAGGCCCAGTTCCTGCAACCGCTCATCTTATGTTTTAGCCTCCAGTCACTCTCTCTTGCTCTCTCCCCTCTTTCTTTCTTTCTTTCTTTCTTTCTTTCTTTCTTTCTCTCCTTCCTTCCTTCTCTTTTCTCTTTCTCTTTCTCTTTTTTCTTTTTCTTTCCTTTTCTTTCTCTCCCTCTTCCTTCAAATATTGAAACACTTGCTATCCTGTCTCCCCTGGTCCTTCTCTTCCTTAGACCAGCCAGGCCCAGTTCCTGCAACCGTTCATTGTATCTTTCATCCTCCAGCCCCTCATCATCCTGGTTGCTCTTCTCTGCCCTCTTTCCAGAGTCTTCAACCTCTTTTTTATAGTGTGATGACCAGAACTGGATGCAGTATTCCAGGTGTGGTCTTACTAAGGCTTTATAGAGTGGCATTAATACCTCACTTGAGGTACTAATACCTTTTCCTGGTTCACACAAACGGAACCAAGAAAAGGCGAGGGATTTTAAGGAAGAGGAGGCTGGACTTCAGCAAGGTCCGTGTTTGCCACTCGTGCCCGTTGGCACCTAGGGCGTACAGTTCCTCTGTTCCCAAACCCATTCTTCCGACCTTGCATATTTTTCCTGCCTCCCTTAGGAACCCACCCCCCTTATTTCCCCCCTAAGAAAAACTCTACTATGAGACGTGTGGGGAAGGGATAGGAAAGGATTTGAAACATACCTCCGTAATATCCCTTGTAAATTCATATTTTTTTCCCCTCTCAATTTTGTGGATAAGATCTCCCGCAGCGCTTAAGGCATGTACGTACACTCATCCAAAAATGGGGTATTGTTATCGGCCAGGATATCTCCTGGAGAAAACTTAATTTGATAAGGCTGGGTGTTTTTCCCCCTGCCTCCCCTGATTTTCTCTTTCGTGTTTATTTTTTTTTTAAAGGGTGCCTTGCTTGCAAATTCTTCCTTGCCATCCTCATTCATTTCTTCCCACCTCCGCCTCTTCTGCTAGTTGCTGTTTTAAATATAAAACAGAAGCCATGGGCAAATTCTTTCTCGCTTTTTTTTTTTGGCTTCTTCTTCTTGTTTTGGTATGTATATGCTTTTTATTGTCCCTGTGTTATGCCAGTGGCTTTATCCACCGATAAGTGGATTAGTTGAGCTAAACAAAAAAGGTGTTTCACAGCTAAAAAGCTCCAAAGAACATATTTTTTTTCGTTGTTTTCCACATAAGAGAGCGGAGTTTTGTTTTTTTTTCCCCTCCTTTAATTTTTATTCCCTTCCACGGCAAGTCGCGGTCTGGATCAGTTTGTGGCATATGCCAAGAGCAAATTCCCACCCCCCCAACCTAAACCTTAAAGGTCTCCCTCAGTTGTTCTGACAGCTGCCCTGGGGCTGTTCAGGGATTTATTTGGTTATATATATATATTTGGTCATATTTCAGAGCACGTTTATGAGCTTTGAAAGGGATATTTCTCCTAATGTGGGTCACTTCCTAACTCTTTAATGGACTCTTTAATTCCCATCAGCCCAAGCAGAAGGCAAGGATGATAGTCCTTGTGGCCCACAGCATGTCCATGAGGGCCTCCTGCTTTATGTACCCTGTTTCCACCAAAATATGACCTACCCTGAAAATAAGTCCTAGCTTGATTTTTACACGTGTGCCCAATATAAGCCCTACCATCAAAATAAGCCCTAAGTAAGATCCCACCCACTCCAGACTGGACGGGTAAAAATTAAGCTAGGGTGGGGATGGGGTGGAGGAACTGCCCTACTTCTTACCTTTGGGCAGTTGTAGCCAGGCCTTGCACACCCCGACACCTGCCTCGCTGGCCCATTTCTTCTGCAGCAGGCAAGGCTTTCCTGAAGGCCTCTGTAGCTGATAACAAAGCTCAGGATCGATCCAGAACTCTTGTTATTGGCTGCAGAGGCCTTCAGGAAAGCCTGCCTGAAAGAAGTTCCTGAAGGCCTCTGACAGTGAAAAGGAGGCCAGGGGCGACGTGCACAAGTGAGGCTAGTCAGCGGATGACATCCCCCTGAAAACAAGACCTGGTGCCTTTTTGGTGGCCAAAAAATATAAGACAAGGTCTTATTTTTGGGAAAATACGGGTAGTCCTTGTGGCTCGCAGCAAGTCCATGAGGTCCTCCTGCTTTGGAGAATAGCTCAAGCCTAGGAAGAAACTAAGACACTGTTGGGTGTAGGTCTGTTAGTCCATCGGGCAGATTTTTCCAAAGATTTTGGGGATCTTCTGGGATCAGGGAAAAAGAGGGAGACCTTCCCACCCTAGAGTCAACTTCCTTCATCAGTGGAAACCACCTACTTTGGGGAGGCAGAATTGAGGGGTTGTTTCTGTCTCTCCTGCCATGCTCCATCTCCTGGTAGGAGAAGAAGTCAGTCCTCCCTCTCTCTCTCTCTCTCTCTCTCTCTCTCTCTCCCTCCCTCCCTCCCTCCCTCCCTCCCTCTCCGTCCCTCCCTCCCTCCCTCAGCCTCTCTCTCTCTCTCTCTCAGCTTTTGGTGTGGCAGCAACTTACAGTCTTAAGTTCTTGAGGGGAGTTGCGCCATCCTTCGCAGTTCCACCCAAGGGCCAGCAGGGGCCTCTAGACTAAAACCTGAGCAGGCTCTTCCCTGATCTTGAGAAGCCGTGGCCGTCTTGGGTTCGTCTTGGGCGAAAGGACTACTGTTTGCAGGATGGACTGAAACCAGAGGGTGTTGTGGAGAGGGGGAGGAATAGGACATGCAAAACTCCCGACCATGAAAAGGTCCCCAGCTGGCAGTTAGAGGCATCTGCACTCGTCTTGATGGCTCCAGCTGAGCGGTATTTCACTAGTTATCTACATGTAATTATTGCTATGTGGTGCAGATATTAACACTGTCAAGAGTAATTTACCCTGACATTTTTCACTTGCTCTGTAGGCTGAAGTCTCCCCTCCCTTCTCTGTTTTTCTCCCTCACTTGCTCTGTCTTCCACACATGGCTAAGCTTGGGTGAAATTCTCCGCACGGCCCAGAACCTACCTACCTATCTCTCTCTCTCTCTCTCTCTCTCTCCCTTCCCCCCCTCTCTCTTCTCTCTTCTCTCTCTCTCTCTCTCTCTCCCCCAAATCCGGGTGGATCCTTCCTAATTCATTTTAGATTTCACCCTGCCCTGGGGAAGAGAAAGTCAACCCTCCCACCTCCCCAGACCATTCTTTTGGGCTGTTCCTGTCTGGCTCAGATCCCTCCTCTTCTCTTCTCCCACTTTGACCCACCGCCAGAGGCTCAAACCGAATTCGGTGGCGGCCTATTCACTTAGCAGGCAATCTGGATGCTCCCCTCCGGTTGGGAAGGGTCCCCGAGAGTCGGTCTAGGGTCCTCTTGAAGAAGACCCTCTTCTAAGACCTCCCCTCCCCATCATCACCACCACCAGGGCAACTTCCTCTCCGTAGCCCTTTCCGCAAAGCTTGGCCCGGCTTCCTGACAGCTCAAATTAAGCCTCTCGACCCGTAGTTGGATCTTGATTTAATGAGACAGTTATTGTATGTTCCCTAATAAATATAAATTGCCCGTTTGGGGTGCGTTTGTGGCGATGTGACGGGGGGGGGAAACAAACCGTGACCGTCACTTCCATTCGTCACCAAGAGGTTGGGGGGGGGGGTTTGAAATCCATTGTTGCTCTTCGGTTGCTGAGCGCAGGATTCGCTAGGTAGAAAGCCCAAGGCGGACGGGCACGTTTCAAGGGTTTGGTACCCAGGATCTTGGAAGATGCCAACTTTAGGATAAAGGGGGGGGTCAACGATCAAAAAGCAGCCCTTCCCCCCAGCTCTTGCCCCAAGAAAACCCTTCCAAATGAGGCTTCCACGACCCACTGAGAAGCTCAAGAGATCATAGCTGGCAGCGAGGCATTTAAAAAAAATAAATTTTATTGAACAAACACAAACAAAAACAAAAAGATAAATTAAAAACATTGAACATGATACAATCCTCCTAACCCACATATTTGTCTTACATTGCTAAATCACATGTAAAAATAATACATTATACACACACACACAAACACACACACACATACATTTAATCATTTCTTATGGTCTTAATCCTTCTTCTTTTCTAACCAGCCATAAAACTTATGCCAGACTTTATAAGAATCTGATTCATCCTTATTTTTTAATTCCTTCCTGGCTTGAAGGACTAGGCGTGATGGAGACCCTTAATTGGCATAAGTGAAAAGGAAAACGGAAGATGGTTCAAAGTGAACATTTGAGCACCTTTCCCTCCCTGGCGGAGCACCCCCTCCCCATTTGCTGCACCCTTCCTTCTTACCCACCCCCCCAGTTCCAATCCATGGGCTTCCCTTAAACCCTGCCCATCCGTACCTCCCCGTCTGTTTCCAGCAGGACCCTGACAGCAACGTCAGTAGCTCTTATTAGCCACTTTTCAGGGAAGATTTTAATACACAGATTAACAGAGTTGGAAGGGACCTTGTAGGTCATCTAGTCCAAACCCCCACCCAAGCAGACCCTACATCATTTCTGACAGGTGCCAGTCCAGTCTCTTCTTGAAAGCTTCAGTGATGAAGCTCCCACAACTTCTGGAGGCAAGAAGTTCTCACTGTCGGAAAATTCCTCCTTATTTCCAGGTTGAATCTCTCCTTGGTCAGTTTCCATCCATTATTATTCCTTGTCTGGCCTTCAGGTGCCTTGAAAATAGCTTGATCCTTTCCTCCTCTCTGTGGCAGCCCCTCAAATATTGGAAGACTGCTATCATCTCCCCCCTGGTCCTTCTCTTCCCTAGACTAGCCAGGCCCAGTTCCTGCAACCGTTCATCCTGTGTTTTAGCCTCCAGTCCCCTCATCACCCTGGTTGCTCTTCTCTGCACTTTTTCTAGAGCCTCGACATCTTTTTTATAGTGTGGTGACCAAAACTGGGTGCAGTATCCTAGGTGTGGTCTTACTAATAATGCCCTTGGCATGCTTCTGCAAAATAGGGAGAATTGTGCGCTCTGTAATCTTTTTCCTCCTGTGGAGACGCTGACTTTCCTTGGCTGTGGTCACCCTTAGCTTCTTTAAGGTGGCCTCCTTGCTTCCAAGCATGAGGGTGATTCCTCCTTCCTTGAGTAGGGTGTGTGCGAGATGGTGGCCTTGATAATGTCATGCTGAGCAACTGGGGAAGACCTGGGGAAGGACATCCATCTCAGCTCCCCTTGCCGATTCAGAATTGTCATTTCCTTGAAAGACAGATCTGGTGGAAATCTATCACCATCAACCATTCTGGCGAGCAAACCATGATGGGAGGTTTTCCCATCAACCAGCTCCAGTTTCAGACTTACTATGGTTAGTAGGAGCTGGGCAGTGTGGTGGTTTTTTTTTTTTTGCCAATACATTTTTTTATTTTTATATTTTAAAAACATCTCGTTAGGTGAACAATGTGGTTCCAGGTTTTCACGTTTCAATGCAAACGTGACCATGATTACATGCTCAGCTTTCATATCCAAATTCATATCATATTATTGCTTGAATTGACAACGAAAGGGGTAAACTTTCGAATGGAATAATAGTATGTGATAAAACTTGCACATGTGATGGATGCAAGAAAATGTGCATAATTAATATAGAAATTGAATAAGAATATGGATAATATTGTTAAATAAGACATGAGAATATTTAAAGAAAAATGAAATGAGCTATAATATGGAATGAAATTGGATAAAATAAGAGTCATGAATATAGAAACGGAGTAAGAATATTGATAATATTGTTAAACAATGTATGAGGATATTTAAAGAAAAATGGAAGGAGCTGGGCAGTGTTGAGTTTCAGGGTTTGGGGACCATCATCTCCCCTGGTAGATTTCTCAAGGTCAGCTGTGGTTGACCTCCTCAGAGGCAAGATGTCCTGCTACACTAACCATGAAAGTCTACGCTGGGAGGTCTCCACACTCGGCAACATTTAAGGCTTGTGGACTTCGAGTCCTAGAATTCCTCCGCCAGATATGCCATTGCGGGAGTTGAAGTCCACAAGTCTTAAAAGTCGCCGGAAGTTTGGAGAGCCCTGGCCTACAAAGAACCTTGGAGGAGCTGGTGGAGTTATGAACTCTAAAAGTCACAGTTTTGATTGGCCTTCCGCACCTGTTTCCCCTTCGAAAGTTTGGCACAAAGTGCGTTGACAGGCCTTGGAGATTCCTGGGACTTCAACCATAGCAGAAGATCGTTCGGTGTCAAGAACTCGGAGCAGAGATGATTAAAATGGCAACAGGCGTGGCTTTCGAAGCTGATCTGTCACCTAATCCCTGTCAATTAACGGGGAAAGACGACCGCTTCACCCAGCTCAGCGCCCGAGATAGAAGATGGAGCCCCTTCCCAAATCCCACTCCCCTCCCTCCCTCCCTCCCTCCTCCTCTCACTTTCGGTAACCTGGTGCTCCCAATTAGGGATTTGACACCCGGACCCGTTGATAAATTGTTTCTGTCATCTGCTTTCTGTCTTTCATTACATGCAAAGACAGGATGGAAGGAGGAAGGATTGGGGTGCAGGGAGTTGAGGGAGGGGGAAGGGAAAGGAGATTTGATCTCCCATGCTTAGTGCAGCTAGATCCATTAATTACAAAATAGCCCTTTGCAGCATGAAAAAGCATTAATTAAATTTATGCAATCGTTATCTTTAAATAGTTCTGTCTTTCCAGTGTTCGGCCCTCCCGTCCTCTTCTCTTTTCTTCACCAAGCCTTTCTAAATATTCCAAAATTTATCGTGCTACCAAGTTCACACTCAGGTGCATTCAGACTTGGAGGTGCAGCCTGGCGAACCCCCAAATGTTTGATCCTTTTCAGGAACTCTTGGAAGTTACCATTTGTAATCTCAGCCACCACTGGTTTTCTCCAGCCTACCTTCAAAGAAAGTAAATCAAGTTGTTGTTGTTATTATTATTATTATTTTAAAGGCAGCAAAAAGGAGTAAGGTTATTTTCTTAGGCTTGCCAAATTTAGCAGAATTTGGTTGACATGTTAGAGAAACCTTTTTAGGTTGGTCTTTCCATACTCAAATCATTTCTTCGGTAGCAGTGGAAAAATGGCTTTTTGGTATAAACATCTGGGCTACCCCTAGCTCTCAATTCCCGATGACCATATATTGTTTTCTGAGCAGCAAATAGAATTTTTCAAGTGCAATTCTGCACCCTCCTTTTCTGTCTGTTTCCTCGGTGTTTGGCGTTAGTAGCTGCAAACTCACAATTTTTTAAAAAAATTCTTTCGAGAGTTTGAAAGGCCCTTGGAGAAAATTCAAGGATGTGAAAACAACACTTTCTCAAGTTTTAAATCATGTTACCGTGATTCTTTCTTTCTTTGTTTGTTTTTAAAAAACATGGCAACTTTCTAGGGGGGAAAAAACACAGCTCCGAACTCTGGGAATCAGTCAGAAAAGCAAGGATATATAGGAAACGGTGTCCTGGCTGAATTAAAATTCCCTCTTAGTTGAGTTGGCCGAGACTGCTGGGAATTGTAGTTTGAGAACATTCCAGGAGCTGCAAGCCACACACAAACAGACACACTGGGAGAAGAGCAAGTTATGGGCATGGAAAGGGGTGAATTGCCTGCAAAAGCTTTGCATAGTTAATAGATTTAGAATTAGGTTGAAAAATGAGTCCAGAGGTCCTTTGTTTGTTTTTTTTAAAGCCAAGGAAATCAACCAAACATTAAACCCAGCACCCATCTCTGGTTGTGTAGCCGTGGCTGCTCTCCAAGGTGCTGATTGCAAACCTTTCTTTCATTTCGATCCTTTTGCAACCCAGCTGGTGGCAAAACATTCACAAACAGTTGTTAGGGGTTGGCTGTCGCCACCCACCACCCACCACCCCCAGGAATCCTGATTTCCAGATGCCAGCATTTTTGGTCCTCCTTCCAAATCTTTCCCATCAAGAATCGGTATTGCAGATTCCCAGGAATTGGAAAGAGGGCAAAAATGACTCCATTCTGGCAAGTACCACTTCATGAAATCCAAAGTGACTGCTGGAGTTTTGCGGGGCTGGGGATCAAGACCTGCCTGGCTTTTATTAGTGCTGTCCCATCAAAAGAGGTTAGAATAGAAATAGAATAGAAATAGATTAGAAATAATAGGAATAGGATAGGATAGGATAGGATAGAATAGAATAGAATAGAATAGAATAGAATAGAATAGAATAGAACACACAACACAGAACACCAACAAAAATAGAATAGGGAAATAATAGAAGAATAGAATAGAATATAGAATATAGAATAGAATAGAAAACAGAATGGAAAATAGAGAGGAATGGAATAGACTGCAGAACAGAATAGAATAGAATAGAATAAAGGCACCTTGGAGGTCAGTTGAGACCTTCAAGAAGAGACCGGACTGCCATTTGTCAGAAATGGTGTAGGGTCTCCGCTACGGGGTTGGACTAGATGACCTATAAGGTCCCTTCGAACTCCGATGACCTGTTAGCTGTCTTCTAGTCCAGCCCCCTGCTGAAACAGGAGATCCTGCACCATTCCAGGCAAATGCCTGTCCAGCGCCTTCTTAAAAAAACCTCCAGTGACGAAGCGCCCACGATTTCTAAAGGCAAGCTGTCCCACTGATTAACTGTTCTAACCGTTAGGAAGTTTGTCCTTAATTCCAGAACAGACAAAAAAAAAAGTGGTTTTGCTCTGGGCCCCGAGAAGCCGACTTTTGAGTTTTGCAGCAGGCCTCATTTACAGCCCCAGTTGGATACGAATGTAAGGGGGATATTCAACTTCCAGCTCCTGAATGGAGAACCCAGAGAGCATTATAGCCGCAGACCTGGCCCATTGTTGCCGCCGCACACGAGGCGAGGACGATGGAGCTGCTGGGGGGAAGAAGAAGAGAAACAGCGCGGTTTTTTGTCTCCCAAAGCAAACAGCGGGAAGAGGGGAAGGGCGGAGGGAGGCTTTCTGGATTTTCTCCCCTCTTTCATTTGCTTGCCAGCCAGCCTTATTAACGGCTGGATTTGGCATCCGAGGGGCTGGCAACATCTTTGGTGAACTTTATTGGGTTTTTTTTTTTTTTAGTATTATTTTCTTTTTTCATCTCCTCTTTTTTGATATCCTTCTCTGCCTGATGAAGCCCCCGAGGCACCGGCTCGACTTTAATGGGTGTCTCTTCTTGCCTGTTGTTAAGCTGGACTTTAACTGATTGCAAAAAAAGCTTGCGCCATCCGAGGTGGGGATGAAGAAGGAGGGGGGTTGCCTTTGGGAGGGAGGGCCGAGAGACTATCAGTGCACTAAACAACCTAGCCCCAGGCTGGGATATGCTGCCATTCTGAAGCGCCTTTGTACTGTCAGGTCCGTTTTTCACCGTTCTTGTGGCTTCTTACGCCTGTTGCGAGAACCGGTGGGGGTGGGCAGAGGGGGGGACAGGAAAGCAGAGGGGCTTCGGGGTTGTGGGGGGAACAACCTCAAAGGATCTCATGAAATCTTGTTTGGAAGCAATGAAGCAGTCACCGGCACTCCATTACCGGAGTCTGCAGGGGGCTGCGATAGGCGAGGAGGCCTGGATCCTCTTAGTGAGGAGCGGAAGAGGAGCGAGATGGAGACTGAGGGCAGGGTGACCTTCAGCCGTGTCGCCCCCCCACCCCCTTTGGGCTGGCACGGGGTGGCAAGGAGAAAGGGGATCACCCCAGCAAAGAGGAAGGTTTGTGTGGGCTTCCACCCTTCCCTGTTCCTGCCAGGAATATGGATTTTTCTCCCATATAGTGTGGATTTGAACACTGTAAAAGCGATTGGGTTCTGCCACCTCCCCCCCAAAAAAAACCACCCCCCAAAATTGCATTGTGTCAGGATTCCCTCCGTTACCCCAATTAAATCATGAAGTATGAGCTGACACATTGTTTATAAGCCCCTGGGGAAAAAAATCTGCACTGGGTGGAGTTTTGCAGACCTTTTCCCTCTAAAATGGGCCTTTCGTTTGCAGATCTGGTTTTAAAAGCCAACCTCTTCCAAAAAGTATTCCATCCTTCCTTCTCCCGTTTGAGATGCCTCCGTGGATGGAGGTTGGGAATAGACAGGAATTACGAATCCTACTATTTGCGTCCTTGCTAGATCTGGTCTTCCAGCGCCGGTTAATGACATTTTGTCCAGTGGGATAGGTTGATTGGGCGAATGAGGAAGCCGTTCTGATGGACAACTTGGCCATGACCCACCGCGGAGCATTTAGAAGCTGGCCAACCTTGCAAGTAACATCTCTCCCACCTATTCCCCAAGGAAGGGAACATTTGGGGAGATTTTATTGTAAATTTGCTCTGTTTTAATGTTCGCCGCCCTGAGTCCTTAGGGAGTAGGGCGGCATACAAGTCGAATAAATAACAATAATAATAATAATAATTTTCTAATCGTCCCATATTTAGAGATGCTTCAGCAGCCTGATGATGTCTTGCAAACGTCTTTTTTTATAAAGTCCTCCACGTTGGCCTCCGTGGAAGAAAAGAGAGGAACCTCCTCCTTTAATTGAAGGACCCCCCCAAATATGGTCTAAGGGGAGAAGAGAAAATGATCTTGGACTTGATTAGCTTTTGACGGGACAGTAATTTTCACACACAACGCAAGACACACACACACACACACACACACCCCAGGACAGCAGAGGGGATAAAGACAGTAAAATCTCCCCTCCGCGTCCCGTCCAAATTGGCTCTCTTATCGATTCCCATCGATTAGGCAGAGAGGGTGTCAGCATGAAGGAGGAGGAGGAGGAAGGGAGCCACTTACTTAGCTCTGGAGAGAGGGATAAAGCCAAGAGATGGAAATATTAAATTGGGCCTAGGGTAGCCGTCCCAGGAATCCGCGGCGGGGATTAAGGGGACAGAGAAGGAAGCGCGAGAGAAAATCCCCCTCTAATGACGGCGAGATCTCCGCTTTGTCGAGCGACTCTGCCAAGGTTGGCGAAGGCCTGCGGACGGATTGACCCTTTACAGCCGAAATCCGAATCAGCTTTGCAGGCAAGGAGGTGCGGCAGGAAAATATTCCTTCGGCACCTTCTTCTGTTCCTCTAGCATTGGAGCACATCGCCTACCCGGTTTTCTTGCTTACGGGCGGAAAAAAAAAAAATAGGGGAACTGGAGGGCCAAGGATCCCGCTTGGCCGAGGGGATTCTTTCTAGAGCACGGGCTTCCCACAATCCCCTTTGCTAGCTAAGGAAGGGAGGTGAGAACGCCTGGGCTTTTATCGTATCTCTGCTCCCGGCTGTCTCTTCTTAACAGACAATGTCCTTGTATACTTCATCTGTTCCTCACAACCAGTTTGAAGCTCTGTTTCCTTGATCACGTCGCCACTGCCCAGTGCCAAATGTCCCTTTAAAGCTTTAATAGCTGGAGAGAACATAAACAATGAAAGATCAAGATAGTTTGATAAAATAATAACGTGGGGAAAATGTGCAAGCTTTATAGATAATATACAAAGAATGGTTGCAGGATTTTGGGCATGGCTGGTCTTAGAGAAAAGAAGGGCTCGGGGTGATGTAATGGCAGTATTTCAAATATTTGAGGGGCTGCCAGAAAGAACAGGAGGACCAACTTATTCTCCAAAGCACCGGAAGGCCAGGCAAGAAACAATTAAGGAGCCTGGAATTAAGGCGGAACTTCCTTACAGAGAGGACAATTAACCAGCTTGCCTTCAGAAATGTGGGTGCTTCATCCCTGGAGCTTTTTAAGAAAAGACTGCACAGCCACTTGTCTGAAATGGTGTAGGGTCTCCTGCTTGAGCAGGGGGTTGGGCTAGAAGACCTCCAAGGTCCCTTTCAGCTCTATTCTATTCTAAATTTTCTGGGAGAAGCAAGAGGCGGCAGTGTGACTTAACCATCATTTTGCAAATCAGAGCCTGCCAACGAGGCACTCAGGCTAGGCTCAGGATGTGGATGTGCCCCCTTAAAACCTGGAACCCACTCCTTTCTCACCCTGGGACCCCCAATTCTGCAGCCCACCCACCCCAGCCCCGACTCTCAGCCCCGCAATAAAACCCGAACACGATGGTGTGTGATTGCCTCTGTTCGCTGCGCGCGGTGTGCCAAAGCCGGCTCCGTTTATCGTAAAGGATGCACATTTGCGCCGTGAATCTCCACAGCGAGACGCCCTCGGGGCCAGCTCAGAAACGGAGAGAATTAATTACATTTTTAAAAAAAAAGAAAGGAAAGACAGAAAGAGGAGAAGTGCCACTTCTTTTACAGTGAGGGACCGAGGGGGGATGAAATCCTGCGGGGAGAAGCACAATGGCATGTGGGGGGGGGAGTTTGTGTGTCTCTGTGTGTGTGGGTTTTGAGGGGAGGGGGTCTGTAGAAACAGGAGGGGAGTGGGCAAGACTGGGGGGAAAGGGAGAACAAAATGAGCAAAGGAGAATGAAGGTTCTCACATTTCAGCTGTCCTGAGATTGGAACTGAATCACACCTGTGTGGGTGTCCAGCTTGGCAGGTCTGGACTTTTCTGAAAACCTCCATATTCAGGCATTGTAAACCAGAGAAAGTGAGTCTTAGGGATTTGGGGGCCTTCCTGGAAGTCTCTCCTCCCCGCCCCCCCCACCCCAAAAAAAGACAACTCGGTTTGGATTGTCTGCCTTGAGTTGCCCACTGAACCTGAATTGGGGTGGAGGGCTGGAGGGCAATGCAAGGGGAGAGAAAGGGACTGGGTTGGGGTGGGGAGAAGGCTGCAGCCCTGCAGATCGACTGAAGGAGAGATTTTGCTCCTGATAATAATACTAATAATAATGCTATTAAATTCTAATACCTATTGGATACGGAGGGAAGTATTGATTTTCGGTTAGCCATGGTACTCCACCCCTCAGAGGGAAATGCAGAAAAGCAAGGTCAAAAATGGTGCCTGGAGATGAGCCAGGCTGGAAATCAACCTTCTCTTCCTTCCCCTCTTGATGGTTACAGCAGGGCATCCAACGGAACCAGTGCAGTTCAACTGGGTTGAGAACTGAGGGGTGCTCAAACTGGTGAGCCTGTGTTCCTTCTTCTCCAGCTGCAGGGGGGGCCCCACCCAGGGTTGGGGATTATGGGAACTTGTCAGGCGCGATGGACCGGGTCCACACATGAAGGTTCAATTTAAGTTGATTTATTCCAAAGCAGCTCATCCAACTGAATCTTCTCAAGTAACGGCCAGCCCTTGGTTAAGAGTCCAGGGCACTAAAGGAGGGTTGGACGTAGACCCTTTGTGACTATGTAAGGATTCCAGGCTGTTTCCTCTTTTCACCCCTCCCTCCTCTTGCACAATTTTGGTTAGAGACAGAGGGAGATGTCAGCTCCCAAATCACAACACAGTTTGTGGCGAAAGGAAGGGAGGGAGGAAAGGAAAGGAAAGGAAGGAAGGAGAAGGAGGGAGGGAGTGAGAAAGGAAGGGAAGGAAGGAAGGAAGGAAGGGAAGGAAGGAAGGAAGGAAGGAAGGAAGGAAGGAAGGAAGGAAGGAAGGAAGGAAGGAAGGAAGGAAGGAAGGAAGGAAGGAAGGAAGGAAGGAAGTCCTATCATGAGGCCAATGGATTTTCCACCTTATACTGATCTTGAGGCCCAGCATCACAGTGTGAAATAAACTAGAGGGTGTGCTTTTCACTTCAATCTCAAAAATATACGACATGATTCAGTCTCTGGCTGGTGGGTTTGGACAGAGGAGAACAAAAAAGGGAGGGATGCTACACACTTGGGGAGGAGGGAGCATGACTGAAAAGACCACTGCAGGCTTAAAACATTCTCAGGAGGGGGTGCATTCATTCTGCCTGGGCAGATTGGGCGGGTTCATTTCCTGATTGGAAAGGAGTTCGTGAGAACCATGGGTACCCCTCAAGGTAAGTGGGAGGGGCTGGGTGGTTTCCAGGAAGGAGAGAGAAAAGACTAAGACAGGGAAGGCACACATAAGCCTTAGGAAGGCAGTAGATGGGGAGCTAGGCAAGGCAGAGATAGGCCATGGGAGATAGGCAAGGCAGAGATAGGCCATGGGAGATAGGCAAGGCAGAGATAGGCCATGGGGAGATAGGCAAGGCAGAGATAGGCCATGGGAGATAGGCAAGGCAGACATAGGCCATGGAGATAGG
>CM019158.1:1217905-1233962 GCA_009733165.1 Naja naja | reverse complement strand
ATATAGGTAGATAGGTAGGTAGGTAGGTAGGTAGGTAGGTAGGTAGATAGATAGATAGAGAGAGAGATGATAGATAGATGATAGACAGATAGATATAGATGATAGACAGATGATAGATGATAGACAGATGATAGATAGATAGATAGATAGATAGATAGATAGATAGATAGATAGATAGATAGAGCTCAGGGGTCTTCAAACTTGACAGCTTTAAGACTTTGTGGACTTCAACTCCCAGAATTCCTCCTTCTTCAGTCACATTAGCTCAGGGATTCTGGGAGTTGAAGTCCACAAGTCTTAAAGCTGTAAACCACCCAGATTCACTGCCTTAGTGAGATGTAGGGCAGCGTAGGAATTGAATAAAAATTTAAATTAACTCTTGATGTCCCTGCTTTTTCCACAACTGGAACCCTGTCCTTACTTCCTTTCCGACTGGTTTCTAAACGTGGCTATTTCGCAAAAGAATACCTTATGCCACCAGACTTGAAATGTTGGACCTAGACAACTTAGAACTACAGTCTGATGTAAGTTTAGTACACAAAATTGTCCGCTAAAACGACCTACCTGTCAATGACTACTTCAGCTTCAACCACACGGGCAAACAATAGATACAAACTCAAAGTAAACTGCTCCAAACTCGATTGCAGAAAATACGACTTCAGCAACAGAGTGGTCATGCCTGGAACTCCCTGACTCTGTTCTCAACGCCCCCAAACTTTTAACCTTAAACCGTCTGCCGTTGACCTCACTCCATTCCTAAGAGGTCTGTAAGGGGGTGCGCATAAGTGCACCAGTGTACCTACCGTCCCTGTCCTATACTCTTCCCATTTATTCATACCCATCTATTATGCTTATACCCGTTTATACTTATATGTTTATACATTATGGTCATACTTATACTTGTTTTCTCATATATGCTTGACAAACTAAAATAAATTCTTGCCCCTCCCTTTGCAAAATCTCCCCAGAATTAATTCAACAAGGATCAGTTTTGCAATGGGGGAAATTTCTCATTCCGAGCTGGAAGTCTTCTATTGTGACATACAATTATAAACGTTGCAAGGAGGTGGAATTGCACCGGGAGTGAGTGAGAGAGAGAGAGAAACTCGGGGGAAGCAGGACTGCACCTGTTGTAAGATTCACATGGATCGCCTTATTTTAATAATTTTTTTTCTTCCTCTCCTTTGCCTCTGCTAGCTGCCGTCGACTACCTGACCAAGAACGTCAGCTTGTCCACGCAGCGCCGCATGAAACTTGGCGAACATTCTGCCGTGCTGGGGCTCCTACCTGTGGAAACAGGGCAGGCCTACTAAAGGATCCTCCCACTGGCAACCATCAGCCACCAAGGAGGCAAAATGGGGGGGAAAACAACAGCAACAACCCATTACAACCACCAGACTTTCTGGGACCAGCTCCTGTCCACCACTGGCTTTTCTTCGGAGACTCAAGGGACCAAAATTTCCCGATGCTGCCTCCACACCAGAGGCCCACTGATCTCCCTCCACCCCAGTCCTTGTTCTGTGTACCTACGAAGACTAATGACCGTGTTCCCAACTCCAGAGACAATGGGTTTGTAAAGGACTCCTCTCATCTGGGAGCATGTTGACCAACGTGCGGCCCTTCCAACGCTCCCAGATGTGCCCATCGTTGCAACCGCGCGGCGGAGTCAACGGGCAAGCTCTTTCCTTCATCGTTATATAGCTAGGTGGATACCGATATATTCTTTGGCCCACCTCCCCTCCCCTCCCCCCCTGTGTCACCCCACCCCCATCACTTTTATTATCATACACGATCAATCATCCATGGAAGAAACTGTCTGATCCAAGGACCACAGAAGGGCGGCTTTGGACCAAATACAAGCGTCAAGAAGCGAGACTGGGAAAAAAAACAACGGTTGTTCCTGGTCAGAGAGAGAGAGAGAGAGAAAGTTGCTATGTCTTGTAAATACGTTCATCTCCGCTTCGGGGAACAGAGGTTCGGCGGGGAGCGGATCCGGTAGATTCCAAGAAAGCTCTAGGTTCCGTCTGGAGAGTCATCTTCACAAAGGGTCCCCTCTGCGTTTCTCAAAAGTTGTGTCCAGAGGCTTTGTGGGAGGGGTCGGTTGAACTGGGTCAGTTTGGAGCCCCACCTGTCCGCCAGGAGAAAATAGGGGAGGGGACAGTGATGGGATTCAAAAATTTTACTATCGGTTCTGTGGGCTTGGTGGGCGGGCTTGGTGGGCGTGGCAGGGGATGGATATACTGCAAGATCCCCATTCCCTCCCCACCCCACTAACCTGCTTTCCAGTTCCATTCTCCTGAATAGGGCAACCAAAGGAGACCCGGCCGATCAGCTGGGACTCAATGGGAGGCAGAGAATAGATGGGGTTGGTGGAGCCAGTCAGAGGGGATTGGCCGGTTCTCCAAACTACTCAAAATTTCCACTATCGGTTCTTCAGAACCGGCTGAATACCACCTCTGGGAGGGGGGCGGGATTAGGGAAGGCAGGAAGGTTGCATTCACATCCCCTCACCCCCGTGACGTGAGTTGCTAGCGGCCCAGCAGAAGGTGGCCGATCATCTATGGAGGCTTCTGGGTATGCAAAATGGCTTTTTTCTTCCGCCCTCCCTGGCCGTTTGCCCATTTCTTGGAAATAAAGAGGTTGACCCTACGGCTGAAAGGGTCTCTGCCAGCTCTTTGAGGTGCCCTGCTGCAAGACCCCTGACCCAGATTGAGAAGGACAAACCCCAGCTTCACCTAGCAGGGAACCATGGGTTCTAAGGTGCATCTGGTTCACCCCGGCCCCTTGTCTGCTTCCACCCACTTCAGTGGCATTTTCTAACCAGCATGTTGCCTCTCCTTCTTTCAAATCACTGATTGCACTCTTAACATTAGAGGCGGGCAAAGTAGAGATAAAAAAGATTTTGTGTCCCATGCAAACATACCTGCATACCTGGGAAAGCCTCTTCTTCCCAAGCCACCATCTCTCCTGCTCTTAGCTCCTCGTTGGGTGCCTGTGGAGAAATTAAAGAGCTTGGGGTTACCTTACCAGCCTGTGTGGCTCAATCAAGACTGTTCGGTTCAAGATTTTAGGGATCTGGGGGAGAGAGATCTCTTTCAGAAGGGGAAGTCATGCCACCCGGTCCACCATTTCAGCTACGGCATTGTGGCCTCCTATGTCAGGATTCTGGCAGTTACCCCCATTTAAATCATGAGTCTCGAGCCAAACTTCCAAAACTTCAAAAGGATTTCTTGGGAGTTAACATGTCCGGCACGGCCTGGGTGTAGCCAGGCATGAGACACACAATTCGTCGTCATCCTTGACCCTGGTTTTCCCCTACCCCCTGGGTGTATCGTAATTCATAGTCTCCAATGGGACACCTCCATAGCCCAGAGTCATCAATCACGTTCTCCAGTTAGAATTTTGTGCGGCAGAAACTTCAATCACCTAGTTACTATCTTTGAAAACATTTGTGGAATGCGCTTTCGTTTTGCAAGCTGCTGCACTGCTTAGCGGGGACTCTGTTGGCGACTCTAAAAAGACCAGTGCCCTTCTACTCAAAGTGCCAACCCCAGCTGGCCCTTGAGGCTGACCCAGACACATTCTGCATTCCCATGTTTTCTAGATCCTCAATAGATCCAGAAAACAGCTCCTAAATACAGGTAGTCCTCAGCTTACAACAGTTCACTTTGGGACCGACCCAAAGTTAACAACGGCACCGGGGAAAATAGTGACTTGGGACCTTTTTTTTCTGCACTTATGACCGGCGACCGCCTTTTGCAACCTTCTAGCAAGTGAAGATCCACGCAGAAGCCAGATTGTGTCGGCAGGGT
Organism: Naja naja; assembly: GCA_009733165.1. Taxonomy (NCBI): domain Eukaryota; kingdom Metazoa; phylum Chordata; class Lepidosauria; order Squamata; family Elapidae; genus Naja; species Naja naja. The sequence goes on along the minus strand of CM019158.1, from coordinate 1,230,150 downwards.
GGGGCTGGCTGACCAGGGGATGACAATTTTCCTTTTAGGGAAAAAAGAAGAAACTTGTGGCCCAATCGGGCCAGTCCCGTTTACCGTTTCTCTAAAGCAGGGGTGTCCAACCTTGGCGACTTTAAGCCTGGCGGACTTCAAATCCCAGAATTCCCCAGCCAGAGCTGGACACCCCTGCTCTAAAGTGTGCAAGCATTTAAGCCACCTGCGTACATAAATTTATAGCTATAAAAATAATGGAAGAAAGCGGCTGATCTACCGAAATTTTCTCCTTTGATCACATCTCCTGGAAGGAAGGAAACTTGTCCTGGTTTTTATTTCATTATTAACACACACCACACATACACACACGCATAGAGTACAGTGCTGGTTTTTTTTGTTTTTGTTTCAAATAACACACATAATACGAGTAGAAGCATATAGAAATAGGCATAGGTTATATCAATGGCTTCAGAGGCCGAGAAACGCAAAGAGCTTTTTATGTTTTTACGGTTTGCTTTTAAAAACATTTTCAGCACTGCTTCTCCAATGTTTCTTCAAGAAAGATTGTTAGCCACTTCTGCTTTTGTAACAAAAGATGTGTTTTTAAAATTATTAGTTGAAAAGGGGGAGAAAAAGGAGGTGGGACATGGATTTTTTATACCTCAAATCAGATTCGGATACTGGGAACTAGGGCCAATTTGCAGGGTTGTGTCTTGTACATTGGCCTTAACTCCTCCTCGTGGGTTTCCCCCATTATGGGCCATAAAAGAGCCAAAGGTTTTTATGACTCTTTAAAAAAACAAGAGTTTTGCACCCCACTGGGCCAGTTCAGTAGGTCAACTCAGTTATTTTCAAGGGAGTAAAGAAGAAAACCTAAGGAATCATTTGCAGTTGAGGCCAAGCCATCAGTTGGTTTCCTTCATTTTGTTGTTTGTTTGTTTGTTTATCTCCTGGGACTTTGGAAGAAGTGGGAAGTAACCCACCACCTTCCATTTTTAGGAGAAACCCCTCTTCTCTGGCTGCGCCCCAACTTTTCCCACGCCTCCTAAAGACTCCTGCAGCTTCCCTTAATTTTTGACTCCGACCTAACAACAGCTCTGTTGCTCACGAGCAAAATTATGTACAAACCCATCAGGTTCCCTCTTTTCAAGCTTCAGCAAGAGACCCCACAAACGGTGGGGTGTTGGATTCCCACCCTGTTCTGACCCAGACCTGGTTCCAAGAGAGCAAACACAAGACAAAGGCAACAGCACAACCCTTTTAATGTTTCATCTATGAATCCTGTTTCTTCACAGATAAAAGGCTGCTTCCAACTAATTGCCTCCGACAAGGAAGAGCCTTGCCAAGCTGTTTGTCAAGGCTGCCAAAAACCCACGGATAAGAAATAGTTTACAAGAGTTTTCAAATACTAACTATAATGTCCACGAGGCTGAGTTTCAAAACGTCTTTGCTTCCTGCAAAGAACGTTCGCTTCACAGCTGGCTTTTATCTTCTTGAAGGAGGGGCCATTACCTTGCAGCCTTACTTCTGAGTCGCCCGTGTTGTAGCTGCTCTTTCCTGCAAGCAATCCTGCACCCACGCGCGCTTGGCACAAGCTCCTTGGGAACCTCATCACTGCTGCCAGCCCCCACAATCTCTGAAGGCAGCAGTCCACTCCCTGATGGTCCTGGTCCCTCATCTGAGTCCCCTCACTCTCCTCAGCCGTCTGCACCTGCTGCCGGCTAACCACAACACACCCCTTGGCCCGCTCCCTCGGCCTCTCTACTTATTAAAGGAACAAAAAAAAAATCAAAATTATTCTGTGAACTTTCCTACCAAGCTCCCTTCTCTCCAAACTGCATTCTTAAAGAACTGATGCAATGATGGCCACACAAATCCAAGTTTGATGATCATTCCAGGAACTCAGGTTGTGTCTTTCTCCCCATGTACCCGCCCCACCCCCCAAAATAAACCTGGTCCAAAAAATACAGGTGCACCTCAAACTCCTGTCCCACTTCTTTCCAAGGGGGGAGACAGATCTGCCCCACTGCAGAAGCTTTGAAAGGAAAAACTGGGGAATTCTTCCGCTGTCACCCGATCCCCCCCTTCCCAAATATCATTCCAAGAACTGTGTGTATTTTTTATTTTTATTTTTTTTCTATATTCCCACGGGGGAGAAGTATTGCTGAGGACATTTTGTGTATTTAATGTTTCTAATTTTCCAGCCCTAACAACGTCATATACCCGAAATTATTACCCGTAGCACAGGCCTTCATTAGTAGTAATTGCTGATTCGTTGCTTCTGTGTTCCAAGTCATAGCTAATTTTACTCCATGTGTATGCTTGTGGCCGGGCAAGTGTGCTTGAAAGAGGACAAGGGATACGTGTGTATGTGTGTATGAGTAAGCATGAGTATAATCGCCCCATAATTTATTCAGCTATATGGAAATAGTAGAATAGGAAAAAAAAACGAAACTGGTATTGCTTTAACCCTCTGCTGCCTGTGGTGTCCTTCTATGTAACTCAGGCATAACTGTTATACATTAAAAAAAAAGGAAAGAAAAAAATGCAACGTGGTTTTGGAAGTCTCTTTTTTTTTCCTCCTCTCCTTTTCACCCTTGGGAAGACCTGGGAAGAGAACCTCAAAATTGGGCACCTCGTCTTCAGACCTTGGCGAGCCAAAAAGCAGCACAGCTTGGCAAGGTTACTTGACCTGCTAACACGCTTCACAACTGGTGCCAGTCGTAATAAAATTTGGGATAGGCCATTTTTTTGACTCGGGAATATGTCTCTGTCATTAACACAATAAAGGAGCTGGAAAGGGATCTTGGAGGTCATCTAGTCCAGGGGTCGCCAACCTTCTGGACCTCAGGGACTGCCAAACTCATAATTTTAAATCCCGCAGACCTGAGACCCCGGGAAAATCCCAAAAAAAGTCTGCAGGGAAACTCCCCACCCCGTTTTCCTACCGATCGATTGTTCTTTATTTGGGATCACAGGATACCATTTCCAGCTCCATTCTCAGGGGGAGGAGAGAGAGAGACTTTTGGCTTCATGCAAGGAAAGCAGCAGAAGCTGCAGAAGTCTTTCTTTCTCTCCCCCAAACTCCACCAGAAATGAGTCTTTGCTGGCGCAGCCTCATTGGAGCAGGAGGCCTTGAAGGGTCCCAGAGACTCATTTCTGGTGGAGTTTGCGGGAGAGAAAGGAAGACTTTTGCTGCTTTTCTTGCGTGCAGCCAGAAGCAGAAGAAGAAAGAAGCAGAAAGAAGCAGCCCGGTGGCCAGGCGAGGTGCATGGGGTGAGTGGGGCAAGTTCCCCCCCCTGCCCTTTCCTCCCTCCCCTCACTACCTCATGTTGTTCACAATGCAAGCAACGCAAGCCTTGTGTTCCCAGGGGCCATGTGGGCAGCATAGGCTTGTGTTCCCACGCAGCCTGGATTCATTGCTTTGGGGTGACATTTCTCTGTGGACCAATCTCTTCTTAAAATCCTCCCTTTTGAGAAGAAGTAAGTCTCTGGACTCTGGGACAGTTCATTTAAAAATAGAGGCCAACATTGGCAGAGAAATTTTACAGCAGACCAAAGTTGCACAGACTTGGAAATGGGTGGCGCGTTTCCTCTCTTTATTACCAACAACGTGAAAAAAACAACAAAAGCTACTGGGGGCCAGAGGTGTGCTAAGGAAAAAAAAAAGAATTATTGCAAAGTTGCTAAATACAAACAAGGGAAAAACAAACAGGAAGGGCAAGATGAAACTAGGATTTGTGAGCTTGGGAATGAACATCATCATCATTATTATTATTATTATTATTATTATTATTATTATTATTATTATCTGGCACCAAAGCATCCCCTGCTTTTAAGACGCCCCCCACCCCACTCCTCGAGGCAAAAAAAAAAAGAAGAGGGGGTGCATTTGCAAAACTAATAGCCAAACAGCCTTGGCACATCGTAATTCCCAAGTGAGAATTTATGCAAGTTGCCTAGACACACACACACACACACACACACACAAAGACCCCTGGCTCAAAATCAAATGGGATTGCCCACCCTTGATCAGATAAGCCGGCTAGAAAAAGTCCTGACTTCACACCCTGCTGGTTTAGGGGCCTCCCAGAGGTCATTTTGTCCACCCCTGGCCCTCTTGGCAGGATGTATGGGTCTCCAGCACTTTAAAACTGGGCTGTCCAACCTCTTGCCCAATTAGCAAATTCTTGGGGAATGCCCAATTTTTCATCATGCCCCGGGCAAAGGGTGCCTCCTCTCCTTTTCAATGCCATCCTTGAGGTGGAAGGGGAGTTAAAATGCCATCCTAACTCTCTTTTGCAGTAACACAAGGAAGAAAGGGAAAAAAAAACATCAGCCAGAATTGGAGGTAAATGGCAGTATCTTTGGAAGTGCCTCTATTCCAAACAGAGTTAGTTTGATCTCACACACACACACACACACACACACACACACTATTAAAGGGAAGGTGCTAAAATGTAAGATGGTTTGCTTTTAAATATCAGCATCACATAATCGATTTTTTATACACACAGAAGAGGCTGTGGGTCTGCATGAAAATAAGACGATTCTCAACGGGAATTTGAAAGAAGGGTGGATTTTGTTGGCATGGGAATTAACATGGCTAAAAAAATCACCCTACAAATATTCAATATGCCGTCTGATTACCTGAGACAGTCAGTTAATTATCCCCTCTTAGTTTTCTATTAACTAGTTTGTTACAGCATTCCATAGAGCAGTTTTTTTTTCAACTGCAGCAACTTAGAAATGGGTGGAATTCAACTCCCAGAATTCCCCAACCAACATAGCTGACTGGGGAATTCTGGGAGCTGAAGTCCACTCATCTTAAAGTTGCTGCAGTGGAAAAAATACTGCCATAGGAAGCCTTTAGAATTGTAAACCGTTAAAAAGAAACAAAACTCGAGTTTTTTAAGACATCCCCCAGAGAAATAAGAGGTGCCTGACAGTCAGAATCAGGCCATATTCAAAACTCAGCTCCCCAGCTGACTATAAAGAGGACTAGCAACTTGAAGGGGCATTCACCTAGTACTATAAATGTATATAAATATATTAACATAGTACTAGGTGAACGGCTCTTCAAATTTCTAATCCTCTTCATAATTGGGGAGTTGAGTTTGAATATGATCTGATTTGGGCTGCAAAGCAGCGCTTAGGAAGGGAAGGTTTTGACAGCAAATGAAGTTTACTCAGCTCTACTTTCCTGGAAATATTTGAGAAGAACCTGTCCAGGATTGCCAGGAGAGAAAGATTCAAATGCAAAGCTGGGGGTGGACTAAATGACCTTAAGGCCATAATACAGTATTAATATTAAATGAGGAAAAGTTGCCCAAAGACAGCTTTAAAGCCACCTATGCACCTTTGCTACTTTTACAGGTGCTGTTTTGGAAAACAAAACATTTTTCCAAGGATGCATTTTATTAAAATAGAATCAAGGAAGGAAAAAGAGACTCTATAAAGTTTGCTTTGTGCTTAATAGATTTCTTTTAAAAAATCTCTTTTCTGCTTTAGCAGAAGCTGAGGCTCCTGCCCCCAATCCCACCTCCTATCAGCAACAACCAAAATATTGAAAAATAAATAAAAATGGGACGCTTTTGAAATCGGAAAACTTCTCCGACTTTTCCATTGTGAGACAAAACCAAAAGGCTAACGGAATTGCTGCAACGCACTTTAGAAAGCACCATTTGAATTCTTCTGCTAGACAGAGAGTTTGCTCCGTCTAACATCTGCACAACTCCCACTGATTTCTCCTCATTTCAGTTTAACTCTGGAATCAACCATCTTTACAGACTGAATCCAGGGTGTGTCTTACCTGGTTATTTCTCATTTGCAAAACTGCTGGTTTTGCCATGCCGTTTTTTTTTTTTAAAAAGGAATCGTGTTAGATTTGCAAAAAGGAGGGAGTTTAAAAAGCTTGGCAAAAACTCAGCTTAAGGATATCAAACAGACCAGCCTGCCTGTGTTCGCCAACTTACCAGAGGCTTAAATCAGCATTTAAGCCACAGTACCTCTTGCCTTTTGCAATCTCAAACAAGAGAAAATGACTTTTTTGCCTAGCCCTTCCTACTATTAAATACTTCTATTAGCAGAAATGGGTTTATTTCAGTCACAAAGGAGAATTGGAGGGGTGGGGAAAGCTATCAGTAGAGGGGGAGGACGAGGGGGACAAAGATACGAGGGAGATGCAATATTTTTTAAAAAATGCAAGAAAACGCCCTGCTTTTTCCCCAAGACATCAACAAACCTTTTATGAATATAACCGGATTTGCAGCCATCCATTCCAGCCACATTTAAGGCATTCAGAGAAGGAGACCATTTTACTAGATAATAGGGTATCATGCAGGATACAATTTAAATTAAAAAATGCAATTTTCACCTTGAAATGAACAAATGATTACAATTTCTCTACAAATTAAGGCATTCACTCTTTCTTTCAGTAGTTCCACCCGTCCGTGAAATATGACATAATTTCCATGAAATATATTTTCAAATATTTTGGTTTGTGTGTGCCGGGGTCTGTGCGTCTCCACCATGTTAAAATGTACGTCCATGCAGAGTCAGAAAGAAAGAAAAGGAAAATTAAAACACACACATGCACGCACACACACAAAAAAAACCCACTACAAACCCAGTTTGGTAGGCTTCCCACATTCCTCTGCGGGGCACAAAAGAGAGAGAAAAAAGGCACAATAAAAATAAAAATAATTTAAAAACAAACGATCAGAAGGGTAAGCTGGGTTTTTTTTGGCCTGTCAATTACTCCCTCCTGCCACACTTTTCAACTTGCAAGATAAAATGGGGAAAGGGGGAGAAAGGGAGGTTTCATAGCAAGAGAAAACACAAGCCGTAAATGCCTCCAGTTTTATCTAATCTCAATTATTATGCTTATCTGCAAAAATCACATCTGTTGAGTTATCTTCAAGCTCGCCAGACTCTTCCCTCCACCCGCCCGTCCCCCCCTTGTCTTGCCTTGGTAGGAGTCTCTTTTCTCTCTCTTTTTTTTTTTCCTATCCTCAGTCTTTTATTTTTAATTATTTTTCCATTACGCCCTCCTCCTCTCCTATAAGCTGTGGTTACAAGGCTAATCAGAGAGATTATTAAGAATCAGAAGAAGCGAAGAAAGTTTTCTGTAAGGGGAAAGGGTGGGGGGGGGAAAGAACTTTTTAAGGAGAGAAAGAGAGCCGGGGAATCAGAGAGGCAGCTGCCGAGGACAAGTTGAGGAGCCATTTTGAATGGCCACGGGGATGCCCTAGGCAAGGTGGCATTATGGGTGGCATTACGGGCAAAGAGGGTGCCAGCTGAGCCAGTTTCTCTGCCTTCAGAGCAGCTCGGTTGAATATTTTTGAAAAACCTGGACGACCATTCGACCAGGGTCGTGGAAGGCTTCTGCCTTGAGCAGGGGTTGGACTAGAAGTCCTCTGAGGTCCCCTTTATGTTTTTATCTTTTATTGCAAATTAGTCCAGACAGAGCTCCCGTAAAAGGCACAGCAGCAATCCAGAGAGGGATTTTTTTTCCTCGACTTAATTGGCAACTCATTCACCCTTTTAAATCATTTCTGCCTTTTAGACGCAATTCGTCTAAAAGACACAGAGAGTTTTTTCCCCCTCGTGCCATCATCTAATTCTCTCCATTCTAATTCTCACAGGTCTGTGTGTCCATGTCATAACAGCTGTAGTGTTATTATTTATCCTTATTATGATCTTCTTTACTCCTCCCTCCTACTGGTACTATTATTGTGATTATTATTACTCTGTTGTTTTGTGTGTACACAGAGAGCTTCAGCACCCGAGACAAATTCCTTGTGTGTCTAATCACACGTGGCCGAATAAAGTATTCCGTTTAATTCCTGTCCAGTTCCGCTTGTGGCTTGTAGTGTTTGCATCCTTTTCACTCCTACAATTATTAAAATACAAAACACACCCTCACTAAAAGAGACACTAGAAAGAGCACAGAGATGAGCAAGAAAGATGATTAGGGGACCGGAGGCTAAAACGTATGAAGAACGGTTGCAGGAATTGGGGGTGTCTAGTTTGATGAAAAGAAGGACAGGATAGCAGTCTTCCAATATCTCAGGGGCTGCCCCAAAGAAGAGGGAGTCAAGCTACTTCTACTGCAATTTGGCAGATCGGATCCCACCAGGTTCAAGGCTGACTCAGCCTTCCATCCTTCTGAGGTGGGTAAAATGAGGGCCCAGATTGTTAGGGGCAATATGTTGGACTCTGTAAACCGCTTAGAAAGGGCTAGAAAAGCGTTGTAAAGTGGTATATATGTCTAAGTGTTATTGCTATTCTCCAAAGCACCAGAAGGCAGGACAAGAAGCAATGGGTGGAAACTCATCAAGGGGAGAAGCAACTTAGAACTAAGGAGAAATTTCCTGACAGTGAGGACAATTAATCCATGGAACAACCTGCCTTCAGAGGTTGTGAATGCTCCAACACTGGAAGTATTTAAGAAGAGATTGGATAATTATTTGTCTGAAGTGGTGTAGGGTTTCCTGCCTAAGCAGGGGGTTGGACTAGATGACCTCCAAGGTCCCTTCCAACTCTGTTATTCTAAAACCAGTTGAACTTTCAATCTTAAGATTGATGAGGTTTTATGTATCCGGAGACAAACCAGGATCCTGTTCCTTTATATGATGCTTCTCTCTCTCTCGGGCTGCGACTTAGACCAGACAAAATGCCCAGAAGGCTGGTTTACAAAAATGTTGAAGTGGGGAGGGATACTAAGCTGGCCAAGAAGGTTTAGAAGGTGGGGGGAAATTCGCTGGAGAGACTCAATGCTCCCCTCTCCTCCCCATGCAGAATGAAGGGATTTCTGCAGAGCCTGGAAGGATGGTGCCATCCTAATGCAGCGACGGGCATCGCGCTTCAAACACTGGGTTTATTCTTTTTTTTTTTCCCCCTGCGTTTGGAGGGTGTCCAATATCTGGGACGCCATCCTGAGAAGGAGGAGGAGGAGGGGAGGAAATAAAAGAGGGAGGTGGGCCAGGGGCTGGAAGCGAGGGGGGGACTGAGCTTGGCACAACTCCTGGCGAATCCAACCTGGGTCACGGCACATTTGAGAAATAACTCTGAAATTTAATTAGGGGGAGGCTCGGCACGGACGGACGTGTAGCCTGACACCAGCTCCAGCCAGTCGGAGGAGGAGGAAGAGGAAAAGTGGGCTCGGGTGAAACCTGAAGCCCTTCCCAGCTCTTAACGCTCAGATGGCGCCTGGATTTGGGGCCCCTGAAGAGAAGCGTTTTTTTGCCAAATGGGAGTTTTCCAGCAGGGCACCTCTTTGGTTTCTCTCATTGGTGGCTGCCAATTGGACCCCTCTAGAAAGGCCCCCAGGGGGAACGGGGAGAGCAGCAGCATCCTCAGGACACCATTCTTTAGGTTAGATTCGGTTAACAGAGTTGGAAGGGACCTTGCAGGTCATCTAGTCCAGCCCCCACCCCCTCGCCCAAGCAGGAGACCCTATACCCTTCCTGTCAGGTGGCAGTCCAATCTCTTCTTGAAAGCCTCCAGGGAGGAAGCTCCTACAACTTCTGAAGGCAACTTCTGTTCCCCTGGTTGATTGTTCTCCCTGTCAGAAAGTTTCTCCTTATTTCCAGGTTGTTCAGTTTCCATCCATTATTCCTTGTCTGGCCTTCGGATGCTTTGGAAAATAGCTTGACCCCTTCCTCCTCTCTCTGACAGCCCCTCAAATATTGGAAGGCTGCTCTCCTGTCTCCCCTGGTCCTTCTCTTCCCTAGACTAGCCAGGCCCAGTTCCTGCAACCGTTCATCGTATGTTTTAGTCTCCAGTCCCCTCATCATCCTGGTTGCTCTTCTCTGCACTTTTTCTAGAGTCTCAACCTCTTTTTTATAGTGTGGTGACCAAAACTGGAGGCAGTATTCCAGGTATACTGCTGCTGTAAAGGGAGGTTCCATTGAGTGGGTCTAGTTCTCCATGCCCAACCTCTCCCCGCTCCCAGCCCCACACGAGGTGTTTCCAGGACCCCAAACTCCATGGACTCCAACTCTTTGGGGGGATCTGGGCTTTCACAGATAAGCTGCCCCTATATATGGAGGCTCGCCACCCATCTCTGAGAATGGAGGCTATTATGAAGCTGCAGCAATGTTTTTGACCCTGAAATGCTGCAGAGATCGAGAGATTTCCTTGAAGCGTCACCCAAGTGAAGACAAAACCCACACAACACATCCTTGCAAATACCAGCTGCAGCAAAATTCAGCAATGAACCTAGTAAAATCCTGCCAAATTTAATTTTTTTTTTGAGTTTGACTGCCCCAGAAGAAAAGAAGTGTGTTTTAAGCCTGAAAAGAACAATTAATATATATATATATATTTAAAAAACCACTACTATTAAACTCCAAACCTGCATTTGCCTTCAGTGGGTTAAGGGAAAACAGGGAAATTTCAGCGTCGAGTTTGCCTGTGGAACTCCCTGCGGCTAAAATTAGGCTGGGATTGGATAGAACCTTTGTAGAAATACGTCAAAAGCCAAGCGAGGGGCTGCCTGTTTGTCCCTTAGGATCTGCTGCTTTTTAATTCCCCCTTTTTGTTTTTAAAGAGAGAAAGAAAATGTAATGGGCAGCTGCCCTGCTGTGGAAGAAACACCCTCCTTAATATTTAGAGGCACGCTGGTAAAATAAATAACATTTCCACGAGGCACAGCTGCATGGCTAGCATTGCAAAGTCCTTCAAACCCAAGCAGCTGCCTTGCTAAAGAAACGGGGGGGCGTGGGGGCAATTTCCTGGCACCCCAAAAGGCAAACAACTGCAGGGACGGGCACGATCTCACCTGGCAGCTTCAGCCTGGCAGGGAGGCACCCCAAAATTGGTCTCGCACCTGGGTTTAGGTGTATTATGGAGATAGGAGCATCTAAGCTGTGTTGACCTCTGGCTGCACACCTTTGTCTGGGGGGGGGGAGTTCAGGCCCTTCCTCCTTCCCTCCCCTTTGGCCGTAACAAATCAAAAGGGGGGGCTATCAGGAAAGGGAAAATAGGTCTGAGGAGGCGAGGAAGGGGGGGGCCTTCGCTTCCCCCCCCTCCAAAGGCAGAAAAGCATATGGAACAAGTTACCAAGAAGAACAGGCTACAGGAGAGAACTGTAGAGGAGTATTAAAAGGGGTTTTTTTGGGGGGTGGGGGAAGGAATTTTGGATTGCAATCGGCTGGATGTCCCCCTTCCTGTTCTTATCGGATGGGGAGGAATTACCAGATTCGTTCTAGAGCAACAGCCCTAAGTAAGGTCATCGTGCAGGAAAGTTTGCATGCTTGGATACGGTAGGGGGGTAAGCAGAAACACCCCCCCTCCATCCAGCCCCTTGGACAGTTTTGCTGCCAAGCGGGAGGCAAAAGTCCCCCTTAATTCAGTGCCCAATGCAAACCTCCAAACAGCAGAAAAAGCCTTCGGGAAAGGAGGAGAAGGTGGGCTTAGAAATGCACCCCAGTTTAAGGTTGGGGTAGCTGGTGGATCCCCAAAGCCAAGGAAATTGGCACCTCTCTCTCCTGTTAAGGAACCTCTGGAGGCCGGGGTCTTTCTCGGGCAATTCCCCCCCGCCCCCGTCTCGCACTCAAGAATTCTTTTGTGTAATTGTTTTGTGTTTTTTTTTTGCTGTGAGCCGCCCGGAGTCCTTTGGGAGTTGGGCGGCATACAAGTTTAATTAAATAAAATAAATAAATAAATAAGAAAGTCCAGGTGTGGGTCAGGCAGGTGAGGCAGAGAGCCCACCTGTAGACATGGACGGGGAGGGACACACACACACACACAGCCCCTCGGTCTCCAGCTGGGCCTTTCTCGCTGACCTCAGCTGGGCTCCTGTGGGTGGGTGGGTGCAGCCAAGATGCCGAATGAAGCCCCCTGCCGCCAGCTCCAAGGCAGCCCACTCTCCTTTCTTGATGTATTCATGAATTGCTCGGAAGAGAAATAAGAGATTCATTACCTTGCAAAACTGTTACTAATGACTATCTTACCTGCCGCCCAGCACCTCTAATGCGAGCCACACGGGGAGAAAATGTATTTGCTTATTCAGAGGCCGGGCGGGGAATGAAAAATTTCCCATCCTTAGCCTGGCCTCATTCCGCATTCACTCGGAGCAACATTTACAATTCTTCTGCTATTATGTCCTACCAGGCCCTCTGAGCCGGCTGCCATGACCTTGATATTAGCTGAAAATTGGAAATTCGATGGTGAGGTAAAGGGGAAGGGCTGGGCGGGCAGGATTCCTATCTCCAGATGGGAAGGGAAGGGAGAGGAAAGAGAGAGAAGAGAGAAGG
>CM019158.1:1181863-1217805 GCA_009733165.1 Naja naja | reverse complement strand
CTAATCCTATCCTATCGTTTCTTATTCCTATTCTATTGCAAAGTAGCTACTAAAATGCACCTGAATGCAAACTAATAGACCTTCTTAATCTGAACTTCCAACATGAGAGACAAGGTGGCAATCTGGACCGAACGATATCCTGCAAAAGAAAAACAACTCCACCCCTGACCCAGTGTATTTTTCTAACTATTTTTCTAAGGTGACATCGATTGCAAGAAAGAACTGAAACGCATCTGATTCACTTTGGCTTCCCCCAACTTCTGCACCCACTCCTGCCTCCCAGGCAAGTTGTGATTACAGTTTAACATAGTTTAAGGTTTTGTGTGGCATGAAACCTGGAGCTGAAGGGGAAAAATTATATATATATATATATATATATATATATATATATATATATATATATATATAGGTCTTGGTGTATTCGGGTCTTGTCCCGTGTAAGATTGAGAATACGTTGCCAAGGTATTCTCAATCTTACACGGGACAAGACCCGAATACACCAAGACCTACATACCTTTCCCCGTGAAAATCTACGAAAACATGCACACACACACACACACACACACACACATATATGAGAGAGAGAGAGATCGTTGATATGCGTTTTAATCTAGTAATTCAGCTACAGCAGAATTGACAAGGAGGCCCAAGAATACCAAGCAGACAAGACGACGTCTAGAAAAAATGAAAAAGTCATTTTAAAACTCAGCTGGGGACAAACATTAGAGGCGCCCTGTCAATGGCCAAGGCAGCGCCTGGAACTAGCCAGCTGTAACCAAAGCTGCAATGCCTGCATTTTGGAGTTTACAACAAGGTTTTGGGTGCAACAGAGTATGTTCTGCAAAAGATCGTTCTTCTGTCAACGGTTGTTCCAGAGGTGTCACCAAGAATTGAACTTCGCAATAGCCCTTAGACTTCTTTTACAGCCCCCTCTAAGCGGTTTACAGAGTCAGCCTCTTGCCCACAACAATCTGGGTCCTCACTTTACCCACCCCGGAAGGATGGAAGGCTGAGTCAACCTTGAGCCAGTCGGTCAGGATTGAACTGTTGGCAGTGGGCAGAGTTAGCCTGCAATACTGCATTCTAACTACTGGGAGGGAGGGAAGGAGGAACATACCAATAGCCCTTAGACTTATATACTGCTTCACAGTGCTCTACATCTCTCTCTAAGCGGTTTACAGAGTCAGCCTCTTGCCCACAACAATCTGAGTCCCTGGAAGGACAAAAGGCTGAGACAACCTTGAGCCGATCAGAATCGAACTCCTGGCAGTGGGCAGAGTCAGCCAGCAGTACTGCCTTCTAACCACTGCACCACCAAGGGCTCTGTAATGAATTACGTGGCCCCGTGGGTGCCCACCAAAAGTGGTCAACCTCTTGTACCCAGGGGCAACTTTGCAAGCGTGGTCCCTTCAACATAGGTTTGGAGGCGGGGAAGGTCACCTGGAATTACAACATTTGGACCCCAACTTCCCTCCAGTGGATAAGTAGATTTTTTTCCCCCAATCACTTCACTTCCAGTTCTCCCCTGAACCTTTTCCCAAGCCTCTTTAAAGGCCTTCAACTGGTAGGCTTCTCCTCAAGAGGCCAAAGCTGTCCTGAATGGAAGACTGCGACATTCCTCAAGTGATATACCGTGTTTCCCCGAAAATAAGACACTGTCTCATATTTTTTTTGGCTCCCAAAAACACACTAGGTCTTATTTTCGGGGTAGGTCTTATATATTTATGGTACCAAATAGTGGGTGTGAGTGTGTAGGGGGTGGTGTTTCGTGGGTGCACGGTTGCTCCCTGAAAAGTCTTCCTGGAACTGGAGATTTACACTAGGTCTTATTTTTGGGGTAGGTCTTATATTAGGGCAGGTTTAGAAAATAGTGCTAGGTCTTACTTTCGGGGTAGGTCTTATTTTCGGGGAAACACGCAGAATCCAAACAACCTGTCAATAGTGCTTTCCAAGGTTTTGGGGGCGCTGATTGTGCAAACCCAAACCATGGGGCTTCTTAAATCAGGCTTTAGAGCAGAGGTCTCCAAACTTGGCAACTTTAAGACTTGTGGGCTTCAACTCCCAGAATTCTCCAGGCAACATAACTGGCTGGAGAATTCTGGGAGTTGAAGTCCACAAGTCTTAAAGTTGCCAAGTTTGGGGACCTCTGCTTTAGAGTTTGGGTTGAGAGGTGAAGGACATCAGTCGTGGCTGACCAGGGCCTTCCTTTTCTCAATTTTTCTTGCTAAAATATTAAGTGATCACATTTCAGAAGCATGAGTCGAGTGAGAGGGAAAGGAAGAATGAATGGGTGGATGGATGAAAGAAGGAAGGAAAGAAAGAAAGAAAGAAAGAAAGAAAGAAAGAAAGAGAAAGGGAGGGAGGGAGGGAGGGAGGGAGGGAAGAAGGAAGGAAGGAGAAAGAAAGACAGAGGAGTGAGGGAAGAAAGAGGGGAAAAGAAAGGAAGGGAAGGAAGGAGAGGAAGGAAGGAGGGAAGGAAGGAAGGAAGGAAAGGAAAGAAAGAGGAAAAGAGGAAGGAAGAAAAGGATGAAGGAGATAAAAGAAAGGAGGGAAGGAAGGAAAAGGAGGGAGGGAAGAAGGAAGGAGAGAAGAAAGGGGAAAGAAAGAGGGAGGGGAAGGAAGGAAAGAAAGAAAGAAAGCGGGAAGAAGGAAGGAAGGAAGGAGAAAGAAAGGAAAGAGTGGAGGGAAGGGGGAAGAGGAAGAAGAAGGAGGGAAGAAAGAGGGAAGAAAGAGGAAGAAAGAAGGAAGGAGGAAGGAAGGAAGGAAGGAGGAAGGAAGGAAGGAGGAAGGTGGAGGAAAGAAAGAAAGAAAGAAAGACAGTCTTGCAATTGAACCCTCCGCCTCTCCTTCCTTCCCAGAGGCAAGAAAGCGGGAGAGAAAAAGGGGGATGAGAGAATGGAAGTGACAGGGGAAGAAAAGAGAGAGAAAGAATCGGGGTGCCAAGTGGGAAAGAAAGATATTCCTGCGTAGCTGGGCGCTTTATCACCCGTTCATCTGTTGCTCTTTCTCCCCCGCCTGTATTGTCTCACCTTGGACAAAAAAGAGACAGAGAGACACAGAGAGAGAGAGAGAGAGAGACAGAGAGAGAGACAGAGAGAGAGAGAGATCCCCATTTATTTCATTTTTTTCCCCCCCCCTGTTTGGTGCGAATCTCTTTAGAACTGCCTGGACGGGCACCTTAGGGGGCCGAGGAGCACTGAATGTCCTGCTGACAGCTTTGCAAAGTGGTATCAATAAAGTGGGCCATGTCAGCCCCTCGGTGCGGCTGCAGGAGAAGGTACGGCTTGAATATTAAGAGATCCCTTCAGTGGCCTGGAAAAAGGCATTGGGGTGGGGTGGGGGGGCGAGGAGGGTCAGTAGAGGGAGAAAACCAGGAGGAGGAGGAGGGGGTGTGTGTGCAGCCTCCACCAAGGAGCAAGATAAAAACTTCTTCCGCGTCTAGAACTTAACTTATTCCTAAAACCGATTCCTCTGCAAAACTAGAAACAAAGACACAATAAAGCCAGGCTTGCTTTCTCTGCAGCTCTTGAAGGTCCCAGAAAGGAAGCTTTTTCAGGGCCAGGTCGCACGCCACAATTCTACCCATCTTTTGGACCCGTACCCCTTTAAATTTAGCTCGACTCTCTCGGCCCTGCTGTTCGCAAATGCCTATTTTCGAAAAGGACTGAAAAAAAAGGAGGACGGACGGATTGTCTGCGCAGCAGATCTGCAAGTCCGTGCAAGCAAATTAGGGTTTTGGGTTTTTTTTTTTTTTTGCAATTCTGTAAGAAGAAAAAAAAAACTCCAGAGGTTCCCAACCGCATACAGTATTTACAATTTATCTGTTTTTGTGAAGATGAGGCACAGAGCAAGCAGTGAAACAAACCTAGTTTTTATTCTCCAGTAGAAAGGCCTTCAATGGGTCGGAAAATCCCCCTTAATAGGCGAATTGCCTATTAAAGGGAAAACACAGGACTTGTTGGTTCTGATTTGTGAGAGCAAACTTGTTTTAAATAGGGGATATTTTGAACAGCTGCCTCGGAGCAGCGAGCGGGGCAAAATTCAACCTTGGCATCCCAGGGGTGCTTCGACGCTGAAATATGAGGGAGAAAGGAGTTTATTCTCGATGCCGGCTTGATAATCCAGCAGCTGGACGCTTTCAAGAGTCTACGAACACACCTCTTCGCTTTCTTTTCTCCAGTCCTCGCACTTATGACCATTTCAGCATCCCTACAGTCACAAGAAGCAAATCACGGGCACTTGGCAACCAGCCATTTATGTATATTTGTTGGTTAGGGGGTCCTGGGCTGTGGGAGGCATGTGACTGCCATCTGCAACTTTTCCAACTGGCTCCTCACAAGCAAACTCAACCACTGCCTTGCTTACAACCCCAACTGAAATGGAGAGGGGAGTCCAGAAAGGAGCAAAATGATTTGAGATGAGCCTCAGATGTACATCAACTGTACCCATTCTTGGTACAATTAAACTCAAGCTGTTATATTGGCTAAGGATGCTCAAATCAGTTTGCTTTCTTAGCTGTGAAGTAACTATAAAATACAGACAGTACTCAACTTTTGTCAATCCACAAGCCCCTTTTACTAATAGCAGAGGAGCACAGTTTTACCTGTCTGTTCAAATGAAGCATGCATCTGGTGGCAAAAAAAACATAACCAATCTAATTCAGGGGTGGAAATCCGCTTGGCTTACTTAGCAACCTCAAACTGGAACTGCCCTAGGAGATCACTCCAAGCTTAATAAGGTGGATTCAACAAAGCTTCTGGATTTTTCCATCTGCTGATGATCAGGAGAGGAAGAACGTGGGGTTTGCAAAGGAGGTAAGCTCTCCCCAAATCCAAAAGTTGAACAATCCATTGAAGAGAGCAATTTTGCAGTAGAGCAGGTAAGGTCACCCCATGTCCCACTTATTTGAAAGCTGGTGTCACTCCTGGAATTGTCCTTCCATGCTACCTTGCACTCATTTTAATCCAAGGGACTTACAACATTCTTTTTCCCCTCTAAGCAGGTTTTGCCCAGAGGTGGTCTTCAGCCGGTTCTGACCCGTTCTGGAGAACCGGTAGCGGAAATTTGGAGTAGTTTGGAGAACTGACAAATCCCGCCTCTGACTGGCCCCACCAACCCCATCTATTCTCTGCCTCCCATTGAGTCCCAGCTGATCGGCTGGGTCTTCTTTAGTTTGTTTATTTATTTATTTATTTATTTATTTATTTATTTATTTATTTATTTATTTATAATTGGACTTATATGCCGCCCCCTCTCCACAAGGACTTGGGGCAGCTCACAATTAAAAACACAGTACATCAATCAATAAATATTTAAAACAAAATTAGATCAATAAGCCCAATCGCTAAAACCCATTAAAATACTTTAAAAACCCCAGGAGGTCAGTCCAGCCCGGCCTGTTCAAACAGCCAGGTCTTCAGATCGCGGCAGAAGAAGTGGAGATCAGGAGCCAACTGGAGCTCCAGAGAGAGTTGGTTCCACAGGGCGGGGGCCGCAACAGAATAGGCCCTTCCCCGGGGCACCGCTAGCCGACATTGTCTAGCCGACGGTACCCCGAGGAGTCCCCGTCTGTGCGCACGAACAGGGCAATCAGTGTTTGATATTGGCCGGAGACGCTCCCGCAAGTACCCCGGACCCATATCGTAAAGGACTTTGAATGTTAACACCAACACCTTGCCCTGCACAGAAGAACAGAGCTGGAAAGCAGGTTAGTGGGGTGGGGAGGGAAGGGAAGGGGGATTTTGCAGTATCCCTCCCCTGCCACGCCCACCAAGCCCCTCCCACAGAACCGGTAGCAAAAAAAAATTGAATCCCACCACTGGTTTTGCCCCATCTTAAAAAGCAAATTGTAACTCATTGCTGGAGGATTGCAACACCCCACCCAGGCCATCCCTGGGGAGCCTCAAAAGCAAAGGGTGGATGGGATTCAAGACCTCAGAGGGGCTCCCCCCTGGCTACTCCAGGAGGTGAGGAGGATGGGATTGAAGAAATAAAATAAATGGGGGATGGGGAAAACACCTCTTGGTTAAACAAGTCCACCTTATTTCTCCCCCAGAGATGAATGCGTAATACAAAAATTGGCCATTCATGCTTAGTTGCCCAAACGAGCCCCCCCAAAAGAGGATGCTGGGAGTGTGTTTTGGTGGGACTCCACCCCAGAAGATAAGCTGATTTTGAGGGTCTTCCAATAGGGGGAGGGAGGATAGAGGGAGGGAATAGAGGGTGAATAGGGGGAGGGGGACATCACTTGGGTGGAGCTCTCGCCTCACAATCAGGAGGCTGTGAGTTTGATCCTAGGTAGAGGCTAATATTTGGAATAGACCAAGGGTGGGATTCTACCAGTTTGCACCTATTCTCTAGAACCGGTTGTTAACATTCTAAGCAGTTCGGAGAACCGGTTGTTAGAAGAAATTACTGGCCTAATCCTGTAAGGAAGGCAGGAAGGAAACATTCTGGTGCTGCTTACAGAAACTGCCTCTCCGTTAATCCTTATTACATTCTTGGCAGGACTAGACTTCCTGTCTCAGGAATGTCTCTGGGTTTTTTCCCTCCTTTGCTGGTACTTTGCTTGTGTGGAGTGACCATTCAAAGTTACAACGGCACTGACAAAAGTGACTTATGACCATTTTTCACACTTACGACTGTTGCAGCATCCCCACAGTCATGAGAGGCCAGGCGAGGAGATGCGTGCCTCGATGTGAGTGATATTGAGTTGGCCACATCCAGCCAATAACATGACCACCAAGCCATGTCCACCCAGTCACATGACCACCAAGCCACGCCCACCACCTAAGCCACGCCCACAGAACCGGTTGTTAAAAATTTTGAATCCCACCCCTGGAATAGACTCTCCTGCTTGAGCAGGGTGGGGGTTGGACTAGGTGACCTCCAAAGGCCCCTTCCAACTCTTGTTATTCTACGTCTAAAAACTCTTGATAAACAGAGGCCCTGCAGAGGCCACAGCCAAGAGGGAACCAACACTGAAAACCTTTTAAGAAATAATTGTAAAGTCCCCAAGAACCTCACCCGCCCTTGTCTGTATAACCCTTTGAAATATTTTGGTGTGATATTTTGTTTTTCTTCCATACGAGATTGGGGAATTCCCATTGTCATCCTGCAATTGTTGCATTCATCTTTTCTCCTTCCCTCTCTTTTAAAAATTTGTACACAACCACCTTCCTGTTTTGTTCGGCTGTTCGAAATAATTTTGTTTTATGAATTTTACGTTTTGTGCCCTTTCTTCCTTGGTGTCCTTCAGGAATGGGATTCTACCTGGTCGGACTGGTTCTATAGAACCGGTTGTTATGATTCTGCCCAGTTCGGAGAACTGGCAAATCGTGCCCCTGGCTGGCCCCTCCCTTCCCACTCACTCCTTACCAGGCATGCACACCATCAAACTTGCGTGCGTTTGGCTGCTATTTTTCCTTTCTTTTTCCCCCGACCATCAGCTGTTCCGCTGTGCCGGGAGATTTAGATTAGCTAGAAAGCAGGAAATCCTTGGGTTTCTTGCTTTCTAGCTAATCTAAAAGCAGAGCTGAACCTTCCTTAGGACTGAAGCTTCTATTTTTCAGTGCAGACTCAGGTAGCAGATTGCAGAACGGTAGATCTCAGGGTGAATCTGTGATTCTGGGAGCAACTCAATCTGCCTGCCTGCTTTGCCTTGTTTTAGGTAAAAGGTTTTTTTTTTTAAATAAAAAATTCAATATTTACATACATGGTGTGTTGTGAGTTAATTTTATGAGTTTGCTTGCAAGCAAATTTTATGTGACAGACTCAGGTAGCAGATTGTAGAATGGCAGATCTCTGAGTGATCTGTGATTCTGTGAGCAACTCAATCTGCCTGCCTGCTTTGCTAGCTTTTGGGTAAAAGTTGCTTTTTTATATAAAAAAGTTCAATATTTACATAAATATTTATAATATTTACATACAAGCCATGCCCATCCAGTCACATGACCACCAAGCCACACCCACAAATTAGGCCACACCTACAGAACCGTTAAGAAATTTGAATCTTCCCTTCTAAAGAGCACTCTGCATTAAAATAAAGGAATATATGAATGTATAGAATGCGAAGGATGCATGTGTTTGTGTTTTTTTTATAGTTCTAATGCACACTGAAGATGGACTTTAATTTCGTTGCAGGAGGCACAAGGACAAATAAAGGAAGCTAAACAAAACTAAACCTTGCCATGATCCAAGCTGTGGTTGGGGGCTGCCCTAGGCAATGGGGAGGGGGAGAGGGAGGGTTTTCAGGCTCTACTGGCAGGGGGTGAGCCATGCCTGAGCCCTGGGGTCTTGCCACCCAAGCCAAATTTGGGCTTTAAATGTATTTTGCAGGATGCAAACTCGTAACGGTCCGAGAAGCATCCTTGCAACAATGCTCAGCACAGTCCCTTCCTTGGAAAAGGGTCTCTTTTGCACCGTCCGCGTTTTAGCTTCCCCCCACCTCCTTTTCCACACACTGCCCCCCCACCCCACTCGGCTCCAATCAATCTTCATCCTGCTCCCCGCCAGCCCCCTTTTTCCCAGCTGGCCACACAGTTCCCAAGCCAAAATAAAAAAAATAAATTAAAAAAAAAAGTGGGGAGGGGAAAATATCACCCCTGCAAGGTGGCAGGCGCAGAGGGTGGGGGAACTACGTCGACAAATTTCTGATTTGCAACACTCTAGGGATGGCCTTATTGCTATTGTTTGAGTGCAAATTTATAAATAAAGCCCGACCGAGATTCCAGGGTGAGGCCGGTGAAAAGCAGAAAACGAGAAATTTTATGCCCGTAAGTGGCATGGTGTAATGATGATTTTTGAGGCAGCCGAGCGTGGTTAGTAAACTCTCTTAAATGATTGCTGCGGAACCAGCCCAGCAACTCATTTCTTAATTAGCGGTACGTATTAAGTCACGCCGACAGATCGTGGCGGCCAGCGGATGTCGCCTTCTAGGTTTTTGCCAAGAGAAAAGGGGGGGAGGAGGAGGAGGAGGAGGAGGAGGAGGAGGGCATAAACAGACGCAAGAGAGGGCCTTGGAGCCATGTTGGAGGGTATTCTGTTGAGGTCAACGTGAGTCTTCTTCTGGAGAAGAACCTCTGGTCCTTCAGAGAAGGGTAAAACTACAACCCCCTCCTCTTTAATATCTACATGAAACCGCTGGGTGAGATCATCCGTCGACACGGGGTCGGGTATCACCAGTACGCTGACGATACCCAGTTGTACATCTCTGTCCCCGGTCAATCAAGTGAGGCCGTTGAGGTGATGTCCTGGTGCCTGGAGGATGTGAGGATCTGGATGGGGGCGAATCAGCTCAGACTCAACCCTGACAAGACCGAGTGGCTATGGGACTTGCCCCCTCAGGGTTCAGTTGATTATCCAACTTTAGTACTGGGGGGGAGAGAAATTGCTCCCCTCAGAACAAGTTCGCAACTTCAGAGTCCTTCTGGATCCACAGCTACAATTGGACCACCGTCTTACGGCTGTGACCAGAGGGACCTTTGCACAGATTCGCCTGTTACGCCAGTTGCGACCCTTCCTGGACCGGGGGGGCTCTACACATGGTTGCTCATGCCCTTATCGCCTCTTGATTGGACTACTGCAATGAGCTCTACATGGGGCTGCCCTTGAAGAGCACTTGGAGACTTCAGCTGGTGCAAAATGCGGCCGCGCGAGTGATCGTGGGTGCACCTAGACGTGCCCATATAACATCTATCCTCCGTGAGCTGCACTGGTTACTAGTGGTCTTCCGGGTGCAATTCAAGGTGCTAGTGACAACTTTTAAAGCCCTTCATGGCTTAGGAGCGGGATACCTGCGAGGCCGCCTTCTGCAACCTTATGCCTCCCAGCGCCTGGTTAGGTCCCACAGGGAGGGCTTGCTCCGGATACCGTCAGCCAGGCAATGTCGGCTGGCGGGTCCACGGGCGAGGGCCTTCTCTGTAGCGGCACCGTCCCTCTGGAATATGCTCCCCGCAGAGATTAGAACCATCCCAAATCTACTTGCCTTCCGCAAAGCCGTTAAGACCTGGCTTTGTCGGAGGGCATGGCATTGAGACCTTGAGATTTTGCTTTTCCCCCGTGAATGTTTTGGATTGGTATGAATGAGTTTCTTGTTTTTATATTGTATAGGAATTGTTTTTATCCTTTTGTACGCTGCCTCGAGTTCCCCTTTGGGGGAAGTGAGGTGGGATATAAATCTAATAAATAATAATAATAAATAATAACCCCTCATTCGTGGCGAAGGTTTCCGGGAGCTGAAGTTGGCCCTTCTTCCTTGGTCAGTTCCAAGGTTTCAGCCTGGTCAGTTGACCGACGGAGGCAAAGATGGAGGAGAAACATCTGAATCCAGGAGAAGGAATGAACAGAGGCAGAGGTGGTCTTCAGCCGGCTCTGACTGGTTCTAGAGAAATTTTGAGAACCAGCAAAAGAACCACCTCTGACTGGCCCCGCCAACCCCATCTCTTCTCTGCTTCCCATTGAGTCCCAGCTGATTGGCTAGGTCTCCTTTGGTTGCCCTGCACAGGAGAATGGAGCTGCAAAGCAGGTTAGTGGGGTGGGGAGGGAAGGGGGATTTTGCAGTATCCTTCCCCTGCCATGCCCACCAAGCCACGTCACACCCAACAAGCCATGCCCGCAGAACCGGTAGTAAAAAATTTTTTGAATCCCACCACTGGTTGGAAGGGACCTTGTAGGCCATCTAGTCCAACCCACCCCCGGCTAAGCAGGAGACCCTACACCCTTTCTGACAAATGGCCAAGAGAACATCTGGATCCAGGAAAAGGAACGAACTGACGTACAGAAGGAAGATTCAGTGGTGATCTTCCTTGACCGGGTCATTTAGGAATGGTCATATTCCTCTACTCAGGCCAGCTCTAATGCAAACAAGAGGGACCCCTCTTGTGTCCAGCTTGTTGCTGATTTAAAGATGAGGCAGATCAAACATTCCCCGGGGAATTCCTTCAACAGACTCTAATTTGCAGAGTCTGGAGAAACAAACGGGGATCAACACCAACTTTCGCTGAGCCAACTCAGTTTGTCTCTAGAACCGGGGCAAAGCTGCCAATAAGAGGCGAGGGAAGCAAATGCAAACATTGAAGAGGTCTTACAATCCCACTCGGATTCCAAATTTTCCCCACCCCGTTGGTTACCGCATGGCTATGATCGCCCCGTAGAAAAATCAAACCTTTTGGTAATGAGCGTTGGCTTGTTTTTCACGCTTACGCACTTCAACGCTCGTGGAAAGAAAACCGTTGGCTGGAGCAGACTGAAATTGGAGGCAGCCTTGAAGCACATTATTATTATTATTATTATTATTATTATTATTATTTACATTTATATGCCGCCCTTCTCCGGAGACTCAGGACGGCTTACAATGTTTGGAGCACAACCCAATGCGCTCAGCAATAGCCTTCCTTCCATTGTATATGCCTGCTTATTACTAAGCGGCATTTTTACAAAGTCAGCTTATTGCCCCCAACAATCTTGGGTCCTCAATTTACCTACCCCGAGAGGATGGAAGGCTGAGTCAACCTTGAGCCTGGTGGGATTCGAGCCTGCACTAATTGCAGACAGCTGGAGCTAAGTGCTAGGCATTTAACAGCCTGCACCACCAAGGCTCTTTACCTATTATTATTATTATTATTATTATTATTCACAAAAAACTACAGTGTACACAGCAAACGAGATAACTATGCTGGGTTTCGTATCACAAATCACTAGTCAAACACTTCCCAAGTGTTTAGGACTGCGTGACGTATCAGCGTATTATTATTATTATTATTATTATTATTATTACTATTATTTTAATGATGGTGCCTTTTAATAAGATTGTGGAGACGAAAAGAGGATTATTCGATCCTTCCTGACTCTTGATAGGCCTCCTTGACGTAGACGGATAATTACCCCCCCCCCCAAAAAAAGTTATTTACGAAGTGTGGAAAAGAGTAGAAGGAAGCTTTTTTCTTTAAAAAAAAAAAAACAACTACATATTCTACCTTTTTCTCCCCATCCAAATTCCCCACCCCCTCAGAAAAATTATTTTCTTCTTCTATGGAAACCATTTGCCTTCCAATCTCTGGATGGGCTCCAAAACTTTCGGAAGGTAGGAAATCACGTCGAGGCGCAGAAACGTTAAGAGTCCATCAGGTTCGGGTTATTGGCGGGTAGAAAATTGCAAACAACTGGCCGAGATTTCCATATCTAAAGCATTTCCACCCCCCGCCCTTTCCCAAAGACCCCCTCCTCTCGCTTATAGGTACATCGGCTTAAGTGAAGCCCGATGGGGGCGAGGTGGCTTAAGAAATAAAATAAAAGCAACACTCGGCCAGAAGTCTTTAACTCTGTTCCTGGCAAGGTTTCTTGGTCTCAGCTAAGCTGCCCCCCAGCAATTCTTGGGGACCAGAAAGAAACCATGTTTTGTTTCAACTGCATGGATGGATTCGCACTTGGCCTCTGCCCAACCCCTCCAGCTGCCTTGCCCACCTGGGACACAGGTGTGCAAGCATACCTGTTTTCTGCTCTGGGTCCAAACCAAGAGATGGGTCAGAGACAGAGACGGGGTTAGAAGCCAAGGGCTTTGGCCTACAAAACCTGAGATTTGATCAGTGGATCAAAACTTTCAGGGTAGGGTAGGGACTAACGGAGTAATGGAAAAAGGACTTGTCATGCCCCCGTCAGAGTCTGAATCCGAGGAGGAAGCTGGACAGCTGACAGAGAGTGGGAGTGTGGCTCCATTGGCTGTGGAGGAAACTGGGGAAGGGCAAAGTCCGGCTTGGGCAGAGCAGGGGAGAGGTAGAACAAGGGAGAGGAAGTTCATAGGAAGACCCAGGCCCACCCCCTCTTCATCCTAGGGCACGCAGGGAGGAACGGAGAAGAGAGCAATGTGGGTTGCGTGGCTTATGGGAGAGGAAAGGGCCCTGATTCCCTTCATTAGCCACACCTGGGAACAGAGTGTTTAAAAAAAGCAAGCTGTGTGCAGCGTTTGCTGGGAACAAACATGACTTTATCTTGTGTTGTTGTGGCTCATCTGTGTTCCTGGCGTCTTCCCAACTGTGTGAGTTTTGCCGTGCCTTCAAGTCTGAAATTCTTCCTCCTGCCCTGCCCAAACTAATTACTTAAGTTTGGCTTGTTTTGACTTTTAAGTTACAGTTTGTGCTGCTCATGTTTTGGACTTGATTCTCTGCAGCCAAAGGCTGTTCCTGGGAGAGTTTATCTCCAGCCCGAAGGTAACCTGGACATTGGGGGCAAAGTTGGGAGATAATAAAGGGACTCTTATTGCTTATCTGACTGTGTTGCCTTCGTGCCACACCCCGGGTCATCACAGAACTGGAGAAAAAAAAATCTGGAACATGGGGGCAGCAAGCAAGACGATTGTATGCGCACAAATGGAAAGACACTTTGATACCTGCTAACAATGGTTGCAGGTAGAAGTTGATGCATTTGGCTGAAATGGCAAAACTGACTACCCTGATGAAAGAAGAAGAACATAAGGACTTGTGTTGCTGCATGGAAACCGCTTCTGCATTTTGTGCTTGATGTGGAAATAGAATGTAACTTTGACTTTGGGTTTTACAGATGAGATGGATAGATATTTATAGATTCCGCACTGGTGACAGGAAGAGCATCCGGCCAGTAAAACACGCTCTGCTCCGCTCAGTTGCCACAGACTCCACCCCGCAAGGGATTGTAAAAAGGAGGTGATGATTGATCAGATTTTTATAGAAATGACTTGTTCGTATTACTATGGAAAAACGAAAAGCTGTGATTTGATGCTAACGCCTTTTTCTACTGCAACGGAGAGAGTCGGAAGTCAATGTTTCTCTTGCTTTGATTTTCCCTACCTTTCCTCACTGCTCTCTCCCCCTTTCCTCCTCGTTCTTCTTTTATTTACTTTTGTATTTTATAATACTTAATAACCTAATAAAAAAGGTTTGGAGGGGAAAAAACCTTTCAGGGTAGCGAGAAGAAGGGTTTTTTCCCCCCCTGTGGTGGTCTGAAGTTCATAGAAGAGACCTTAACTGTCTCCCTGTTCTTTGCTTGAAAAAACTCCAGAGATGCAGGACAACTCTCTTCCAACAATCCCTCCTTATTTCAAGCTTCGATCTGAGAAAAAAAAAGCTTCCATCAATTGGTTCTTTCCCCTGCTTAGGGAACATCTGAGCCGTTTCCCTCAGCGTCTGAACGGATTCAGCCCCTTACTTCTGCCCAAGCTTTTCCTGAAAACAATGTACCCATCAAAGACACGATGGATTCTACTGAAGCTGAAAATTTATTTCCCCAAATGGCAGCAGAAAGAGGAAGGAGGAGGAGGAGGAGAGGAGAAGAAGAAGAAGAAGAAGAAGAAGAAGAAGAAGAAGAAGAAGAAGAAGAAGAAGAAGAGGAAGAAGAAGAAACAGAAGCAGAAGAAGCAGAAGCAGAAGCAGAAGCAGAAGCAGAAGAAGAAGAAGAAGAAGAAGAAGAAGAAGAAGAAGAAGAAGAAGAAGAAGAAGAAGAAGGAAGAAGAAGAAGAAGGAAGAAGAAAATAAGAGAAAGGAAGGAGGAGGAGAAGAAGAGGAAGAGGAAGGAGGAGGAGGAGGGGAAAAATACTCACAGGGAGTGAAAAAAAAATCATATTCTGTCTTCATCCTGCATCTTAAACGGAGAATTTGCTTTGATTTTTATCAGCCAATGCAAAGGGGGAGAGCTCCCCTCCCTCACAGCCCCCCAACTGGGTCCAAATGAGGCTTGTTAATAAACGAGAACAAGGCCTAAAGGTATAACAAGCAGCCTCAGAAAACAAGCACATCAGTCAAGATCTTGGGGAGAAAAGTAATAGGAGTGACAGATTTCAGACAAGGGGCTTCTCCAACTGGCTTCCCCTCCTTGAGGCGCAATCCTCTCCAATCCTTGGAAACAGAGGTGAAATTTCCAAATTTCTGGGGGAGAGAAAGCACTGTTTTTAAAGCAGTGTTTCTCAGCCTTGGCAAAGGGGAAAATGGGTGGACTTCAACTCCCAGAATTCCATGCTGGCTGGGGAATGCTGGGAGTTGAAGCCCGGACATCTTCCAGGTACCGAGGTGAAGAAGTCTGGGGAGATGCATGAAAGCCACTGGCACTCCTTTGACACCTGAAGAACATTTGGCCATTGGTCAAGTGACACCCTACAGTGCCTATGGGCACTGTAGTCCTACCTAGTGGCCAGTGCCAGCCTTATGGGCGCTGCAGTCCTACCTAGTGGCCAGTGCCAGCCTTATGGGCGCTGCAGTCCTACCTAGTGGCCAGTGCCAGCCTTATGGGCTGCAGTCCCACCTAGTGGCCAGTGCCAGCCTTATGGGCGCTGCAGTCCTACCTAGTGGCCAGTGCCAGCCTTATGGGCACTGTAGTCCTACCTAGTGGCCAGTGCCAGCCTTATGGGCGCTGCAGTCCTACCTAGTGGCCAGTGCCAGCCTTATGGCGCTGCAGTCCCACCTAGTGGCCAGTGCCAGCCTTATGGGCTGCAGTCCCACCTAGTGGCCAGTGCCAGCCTTATGGGCGCTGCAGTCCTACCTAGTGGCCAGTGCCAGCCTTATGGGCGCTGCAGTCCTACCTAGTGGCCAGTGCCAGCCTTATGGGCACTGCAGTCCTACTCTAGTGGCCAGTGCCAGCCTTATGGGCCTGAGTCCTACCTAGTGGCCAGTGCCAGCCTTATGGGCACTGCAGTCCTACCTAGTGGCCAGTGCCAGCCTTATGGGCACTGCAGTCCTGAATGTGACAACCCATTGGTGACCCTACTCCTGAGCTCTTCGGGCTGGGGGCGATGGCAGCTTAATGGGTTGCAGCATGGAGCCATATCGGTTTTCTCCCCAAGTAACAACCCAAATTCTTCCCCTCGTTCCTCCGGTTCTCCTCCTGCTTGCCGCGTTCACAAAGATGGTTAGGGGACTGGGGGCAAAAAACATATGAAGTACGGTTGCTGGAACTGGGTTTTGTCTACTTCGCTGAAAAGAAGGACCAGGGGAGACACGATAGCAGTCTTCCAGTATCTCAGGGGCTGCCCCAAAGAAGAGGGAGTCAAGCTATACTCCAAAGCACCAGAAGGCAGGACAAGAAGCAATAAATGGGTGGAAACTCATCAAGGAGAGAAGCAACTTAGAACTAAGGAGAAATTTCCTGACAATGAGAATAATCAGTCAGTGGAAAAACTTTCCTCCAGAAGTCCTCTTCTTCTTCATTCCATTCCATATTATCTATCCTATCCTATCCTACCCTACCCTATCCTATTCCTTATCCATCCTATCCTATTCTTCTTCATTCCATTCCATATTTTCTGTTCTATTCTATTCTATTCTGCATTCTAATTCTATTCTATTCCTTATTCTATTCTATTCCTTATTCTATTCTATTCTATTCCTTTATTTTATTTCTATTTCTATTTCTATTCTATTTATTCTATTCTATTCCTATTCTATTCCTATTCCTTCCTCCCTTATTCCTTCTATTCTATTCCTTATTCTATTCTATTCCTATTCTATCTTCTATTCTATTCTATTTCTATTCTTATTCTATTCTATTCCCTATTCCTATTCTATTCCTTATTCTATTCTATTCCTTATCCATCCTATTCCATTCTTTTTCTTCTATTCATTCCATTCCATCATCTTTTCTAATTTCCTCTATTCTATTCTTCATTTCCTAATTTATTCTATTCTTATTCTATTCTATTCTTTATCTTATTTTATTCTTATTCTATTCCCTATTCTATTCTTATTCTATTCTATTCTTATTCTATATTCTATTCCTATTCTATTCTATTCTATTCTTATTCTTATTCTATTCCTTATTCTATTCTATTCTCATTCTCTATCCTATCTCATTCTATTCTCTATTCTATTTTTTTCTTTATTCATTCCATATTTTCTATTCTATTCTATCCTATTCTATTCTTCTTTATTTCATTCCATACTTTCTATTCTATTCTATTCTATTCTATTCTATTCTATTCTATTCTATTATTATTCTATTCTATTCTATTCTATTCTATTCTATTCTATTCTATTCTATTCTATTCTACTCTACTCTATTCTACTCTATTCCTATTTCTATTCTATCTTTTTGCATCCTTGCCAGCTGTTTGGAGATCTCAGCAGAGCTGGGACCCCTGGGAGCAACGCCAGCAAACTACCTGCCCCCCCCTCCAGGTTTGCTGCCCCCACCTGCCACAGGCCCCTTGACGCCAGGGTCAGCCCATGCCCCTCCTGACCCCTTGTGCGGCGTTTGGGAAGCGTGTTAAATGTAGCCTGGCTGGTTAATTTGAGACCGGTGCCTCTAGCTGAGAGGAACTTCTGGTTTTACGTTCAGGCCCCCTTCCGCCTCGCCCCCCTCCCCACCCCATTGCCCTGTTCCCAACCTTCCTCAACACCGTCTTTTAAATATATATATATAGCCTCTCTTTGCCCTGGCAATTGAGACCTTGCTAAGGTCATCTCTCCAGGGGAAGGGGGGGGGGTCTTGTCCCTTTTAAATGTGCTAAACACAGGTTACGAGGGTCAGATGTCAAATATCTCCCCTGGGGAACTGGTTGGTCGGCTTCAGCCAGCCATGAAGCAGCTACTGTTCTAGGCGGGAAGAGGAGAAGGAAGAGGGGGAGGAGGGGGAGGAGGAGGAAGAGGAGGAGGAGGAAGAGCAGGAGGGGGAGGAGGAAGAGAAGAAGAATGGCTCTTCTTCCTCGGTTCTCCATCCCTTCGTTTTGATAAACATGGCGGTCTTTTTAGTCTTGGAAACAGACCCTCCTCTCTCTCTCTTTTTCCAACCCCAAAGACACACAGCCGGGTCTTCTATTTAGCAGACACAACCAGGCACTTTCTAAATCTTCTCTCCTCCTGATGCAATCTTTGATGTGATTCTGCTTCTTCAGTTTGCGGGGAGGGGAGGACAAAACTGTCCATGTCGTCTTCCAAGGCAGGTTAAGCCTGGTGTGGCTCCAACCCACCTTGAATGAACTTCAGGAGTTGACCAAGGTCAGCCATCTTGTCCCTCCCCCCTCCATTTCTTGGGTCTCCAACCTTGGCCACTTTAAGACTTGTGGACTTCCACTCCCAGAATCCCTGAGCTAACATGACTGGAGGAGGAATTCTGGGAGTGGAAGTCCACAAGTCTTAAAGCTGTCAAGTTTGAAGACCGCTGATCTACCATATCTATCTTCTACCTATCTACCTATCTATCTAATCCAAGGGTCTCCAACCTTGGCCACTTTAAGACTTGTGGACTTCCACTCCCAGAATCCCTGAGCTAACATGACTGGAGGAGGAATTCTGGGAGTGGAAGTCCACAAGTCTTAAAGCTGTCAAGTTTGAAGACCGCTGATCTACCATATCTATCTTCTACCTATCTACCTATCTATTCATCCAAGGGTCTCCAACCTTGGCCACTTTAAGACTTGTGGACTTCCACTCCCAGAATCCCTGAGCTAACATGAATGGAGGAGGAATTCTGGGAGTGGAAGTCCACAAGTCTTAAAGCTGTCAAGTTTGAAGACCGCTGATCTACCATATCTATCTTCTACCTATCTACCTATCTATCTAATCCAAGGGTCTCCAACCTTGGCCACTTTAAGACTTGTGGATTCCACCCCAGAATCCCTGAGCTAACATGACTGGAGGAGGAATTCTGGGAGTGGAAGTCCACAAGTCTTAAAGCTGTCAAGTTTGAAGACCGCTGATCTACCATATCTATCTTCTACCCATCTACCTATCATTCAATCCAAGGGTCTCCAACCTTGGCCACTTTAAGACTTGTGGACTTCCACTCCCAGAATCCCTGAGCTAACATGACTGGAGGAGGAATTCTGGGAGTGGAAGTCCACAAGTCTTAAAGCTGTCAAGTTTGAAGACCCCTGATCTACCATATCTATCTTCTACCTATCTACCTATCTACCTATCTACCTATCTATCTAATCCAAGGGTCTCCAACCTTGGCCACTTTAAGACTTGTGGACTTCCACTCCCAGAATCCCTAACATGACTGGAGGAGGAATTCTGGGAGTGGAAGTCCACAAGTCTTAAAGCTGTCAAGTTTGAAGACCACTTTCTTAGGACATTTCAGAAGAAGAAGGGCCCTTCTACATACTTGGAATTTTATCCATGTGACATCTTCCCAAGAATTCACCCAATATTTTCAACTGGGTCAGCAGCACTAGCCTTGCTTGGTGTGGTTTCTGAGTTTGAATGGTAAGAAACCATCCCACTCTACGTTCCTATGGTGTAGATTAGAAGCTCAAAAAAAAAAACACGTTAATTCACTAACCGGAGTAATTTAATGCCTTCCCAAAGGTGGATGTAAGTCAAGGATTACATAGCTGTTTCATCCTGAAGGCCAGAAGGAGTAAGTATGAAATACTAGCTCGATACCTGTGCTTTGCTACGAAACTATGTGGTCGGGCTTAGTTTTTGGGGGAGGAAAATAAGGGGGGAAAAATTCTGCCTCTGCCTACCAGCATCCATCGGTATTCACTTGGCTAGCATCCTGTCAGTGTGTGAGAGAGATGAGGGCTGTTTGGAAACTGAAACATGGAAACTGAAGCAGTATTTTGCTGTGTGAGCAAGAAGGAGACAGCAAGGAGCCTGGGCATGGCTTAGCTCAACTGTTCTGTACTAAAGCTACTTGGTGCTGTGAAACTGAAACTCCACTCCTCTGCTTGTGTTTTGCATTCGGAACAATTTCTTTTCAGGTGCGGAGGGGGAGTCGAACTCCTTAGCATCAGAGCGTGTTAATAATAATAATATAGGAAATACTCTAAATGCTCTGATGGTCATTTGGAAAAATCCTTTCCTAGCGAGCGCCTAGAAGCCAAAAGGAACAGATGTGCCAAATTTCAAGTTTGTAGGCTTTACGGTTCTGGAGATTTTGGGATGACACATGAGTGATATTTTGCTTTTATATATATAGATAACCCCTGATCCTCAATCTTTTGAACCTTTCCTCTAAAATATGAAAGCATCAATAGATCTCCACAGGACATTCTATACTCTTATCATCTTGAAGTGGCTGAGATATTATCTCGTATTTATTTACTTTTTTAAAAAATCATGCTTATATCTCACTTTCCTCCCCCCAAACTCCCAAAACAAAACGCTTAAAAACAAATGCAAGATAAAAATGAGACGGCAATTTGTTATTAAAAACACATGTTGGGCAGCCATTCCCATCACGCCCCAAAGGGAGCTATGGTTGAACAGCTGGAGAGCTTCTTATCGGTTCCTGGAAGAGGTAAAATGCTGGCCATGAAAGGTACCAGTTATGGTTCTACAGAAAGTTGAACAGGAGATGTTCCGCTTGGCTGGTGGGCCCATCAACCCCGTCAAGGATCCCAGCTCCCAAACTTACTAAAAAGGGGATATATATATATATATATGGAGTTTCCAGGTCATGCTTTCCCCAAAGGACTTTTGCAACTGGACTTCCTTGTTTTTTTTCTTTGAAGGCCAGAGGTGGGTCTTCAGCAGGTTCTGACCAGTTCTGGAGAACCGGTAGAGGAAATTTTGAGTCGTTCGGAGAACCGGCCAATATCATTTCTGACTGGCCCCACCAACCTCATCTCCTCTCTGCCTCCTGAGTCCCAGCTGATCGGCTGGGTCTCCTTTGGTTGCCCTGCACAGGAGAACGGAGCCGCAAAGCAGGTTAGTGAGGTGGGATTTTGCAGTATCCTTCCACCAAGCCACGCCCAAGCCACGCCACACCCACCAAGCCACGCCACGCCCACCAAGCCACGCCCACAGAACCGGTAGTGAAAAAATATGAATCCCACCACTGTTGAAGATGATTCGCTTCTCATCCAAGAACCTTCTTCAGGTTCGGACTCAATGGTGGGGAATGGAAGGATATATATATATCACGGGTAAAGGTATGTAGGTCTAGGTGTATTCGGGTCTTGTCCCGTGTAAGATTGAGAATACCTTGGCAACGTTTTGACGAAATCTCATCCGTCATCTTCAGGCTGGTGTCTTCAGCTTCGTTCTTCTGGGAGAAGTGTGTGATCGTGGCTGTTTTTCCCTTTTAAACTCCAGAGTTGGCTGTGTTGTTACTTCTTGATTGGTTGATGATGTATGCAGATTGGATGGCTTTTTCCTGAGACCGTGTGTGGCTGAGGTGCTGGCTGTGTGTCTCTCAGCCTTTTGTGTTGTAACGACCTGGGTAATGGGCTGTGAGTTCTATTGTTGTGACGTCCTGGGTGTGGTGCTGTAATCTCCTGGGTCGTTGTCTGTGTTGCAACCTCCTGATGTTTTGTGTTGTAATCTCCGAGTTCTGTGATGTAGTGTCCTGGGTGGAAGGCTGTGATGTGACATTCTGGGCCTTGGTTTGGCTCCGAGTTTGAGGTCTGGCTATGTGTTTATAGCGTGTGTCAGTTTGCTTAGTTTGGGGGTTATATATATATATATATATATATATATATATATATATATATATGAAGAAGCGAAATATGGATGAGAAGCGAAACATCTCCAAAGAAGAAAGAAGGAAGTCCAGTTACCTTCTGAAGGCAAAACACCTTTGGGACTATTAAAAAGCAACTTCTCCTGATCTCTTCTTCTCCAGGGGTGACATCCTTGACCAACAACAAGGAGTGTCGAGAAGAATGGCTCCTCATGGACTTTCTAAGCCAGACCCACCACAATTTCTTAGGGTCGCTAAGCTCCTAAGACCCTCTTGAAAAGAGACTCTGCTGGTTGGATGCGAAACGGACATTTTTGTCTTTCTACCTTACGTCCATGATTAAAAGAGTGCTGAGTCTTTACTCTTGAGGAGAGCTAGTCCAACAAAAACCGTGTACAGCTAGTCCTTGACTGCATAATAGTTCACTCAGTGACCGTTCAAAGTTACAGCGGCCCTGAAAAAAGGGACTTATGACCACTTTTCACACAACCATTGCAGGGTCCTCACAGCCATGTGATCAAAATTCAGAGGCTCGGCAAACCGACTCGTATTTATGACCGTTGCAGTGTCCTAGGAGTCATGCCATCCGCTTTGGCGACCTTCCGACAAGCATGAGGAAAAACCCGATCTGCTTAACAACCGTGTGATGAGCTTAAGAACGGCAGCGATTCATTGAACAATGGTTGGCAAGAGAGGCCGTAAAACGGGGCAAGATTCACTGAACCGCTGTGTCAACTCATAAAACATTCCCAAGCCTGTTTTAGTAGTTGCCATTAAAAAAAAAAAGGGGGGGGGAGGAAGGAAATCTGGAAGAGCAGTGCAGCAGTTTGGAAGCGGAAGTACGTTCCAACTCTTTATCTTTAAAAGATTGTAACTAAACTACCAGAGCTTTTGCCCACGAATATATTTAATTGGAGAACGTGATTGATGACACCCAGCCCATGAATGTGCTCAATTGAAGAATCTGATTTATGACACATCCGGGGGGGAGGGGGGAAACAGGGTCACAGGGGACTGGAAATGACGTAGGCCAGAGTTGGCTTCATACAGGGCAGTGCCAGTAGGTCGCCTCTAATGAATCCTTCGAAGTTTTTTGAAGTTTGGCTCAAGAATCATGATTCAATTGAGCGATTGCTGGAATCCTGACATGCTGTGTCACTTAGCCACAGAAATATTGGGCTCCATTGTGGTTGTAAGTCGAAGAAAACCTATAAATGTTCTCTCTGTATGGACGGACACAAGGTGCCAAAGACAGATGGGCAAAAGGATGGCAAGGGAGATTCAAATAGCCTTTTTATATCGTTGCTAAAAATTTACAAAGGACGCTACCAACTTCCTCTCATCCCGAATGCCTGAGGAGATTCTCAGTCCCAAAAGTTTGCCTTTTTCCAAGAGGCAACTGGACAGACAATCAGAGTTGGAAGGGACCTTGTAGGTCATCTAGTCCAACCCCCCGCCCAAGCGGGAGACCCTCCATCATTTCTGACTGATGGCAGTCCAGTCTCTTCTTGAAAGCCTCCAGAGATGAAGCTCCCACAACTTCCGAAGGCAACTTCTGTTCCATCGGTTGATTGTTCTCACTGTCAGGAAATTCCTCCTTATTTCCAGGTTGAATCTCTCCTTGGTCAGTTTCCATCCATTATTCCTTGTCTGGCCTTTGGGTGCCTTGGAGAATAGCTTGACCACTTCCTCCTCTCTGTGGCAGCCCCTCAAATATTGGAAGACTGCTCTCCTGTCTCCCCTGGTCCTTCTCTTCCCTGGACTAGCCAGGCCCAGTTCCTGCAACCGTTCATCGTATCTTTCAGCCTCCAGTCCCCTCATCATCCTGGTTGCTCTTCTCTGCACTTTTTCTAGAGCTCCAATGTCATTTTCATAGTGTGGTGACCAAATCTAGATGCAGTACTCTAGGTGTGGTCTTACTGAGGACTTTCTGGTCGTGTTGTGTTAGTTGTGCTAGCACTTTATAAATTCTGGGACCTGTCCCCAAATACTTCTGTGGGTAGAAGTGATTTCGGAAAGACCAGTTGCTTCTTTCTTGGGGGGAAAAAAAAAATAATAAAGAGCACTTTTGGGATTCCCTCCCATCCCATTTCCAAAACATCTAGAGATCGCCCATCCATGTGCAGATTTCCCCACCAGGGAAATGGCAGGATTTAATCTGGTTGCCTTACCACCACCACGACGTGGTGGAAATTTGGGGGAGCCTGATGGGGAACATATGGTGGAGGAGAAATGTTTGGCCTTGAGGTTGAAAGAGTGTGGGGACGGGGAAGGGCGTCGGAGAAGAGGAGGAAAAAAAAGGGGGGTTTTATTTTCCTTTTTTTCCACCCTCCCTCCCTTCTCCAAGCTGCAGATGTCCATTAATGCAAGAGCCACGAAGGAAAGCAGACAGAAAGGGAGGGAGGAATTCAGAGAAAAGAAAGGCCATACTTTCCTTTCCTTTTTTTTTGTTTTTTTGGCCTTGTCACTCCAAAGAAACGCCCGTCATTGAAAACTACTCAGCCGTTGCTCTTTCAAGCAGGACAATGGCTCCGAGTCTATAAAACGGACAGGCCTGTGCCAAACCTTACCAGCTTTGTTTTCAGTCCTCTTAATAAACTTTTTCGGAGAGTTAATCAATCCAGTTGAATAGTTGATACTCTCATTGTCAAAAGACCAACAGAAGGTCTGTTTTTTAAAAAAAACAAATATATATATATATAGAGAGAGAGAGAGAGAGAGAGAGAGACAGAGGAGGAGGAGGATAGAAATTTCTGTGTATAAAAAAAAGGAAGGGGGAAAAAGTCTTGAAAAGGTGGAGAAAAACCCAACACACTTTAAAAAATAATAATAACAAAGACCGATGTTTGCCTTCCGCAAGATCTTTTCTGCAGAGAGATGTGGTGAGATAGAATTAACAATCAAGCAAAAAAGAAAGAAAAAGAAAAGAGAAGAAAGAAAGAAAGAAAGAAAGAAAGAAAGAAAGAAAGAAAGAAAGAAAGAAAGAAAGAAACTATTTAGATGTATTGACAGAAAAGTTGTAGTTTGCCTTATTTATTTGAAAACGGGATTTGGGCCAACACTCCTAAACAGAAGAACCAGTGTTCCCTCTGATTTTTTTTTCCTTTTTGGCTACTTTATTTTTTTTTCCAGTGAAGGAAAAAGAAAAATTAAATTCATGGTTGTGTTAAGAGCAATACTCTTGATTTATCACTCTATCACTATATATTAGGGATAAATCGCTATTCTTTCATTATTATATAGGTTGTTTGCTGTCAATTCTAGGATTGTTTGAATACTGGAAGTTTCAGCTGTTTCTTTAGCTGCAATTTGATTTTTTTTTTAAAGGCAAATTCTTATTTGGCTTCTGCATGCCTGGAATCACCTGTGTGTGAATTGGGCAGCCCTGTAAATGTGTTTAAGAAATAAATTTCATAAATAACGACCCAAAGGAACAACAATCCCCACAGAATTCAGGCCAGTCCAGTTTCCAGTTCAATGAATCCCAACCCACAAGAATGTAATTTTTAAAAAATCCATTTTAGCCAGAATTACATTAAAAAAACAAACAAACTGAATAGATTGATCCTCAATGAAGTTTCTAATAGGCGATTCGGCAGTCTGTTAACAAAATTTATCTCACCATCGAAAAGCAGGAAAAGGAAACTTACTTTACATTAAGACACATCATCTTCTTCAATTATCCTCCTCCCCACCTACTTACACAGCCACAAACAAACACCCCTTCAACAAAGCACAGGCCAATGAGAAATCCCAAACATACATTTGAAGCAAATCTAGAAATATTCCAATTTCTTTTCCCAACTATGTTGGGGCGTCAGAATATCAGGCAAAACTTAGCAAGCATCCCAAACCAGATGCATGCATGAATTTAGCCAGACGTGAACTGATCAAGTGGAAAGCCCCACCAGCCCTGTGAGATATATTATATATATACATGTAAATATATATTTGTTTTCGTAGATTTTCACGGGTAAAGGTATGTAGGTCTTGGTGTATTGGTCTTGTCCGTGTAGATTGAGAATACCTTGGCAACGTTTCGACGAAATCTCATCCGTCATCTTCAGGCTGGTGTCTTCAGCTTCGTTCAACTTCTCCCAGGAGAACGAAGCTGAAGACACCAGCCTGAAGATGACGGATGAGATTTCGTCATTGCCAAGGTATTCTCAATCTTACACGGACAAGACCAATATATAAATATATATATATATATATTTAAACCAGCAGTTGCTTGCGTCGACTATAAAAATGTCCGTCCCTACCAGAAGAGTGGGTGGAAAAACCCCTTTAAAAACAACTTTGGAAGCATTGCTTTGCAGGACACCTCTGTTGGCTCACTTCCTTGTGTTTGGCACACACACACACACACACACACACACTCCCACCACCATCCTGCCCTGTGCCACATAACAGTGCTGTGTGAACGTGGAGCCATCCAGCCACAGACAGAAAACCTCTGCCTGGGTTTGTAATGCTGAATATGAAGAGACACAGGAAGAGGGACAAATATTTGGAGAGGGCTTCTCCGCACGAGTGTTTTAATGCTTGGATTTGGACAGGTAAATTCTGGAGAGCTTTTGAAGTGGGGGACTCCATTTGCACTCATCTTTCCAGCTTATCTCTCTTTCTCTCTCTCTCTCTCTGTTTCTCTTTCTTTCTTTCTCCCTCTCTGTATGTCCATATACTCTTTTTATTCCCTGCTCCACCACGGGAATTGTGTTTCCTCCCTGAATGACTCCGCCGAGCCATTCCTCCAGTGACTCCGGTTCATCGTTTAAAACCCTTAATGAGTGTTGACAAGTTTAATGAGTTTGTTTCAACAGGGAAGGGGGAGGAAAGGAAAAAGAAACCCACCAAGGGGGTCAAAATTTCCGAGTCAAGTCCATTAGGGTGCCTCGTTCCAAAATACATTGACAGCTTAGCCACATGCAAGCTTAATTGACCATTCACGGCCGGCCCAGACGCGTCTCCCTCTGTTTCCAGACGGAAGCTGAGATCCAGCCAGGAGGAAAACTGGTCACAAGTCTGTAACCATCTTTGGAATCCCTAAACGCACGCCCCCATCGGTGTTTATTCTTCTAGACCACAGAGAACAAGGACTTTAGCAGCCATTGTTAGTTTAGCAAGAAACCTGGACTGTCAGAAGACAAACCCCCCCCATCCCGTAAATGAGTTCAAAGAAGGACAATGAAAAAAAAACAGAAAGGGATGAAAACTCTTTCTTTCTCTCTTTCTTTCTCTCTCCCTCTCTCCCCTCTTTCTCTTTCTTTCTCTCTCTTTCTCTCTCTCCCTCCCTCCCTCCCCTCTTCTCTTCCTTTCTCTCTCTCTTTCTCTCTCCCCCGCCCCCTCTGTCTCTGAGCAACACCAGAGCTGCTGGTTATCTTGATGGAGCAATTAAGATAAAGGGATGTTAAACACTCAGGATTTATTTTTCTGGATACCAGGGGAAGCCTAACTAAACAGCCACTTGGGAGTTGCACAATAGATTCGCATGGGTTTTTTTTTTGTTTTGCACACAGCAATTACGAGGGACACACACACACACAAAACCACCCTTGGTTTTTATACCCCTTGGGGTATTGAAAAAGTGCTTTTTGGAAAAGAGAAGAGGCTAAGAAGACTGCCGGCTAAGGTGACTCCAGAGGCTACCTGGGGAGCAAGTTTGGGGAAGCAAGCCCACCCTACTAATGCTTTAGTGCAAGCATTAGTCTTTATTTGTGAAATACATTTATTTATGACATTATTAAAGGCCAGGAAAACCACCGACTTTTGTTCTGATTTTGCTTCTTGCCCAATTTTAGGAAACTGATTTTCCTAATCTGGGCACATTTCTGGGCACCCATGAATTTCCCATCAAATCCCACAGCTTTGTTGTCCAGCTGCAAAAATCTAAAGAGGGGAGTGGGACTCTGTCATGGGCAGATGCTGCTTGCCTGTCTCTTATTTTCAACAAGGACAAGGTGGCTTAAAGGATAGTGAGCATATTTTTTATTTTCAGGGCTGGAACTGGGAGAGGGGTATGGGAAGGGAGGGGAAAAGACATTTGGCCAGGTGTAGAGTTTTTTTTCCCCAGCCTGTTCTACTACGCAGGGCTGTTGTCAAAGTCAAGAGATGTATATACTTTGTGATTGGAGCAGCTAAAATTTAAGGGAAAAAAATGTAAAGTCTCTTTTAAGACTCGCTGAGTTCTTAGAAACGCCATAAACTCAGCTCTGTAATAGAGAAGAAAGTTTGCTGGGATGCTTTGTCAACTTTCTCTTTCTTTTGATGGTTTCTTCGTGGTCTCCTATCCGGCCCCTGGTTCCAAACCCAGGCTAAAAGCAACCACTCGTCTTTCCTACTCATTCCTTCCCTAACATTTGCGTGCAGAGTTACAGAGCAGGATTCCTTTACTCAGGGTGCAAATCAAGCCCTGGAATCAGGACTCAGCTTGCAACCCCACCGCACAGGAGGCTGGGAATTGTAGTTCCCGATAAAGAAAAGCTGTTAATAAAGCGGGGTGGGGAACAAACACATTTTTATCCGCCATCCGAGGAAGGAAGCCAAATGACTCGGGAGAGGAATTAAATCCGTTTTAACCAATGTTGTTTTCTTTCTCGGCTGCCCTTTCCAGCGTTCTTCCACTTTGCCCCATGGAGACCTCTGCCCTCTGAGAGGGGGAATTTCATTAATGGGATGGGTTTGTGTTTTTTTTGGCATTTTGTGCAAGGACACGCATGCAGCCCCCACACACACACAGAGACACACGTGCCCAAATTCAACCCAGGAATGGAAATGACTTCAAGTTGGTTTTAAGTCCCGCGGACTAACTTTATGAACTTTGACTCACGCTGATTAGGAAGGGTTTTTGTGTGTGTCTCTGTGTGTTTGTGTGTGTGTGTGTGTGTGTTTTGTTCCTCTTTTTCCAATCTTGTGCTACTTCCTACGGCCTCTCCATTGTTCCCACTACAAAACAGCTGCTAGCAGCGGTAATCTTTCTCGGGAATCCGGAAGACTTGGCCGAAATGACACCCTGGGTATGTGGTAATCAAGACAACAGCCTGGCTGTCTCGCTAAGGAGGAATCAAGGATCAAAATGGGCGACAAAAATTCAGCCTCATTCCCCCACACACACACGTGGTTTGGCCTTGAAGACTCCTGCTGGGGGCATGTGCGTGTGTGTGTTTGTGTGAGACCCCTCCTCACAAATCAAAATTCCAGGTATTTCACCCCCACACACACCCCTCCTTCTTAGTGGACCCCCGTAAAAGGTTAAACTCTCTGATCTCTTTGGGATTAAAGCCAAACATAAAGAAAGGCATGGCCAGGAACAGAAAAGGGACAGTGAACCGTGCGAAAACACAAATTAAATACCTGAAAATCAAGAGGCAAGTTGAAAAGAAGGGGAGAATGGGGAAGAAGAAACAGATGGGAGGGGTTTTTGGGGTGCTCGATGAGGCCTCCTGCACTTGGGGGGGGGGAAGACATTGGAAGGGAAAGGTTAGCCAATTGTTCCAAAAGGCCCGTCCAGAAGTTAATCAGGGACTTCGATTAGGTGCTGTGAGGTTCATCTTAGCTACTCAGTCCTACCTAGAAAAGAGGTCAAAACTTGAACCTAAGACCTTGAGGTTACAAATTATGGAAACTGGGGGGCTTCCTGACTCCACCCCACTTTCTGTGGCTCGAGGAAAAGACCCTCTCGGGTTCAGCTTGCCAACTTCTGCTTGAGGAACCTCAAAAACACAGTTGGACAACGCTGGAAGACAGGACCGGAAGACTGTCCTCTGAACCAGCACCGGTTTTAAAACCAGGAGCACCAGCAGCTGGAGTTGGGAGTTAGAAGAAACCCCTCAAATCAAGCCCCCAGCCTCACTTTTGCAGGTTGAGGCTGCTGGGTCCCAGAAAAGTCCCATCTCTCCACCTGGTGGGGTTTATTTTTTTGTTGTTGTTGTTCAGGATGCAGGAAGGGAAGGGGTGTGTGTGTGTGTGTGTGTGTGTGTGTGTGTGAAAAGGAGTTCTTGCATGGCGCGGTTGAAAAGATGCCAGCTGGGCACATTCTTCTACCTTTCTGTTGGCTGAACCTTGAATGGCATTGTCAGGAAAATTCGGGACTTCGGTATCCTTTGATAGCCTTGCTTTGCCTTGTATCTGTCCTGCAATCTCTGCTCCCTTTAATTAGTTTATTTAAGAGTTAATCCTTCCACAATGGAGTTCCTGGACCGAGGTGCCCCCTCACGCCTCTTGTTTACATCTAATTATGGCTCTGGCCAAAAAAAACCCACTGCTGCTAACACCCCTCTCGCCCTCCCTTGGTTTTTCCTGTCTTCTTCCTCCCCCCTTTCCAGCTTTCGGGTACCATCCATCAATTAACTAGGTTTTTTTCCTTCCTGGTTACTGTGGGACTTCGCCCAAGCCAACTCTTTGGAGGGTTCAGGGAGAACCCGTTCAAGGCCAGCTTTCTACTCTTGGTCCCTGCCAGATGCACTGGACTGCAATGTCCAGAATGCCGAGTCAGTGTGCAAGCTGGGAACGCTGGAAGGTGTAGTCCCTCTACAGCCAGTTGGTTGGAAAGTCTGGCTAGATGCACTCTAATGTTAGGGATGCAACTTTTGGGTGAGCGTTCCATGGAGTTGAGTAGGGCTTCATTTGAAACCTACCTCCATTTCCTACTCAAGAGAAGAGAAGAGCAAACAAGATGATTAGGGGACTGGAGGCTAAAATATATGAAGAAGGGCTGCTGGAATTGGGTTTTGTCTAGTGTCTAATGAAAAGAAGGACCAGGGGAGACATGATAGCAGCCTTCCAGTAT
The DNA here is from genome assembly GCA_009733165.1 of Naja naja. Classification (NCBI taxonomy): domain Eukaryota; kingdom Metazoa; phylum Chordata; class Lepidosauria; order Squamata; family Elapidae; genus Naja; species Naja naja. The sequence continues at coordinate 1,187,651 of CM019158.1, read as the reverse complement.
CTCAGGGGCTGCCCCAAAGAAGAAGGAGTCAAGCTATACTCCAAAGTCCCTGATGGCAGGACAAGAAGCAATAAATGGGTGGAAACTCATCAAGGAGAAAAGCAACTTAGAACTAAGGAGGAATTTCCTGACAGTGAGGACAGTTAATCAGTGGAATTGCCTCCAGAGGTTGTAAATGCTCCAACACTGGAAGTATTTAAGAAGAGATTGGATAACCATTTGTCTGAAGCGGTGGAGGGTTTCCTGCCTAAGCGGGGGTGGACTAGAAGACCTCCAAGGTCCCTTTCAATCCTGCTATTCTATTCTACTCTATTCTATTCTATTCTGTTCTGTTCTGTTCTAGTGTATTCTATTGCATTGCATTGCATCGCATTGCATTGCATTCTATTCTATTCTGTTCTGTTCTAGTGTATTCTATTCTATTCTATTCTATTCTATTCTATTCTATTGCATTGCACTGCACTGCATTGCATTCTATTCTATTCTATTGCATTGCATTGCATTCTATTCTGTTCTGTTCTAGTGTATTCTATTCTATTCTATTCTATTCTATTGCATTGCATTGCATTGCATTGCATTGCATTGCATTCTATTCTATTCTATTCTATTGCATTGCATTGCATGGCATTGCATTCTATTCTGTTCTGTTCTAGTGTATTCTATTGCATTGCATTGCATCGCATTGCATTGCATTCTATTCTATTCTGTTCTGTTCTAGTGTATTCTATTCTATTCTATTCTATTCTATTCTATTCTATTCTATTCTATGAAATCTGCAGAACCAGTAACAACACCAAGCAGAGGAGATACCACTCAAGAGTTCTAGGATGGACCTGGAACCGGACTCACGCTACAGGACCACACCATCTTGAGGTCCAGTTTGTGAGCATCAGTCCAGCAGCACACAAGGGAGACTGACTGGCCAGCTTCGGAGACCCCTAAGCTAGGTTAGAGAATAGGTCTTTTGGGATGGCACTCATTCTGGTCTCAAACTGGGACTAGCTTAGCTAGAAGATGGCTTCAGGGTAGCACCCAACTTGTTGGCCGTATTTCCACAGCCTTCAAAGAATCCCTGTGAAGAGGAGTCTAGCATTCATCTTCTCAGATGTCTGTTGTGTTTTCTTTCCAACTTCTTTCTAACATCAATGAACCTCCCTGTGGCCATTTCTAATTTCTGTAGGGATTGCGTTCCCATAAGACCCTTAGACCACATATTAGCTTTCCAGCTTCCTTCTTCCTCTATTATCTCTCTCTCTCTCTCTTTTAAGTTTTGACTGAGTTTCTTCAACAACCAAGTTAATGAAGAAAAAAAACACCACCCCCACCAGCTGGTTTTTTGGCGGTGAAGAAAGAACTCCACTACCATCCTGTAAACTTTAAAGTTAGCTTGGAACAGACCGGAGGAGGTGAGGTAGAAACTCAAGATGGCCTCACTTTGATTCTCTTGGGTATAAACAGGAGAGAAACCTCTGCTGGGGTTCAAAAATTTTACTTTCATCTCTTTTTACAACCAAGTCGAATTCAAGTAGCTCCTGTGAAGTTTCATTTTCCTTGAGCTGCTCTACTTCAAATGGTCGACAACTTGAATGTTACCAACCACGGTTAGGATTTTCCCCTGCGTCCAGTTTTTGGCGGCCCAACGTCTTGGGTGAATCCACGTTAGCAAGTTGGACAACGCTAGAAAACGGGTTAAGGGTCTGCATGCCTATTAACATTTACTATTCCCATTAAAATTAAAATTTTGGAGAATTAAGGCTGAAAAGAAGGGGCTGGAAATCTGTGAGATATCTAGAGAAAGGTGAACACAACTGCATCATTATACTTGAGAAGATGGGTGAAGCTTGAAGAAGAGAAGGATGACTTCTCCCTCTACTTTCTGGCTTGATTGCCCCTACTTGTTTTTCCTCCCAAGCCCACCCTCTCATCCCTGCTTTCCTCCCACTTCTTTCTTTCTTTCTTTCTTTCTTTCTTTCTTTCTTTCTTTCTTTCTTTCTTTCTTTCTTTCTTTCTTTCTCCTTCCTTCCTTCCTTCCTTCCTTCCTTCCTTCCTTCCTTCCTTCCTTCCTTCCTTCTTTCTTTCTTTCAAGACCCCAGCGTGTTCGCTTCTGACTTCACCCAGTAAGTCAATCGTTTAAAGACACCCTCCTTCTGCAAATCAGAGTTTCCTTCAACCCTCCCTCCCTGTTCCTCTTCTTGGGATAATGGTGCCCTTTTGTGGATTAATCAAGTCTCCCGAGGGGTTGGAGACAGATACAGATTCTCGACATTTGTCGGTCAAAATGAAAGATAGATTAGGCAACGGTGGCTGAGCTTACCATGGCAAAATCGGACAGCTATTTCCCCCATTCAAAAGGCCCACACGGGCCTGGTTTCCTCGGGAGTTTTAGAAAGTTAGTTTGTACGTCTAGAGCTGAAATGCAGCGGCCAGCGTAGGCATAGAGAGTCTCAGGGCAAATTAAAAGGAAAGAAAGAACGAAAGGAAAACAAAAAACCAAGAAAAACTGTGCCATTTAGGAAAGAGAAACATTGCAACCCTCGCCCTTCCTTTTCTAAAAACGCAGCGAAAGGTTTTAAGGGGGACAAAACACGGTCGAATTTCAAAGAAGCAAAGCATTTTCGCAGAGGGAAAAGACCCACATGACGGAAGCAAAAACAACAGAGTTAATTACAGGTGGGAGGCGGCTGGAAGGGCCCATTAAGCGTGCAGGGGCTAAATTGATTAATGATATATAAAGGCATAGATCTCTGTAATGGTAATTTAATACTCTGACGATGTCAGCAGAGGCTGACGAAAGTTTAGTAAGAATAATAAATATAATTTTCGTTCCGGAGATTGCAAGGTATGCGTATCTTCTCTTACAACTCTACCTGAAACTCGTATTTTTAGAATAGTTTATACACACACACACACACACACACACACTTCAAAATTAAACCTGTTTTCTTTCTTCGTACATCTTTGGCTTCGTACAGCTTGACATGATGAAGTTAAGGATCTGTTTAGATGTCCCTGTTTTGCAAAAACAGCTACCGTCACAATTTTGTTCAAAATAAAATTTACCAACTGTTGTCAGTACCAGGAGGCTAAAACCACCCCTCCTTCATATTGAGGGAGATTTTACCTCCGAGTAGGCAGGTCAGGGTTGGCATTTCTTCAGCCGGAAAAAAAAGGAAGGGAACATTTGGGGATGGGAAGCGTCTACAGTTTTAATCCAGGTAGATTTTTTTAAATGGTTCACTTTCTTTTTTCCTTCTCTAAAATCTGCAAAGGCGGTTAGAATTCAAGGATCTTTTGAGAAGGGAAGGAGGGAAAGGGGGGGGGTTGGAAAGGAGAGAATAAACGAGAATACATAAATATATAAATGCTTTTCTTTCAAGGTTCTCCTGTCTTTACGGAGAGTCTGAAAGACGGGAATTGAGGCATTCCCGCTGTGTGTTTATTCAACAACGCACTGAGGAGGAGAGAGAAAGAGAAAGAGAGAGAGAGAGAGACGGGATGTTCAGTCAGAGATTAAAATAATGGAAGTTTTGTCCAGATTCAGCGTTTGCACCTTGCGAGGCGTCCAGGGCTCCGTGGCTGACACCCCTGGAAAGCTTGTTGGCTTAAAAGCATTGCTTTTTTTGGGGGGGGGGAAATAATAAAGATAATTCTCCAACAGGAGAGACGGACAGAAGCTGTAGCAATGGAAAACCCTAAACGATTTAACGATCGCAACCCCCAATTTATCTTTCGCCGCCCTGAGAATCAAACCGCCTTTCTTATATAGATAGTCCTCGACTTATGACAGTTCGTTCAATGGCCGTTCGAAGCGACAATTTAAGGGGAAAAAAGAGACACGCTTGCAGGCCCACCCCTCATGGTTCACGGGATGGGGGGGTGTGTGTGTCACATTGGCGACCGTCCGACGAGCGCAGTCGACGGGCAAGCCGGATTTCGCTTCGCCACCGGGTTAACAAACGCAGCGCTTCACTGAGCAAGCGTGGCAGGAAAGGCTGCAAAACGGGCGCGACGCGCTTAGCAGCGGCCTCACTCAGCGACGGAGATGTGGCGGCCGTTCGGCTGAGGACTTGGCTGTACTGAAACTCGCTTCCCCAACCCCACGTGGCCGTTTCCGAAGAACGCAAGAATAAAACGAATTCTATTCGGGGGGGGGGGCCCAAACAAGCAAGTCAAAATTGGGTGTTGTTGGATTTTAAAAATAAAAATAAAAATTAATAATGACGATGATGATGATGATGATGTTGCGTTGGTTGGAAAAAGGTGGAGCAGGGATGGTGATCACCTGGAGAAATATCAAGATTCTCCTCTTCCAAGAACAATGAATCTCCGATGCCGGCCAAGAGTTTCTCCCAAAGATCTGAAATCTGCAGACCTTGAAACTCTGGGTCATATCTTAGTAGGAAACACTTACAAAGGATCTGCGTATGTCAGCCTACAAAGATGGAGGAGAGATTGAAAGGAGGGGGCTTCCTAGTTTGGACTGTCCACCCTCATCTCCCCTTCCTCTTCCTCCCCCTCCTCCTCCTCCCTCCTCCTTTCAAAACGCCCTTCCCTTCTAGCACTGATGATGTTACCTACTTGGGTAATGAAACGTCTGCAGGAAAACCACCAAACTCTGAAAGCACCAAGGACCCCATCTCCTCCTCCTCCTCCTCCCTCCCTCCCTCCTCCTGCCTCCTTCTTGTAGAGGAAGAGGTCACCATAGGTCGCTTTGATCTGTGAACTCCAGGCCCTTCGGACAAAGGAGGCAATGAGTGGGCCAACCCTGAAAAAGAGAGTTCATTGCTCGCTATCCTCTTTTGGAAGGGTCAGGCCGAGTGCTTCGTTCCAATTTTAGAAACGGGAGGGGGCCCCAGGGAGACCCCAGGAGGGAGGTGTGTGTGTGTGTGTGTGTGTGTGAGAAGCAGGCCTCCACTTTCTACTTAAAAAGGCACCCCCGCCTAGGGCAAGGAGCATGGCAAAGCCTCTTAAGGGCTCACGGATACATCTGAAAATCGTTTATATGCTGTCCGCTTCCGGGTCTCTGCTTTAACCCTCCCCTGGGCGCCCAATTGGAAAAAGGCCCGGGCAAATCTGGGACAGGAGGCCTTCAACGCGGCTTCTAATGTAGCATCCTCAAACCTTGGGGGTTAGAACAACAGGGGTGCCCCTGAAACCAACAGATGCCCCCAAAGGAAACTGGAGCCGAAGGGGTGACGTCCAACTCTTTTGGTCCAAAGGTGAAGACCTGGGAAGCTACAATCTTGGAAGTTTGGTTCCAAAAAAAAAACATTCACGGCAGCGTTTGGGGTTTTGCCCACAGAGGTGCCCAATCTTGGCAGCTATAAGACCTGCGGGCCTCCATAGCTGGCCGGGGAATTCTGGGGGTTGAAGTCCACAAGCCTTAAAGTGGCCAAGGTTGGACATCCTTGCCAGGAGATGCCAACCAGAGCAGAATTCGAAAGGGTTCTATAGAAGGTCAGCGATAATTTTTGCATCTTCTCCAGCATTTAAACCTCTCAACCCACATTCTCCCGATATTTTTCTCTCTGGGCTAATTTTCAGCCACCGTAAAGGGGATAGTTGGGGGGGTTTCATCCCTAATTGTGTTTTTAAATGCAGCTTTAGAAGACTGCTGGGGGGGGAGGCAAGGACCCTCCCCTTTGACCCTCAAGTAACGCCGGATCTCAGTGAGCCTGGGTGAAAAGGTGGATCGAAAGCAAATGCTGCGTGGAGACCCCATTGTGTTGGTTTTGGTGCCAGTATTCCTTCTAGGCGACTTTGGGCCTGGTTCTCTCTCCCTCTTTCT
>CM019158.1:1138616-1180863 GCA_009733165.1 Naja naja | reverse complement strand
GAAGGAATTAAATCAGAGTTGAAAACCTGGTGGATCCCCTTCAACCTCTACATTTTCTCACGGGGGGGGGATGCTGCAGGGATGGTCCCCTCAAGGCAGGTGGGGAAAAAAGTCCAAAAACTTCGCTTGGAGAAGGCCCAGCAGGAGAGGGGAGGGAGGGAGGGAGCTGGAGGAAAAGGGGGGGGGGTTTACTCGCGAGAAAGCTCCCCTGCTGGTTGGGGTGCCTCCCCACCTGTCTCCGGCGCGCGGTTCTCCTAACGTCCCTGAGTGAAGGAAGCGGAGCAAATCATTTACGGGGCGGCTGGAGAGGCGCCGAGAGCCGCTTTCGGAGGATTGGGGGGGGCAGGGGGAGCGCTTGGAAAAGAGCCCCCCCTTTTTTTTCCCGGGAGGACCAAACCCAATCCGAAATGCGGGTTTGATGGCGGTTTATTGCAATATAACCATCATTAGGTTTATTCCACTTTATTTTATTTTATTTACAAACCTAGACGCCGCGCGGAGCCTCCGGGAGAGCGGAGGGAGGAGAATCGGGGCCTTTCCGAAGACCCCCCCCCAAAAAAAGGCGTCTTGGGGCGGGGGACACAGCATGCAGAGACCACCACCCAACACACACACACACCTCTAGCCAAGAGACTCAGCCCGGGCCGCACTCCGCCCGCGGGGAAGAGGGAGGCAGGCGGGTACGCGCACAAAGGCGCCTTTTGCGGGGTGGGGGTGGGTGGGCGTCTCAGCGGCCCCCGGGTGGGGGGGGGATTGGGGGGTAAGCCCCCCTCCCCATCCCGCCCCCCAACAGACGGCGAAGGGCACACTCGGACAAAACGGTGGCCGGCGGGGGGCCGCGGAATAATTTACTTCCCTTTCTTCCCCCCACGGCTTTTGTTCCCCAACTTTGCTCCGCGCGAGCCTTTGAATGAGAATAAGCACGACCCCCTCCCCCCAATGCCGCCCCCGACCCCGCTGCCAAAGGGGCGGGGGTGGGGAGGTGGAAGAGCCGCCCCGGGCCCGCCCAGCCTCCCGCTGCCCCAAACAGACGCCGCCACCGCTGCCGCCGCCGGCGGGCTCTCTGGCCGCCCCTCGCCCCGAAGTTCAACAACTCGGCGGCGGAGATGGGGAAGGGGAAAGAAGGGGAGGAAGAGGAAGAAGAAGAAGAAGAAGAGGAAGGAGGAGGAGGAGGAGGAGGAGGACAAAAATGACTCTGGGGGTCTTTGGTGCTCTCTGAGCTTTGTGGTTTTCTTGCAGAGTTTCATCGTCCAATTAGGTAACATCAGTGCTAGAAGGGAGGGGGGTTTTGCAGGGAGGAGGAAGAAGAGGATGAGGATGGGGATGTGGGGCTCGGCTGCCCCAACGCCGGACCTCGAGGCTGAGCCGGTAACACGGGGTAGCCTCGCTTTCCGACCGGCTGCAAATCCAGAGTACCAAAAGTCGCGCGGGCCAGTGGGGAGCTCCTTCCCCGGGGCTCGTTTCGACCCGACCCGCCCGTGGGGGGCGGGGGGTTTCAGCCGCTCGGTAAGGCGGGCTCAACGGAACGTGGGTCGGGGAGAGAGAGAGAGAGAGAGAGAAAGAAAAGGAAAGAAAGAAAAAAGAAAGAAGAGGAGGGAGAGAGAGAGAGAAAGAAAGAAAGAAAGAAAGTTGAAAGAAGAAAGAAAGAAAGAAAGAAAAGAAAAGAAAGAGAAGGAAAGAAAAAGAAAGAGGAAGAGGAAGAGGAGGGAGAGAAAGAAAGAAAGAAAAAGAAAGAAAGAAAGGAAAGAAAGAAAGAAGGAAAGAAAGAAAGAAAGAAAGAAAGAAAGAAAGAAAGAAAGAAAGAAAGAAAGAAAGAGAAGAGAGAGAGAGAGAAGCACGGCGCGGGGGCTTTCTTGGCAAATCCCTTCCTGACTCTACAGGACGGAGCGCGGCTGCTTCTTGGCGAAGGGCCCCAGCGGCAGAGAGAAGACCCCCGCCCGCCTGCCCCCGTGCCGCAGCTCCCAACTAGGGGAAGGGCCAGCCGATGTCGGGTGCCGCAACTCGGCGCGGCTCTTGAACCCCGCCGCGGCCAGGGAGGGAAGCCTTCCTTGGCTGACCCGTGGAATCCCTTTCGCGCCCACCCACCCCCGGCTCCGAGCGGGTCCCCGCCGGGTAACTAGAAAGGGGATTTTTCTTTCCCACCCACGCCGGCCGGTGGAGGAACAAAAAGGCCGGCCGGCCAAACGTGAAATCGCGGCGACGCCTTCTCTCGCTTCGCCCGCCTTGCCCCCACTCTGAAACGAAATGTAGACGGTGCGTTTCAAAAAGGCGGAAAAAAAAAGAGAGAAACGGATTTTTGTTTTCTTTAAAAGTAGCTTTTCCCTTTGGGATAAGCAAAAAAGAAAAGGCAGACCGAGAGCTAAAGAGAGACAGAGACAGGGAGCTAAAGAGAGAGACAGAAACAGAGAGATAGAGAAAGAGAGACAGACAGAAAGAGATAGAGAGCTAAAGAGAGACAGAGAAACAGAGAGAGAAACAGAGAGAGACAGAAAGAGACAGACAGAGACAGAGAGACAGAGAAAGAGTGAGACAGAAAGAAAGAGAGACAGAAACAGAGAGAGACAAGAAGAGACAGAGAGAGAGAAACAGAGAGGCAGAAAGACAGAGAGGATGAAAGAAGAGAGAGAAGGGGGGCTGCAGTTCCATTCGATTGCAAGACCCCCTAAATTCATCTGACCTTCCCTCCCAACGCAAGAAGAATCTGTTTTTTTGTTTTTTTAAAAAGGGGTCTCTCCTGGATTCCTCTCCTCCCCCTCTCCCTAACGATATTCCCGAATAATTGAATCTGATGTCCACCCCCCCCCACCCCCCACCCCCGTCCTCAACCCATCAGCTGTCACACGGGAGGTTTCTGGGGACCATTTAAAAAGGAGAGAAACGGGGGCAGCAGAATTGATCTCTTTAACAGAGCCATTTAGGCGCGCGCGCGCGGCTCTCAAAGCAAGTGATCCGTAGTGACTCCGCTTCCCAGCCGAGCCCCACACCCCGCCCCAGCTGACCAGCCTCCCTTTCAACTTAGAAAGAAAGAAAGAAAGAAAGAGAAAAGGGGAAGGAAGGAAGGAAGGAAGGAATAAAGAAAGAGAAAGAGAAAGAAAGAATGAGAAAGAAAAAGAAAAAGAAAGAGAAAAACAAGGAGGAAGGAAGGAAGAAGGAAAGAAAGAGAAAGAGAAAGAGAAAAGGAAAGGAAGGAAGGAAGGAAGGAAGAAAGAGAAAGAAAGAAAGAGAAAAATTAAAGGGAGGAAGGAAGGAAGAAGGAAAGAAAGAAAAAGAGAAAAGGGAAGGAAGGAAGGAAGAAAGAGAAAGAAAGAGAAAAACGAAAGGAAGGAAGGAAGAAAGAAAGGAGAGAAAGAGAAAAAGGAAAGGAAGGAAGGAAGAAAGAAAGAAAAAGAAAGAAGAAGTGCGAATCTCTCCCTCCCCCTGTGAATCCCCCTCCCCAATTTGAACACAGACCCCTCCGCCTCCCAATTTGGATGCCAAAGGTAACTATGCCAAACACATCAACACCTCGCCCCAACGTCGCCTCCGCTCCTTCGCCGGAATTCTTTTAAACACCCCTTTAATTTTTTATTAGCAGACATTCAAGATTTGTCTTTAAAGATCAGTCAAGCTTCCAAACACAAAACAAAAAAGGGCAGAGATTTCCCTCTGGGGGGCCATTTGCTGTCTCTCCTAATTCTATCTGTAATTCTCGGGGTGAATTTGCGCCTGCCTCCTCCTCCTCCTCTTCCATATTCCTTTCCTTTTCGTTTATTTTTGATTTGAAAAATAAAATAAAACGACTGAAATGGGCTTTATTTGAAGACTTCTGCAGCAATGCTTGGGGATGGTGAGAACCTTACATCGGCCGGCGTGTGGGACGTAGGAACTGTACTCCCCATCTGCCTTCTGAGTGATTTTTTTAAAAGATTTATCGTTTGGGAGCTGTTTTTAAAAGCAAACCAAGGTGGAAGTCTGTGAAGGGAGAATCACCTTGTTTGTGCAATTTGTTCCTGTCTAAAATTGATCTCAGGATATGTGTGCGCGCTCTCTCTCTCTTTCTCTGTCCCTTACATCCAAGATTTTAAGAGTTTATTATAAATATTTAATTTGGTTGGTTCTACGCTATCGTGAATTCAAACATGGTTTTTTAAGTGTGAAATAGAATTTTTAAAAAATTCGTAGGCTTTCTGATCTCCAACTGGGAAAAGGAAATATATATATAAAAAATTAAATCCCAAATGTTTCAAGAACTTATACAGTGCCCCAGTTGAGCAAATGAAGAAGTGTGTTTAATAACTCTGTGCCACAACCGCCAATGCAAAATAAATTAGAAAATAAGTAAAAAATTTTAAAAATGTATTAATTTCTGCTAAGTTTCTCCCCCCACCTCCGTTTAACCAGAAAATATACTAACCCTGATGGTCTAGAACAGGGGTGGGCAAACTTTTTGACTCGAGGGCCACAATGGGTTCTTAAACTGGACCCGAGGGCCGGAACAAAAGCATGGATGGAGTGTTTGTGTGAACTAATATAAATTCAAAGTTAGATTACTTCACGTAGCCTTCTGGGAGAGCAAGAGAACCCTCAGCTCTTTCGGCTCCGTGGGCCGGATAGAACAGCCGAACGGGCCGGATCCGGCCCCCGGGCCGTAGTTTACCCACGGCTGGTCTAGAATATGAAACAGGTAGGGAAAGAGGTAAATTGGTCTTAAATATACTGTACTTTTAAAAAAAATCTGATTTCTTAGAGCTTTAAAATATTTGGGGTGGGAAGCCTTGTATAAATACCACCCAAGATTTTGCATAGTTCCAGTTTTGTTAATATTTAGTTAACTCCTGGAGGTGTCAGAAAAAGACATCCAATATTTTATTACTTTCTCAAAGGTCTTATTCTAGCTTAAATGTCACCAGTCTGAGAATATCTCCATAGATTAAAGCAAACAACTTATTTCCTCAAAGGAAGGGCTAATATATGTTTTTCAAACTGCACATCCACATTGAAACCCAACACACCCCTATGCATAACTGAAATAAACAGACTGATTCTTGTTTATTTTTTTCACACTGATTTCTCTTTGGGAAACTGTAAGTTGCTTGGGGCAGAGACTCCAACCATTCTTACTTGATTTAAAATGAAGTATTCTGTTGAACTAGCCACCAGGATGAAAACAAATATACTTATTTTTGTTTAAGTGCTACAACCAAAAAACAACAACAATGTCAACATCCCTAGAAAGGCATCAAGCATGGGTTTCTTGTATGAAAACTGTCCCTTCCCCAACCACAGACAGCTAGCCTCTCAGGGAATCCAGTAAAGTAGAAATCTAGATAACTCAAGAGTCCCACTTGCAGAATTTAATGTAGACGAATAGCAATCGGAACAGAATACAAAACAACAGAGTTTGGGAAGGACCCCGGAGGTCTTCTTTCCTGCTACCAGTTCAGACAAATGGCTGTCCCATCTGCCCTGAGGCATCCATTGCCAAATCAGCAGGGAGAAAAAAAAAAATAAACCTTAAGTTTGCAAAAGTGCACGTTTCTTTGCAAGGAAAATCTTGCAAGAATCCAGGAAACTGACAGTTATGGAATTTCTAGCGATCATTGGGAAGAAAATAAATGAACAGAAGGAAAGGTAGAAGTGGGAAATGTGATGTGAATTTCATTTACTCAGGAAGCAACAGCAAAGAGGTTGAAAGGGAACTCTGAACTTTAAAATTAAAGGATCATACATACATACATACATACATACATACATAGATACATACATCTTTTATTTTTAAAGTTTTAAAGTATATATGTTCTTTTTTTTTAAGCAATGCCTACCTTTGTCACCCAAAATGCCATCGATACTATGCTTGGCCTTCTTCTCGCAGTCTTCTTCCTTCTTCTCATGATCCTCCTCTTCCTCTTTCTTCCCGAACTTGATTCGGAGCACACGGCTAATCGAACTCACTAAACCTCAGACAGTCAAAGACAGAAGAAGAACATATAAGCTGCTTTGGAAGGGAAGAGGCCCATCCCCACAAAAAACAGCGGCCTGCAACCGAGAAAAGTTAGGCAAAAACACAACAAGATTCCGGCTTGATCTAGATTTTCAGATGGTCCCAGCATCTTCTGGGTGCTGGTTTGCCCGGTTGTACACCAGAAACATTGACATGGTTGGTGTTAATCCTGAGGTTGTTGGGCTGGCAGCTTGTGGGGCAAGGCCTGGCCGAAGAGCTGAACCAACCAAGAAATTCAATCAATGGTCAGCCCAAATGGATTGGTTCCTTTCTACCCCTGGTTATCTGTCCAGAAGCCATCTCCAAGACCCTGTGAAAGGAGGACACCTCAGTCCATTTGGCTGAAGGCCACCTTCTCTCGTCTATTCAGAAGCCCATCATTCTCAGCCAGCGTGCTGATTGAAAACAATTCCACACAAAGAAAGCCCCCCAGGATGCATTGTTTAATTCATCCATGGCACTTCCTAAAATGATGGCGTCTGAAAGCTGAGGAGATGTTCCCACAAGCTTAGTTTAGGAGAACCACTATGTTTGCTTCTGGTTTGGAGGCTTCCCTCAAGGGTGCCACCAGACACTAAGCTGTCATTTTAAGGTACACCCAAAGAAACAATGCCAGAAAATATATCATCCATGCCCCTTTGGAAACCCATTCACACTTAAGAGTTACAGAGAACTCCTGGTCACTTTTGGCCAAATGTTGAAGTCAAACTGAGCCGCATTATGAAACTGTAAGCCACTCAGAGTCACGCTGTAATTACACAACTCCAGATCCTTCCCTGGAGGATTGTTGGCGACCATTGAAACATATTTTGACTTCTCTGTTTTGTAATATATATATATATGTAGGTCTTGGTGTATTCGGGTCTTGTCCCGCGTAAGATTGAGAATACCTTGGCGACGTTTCGATGAGATCCCACTCGCCAGCCTGAAGATGGTGATGGATTCATCGAACATGCCAAGGTATTCTCAATCTTACACGGACAAGACCAATACACCAAGACCTACATACCTTTACCCATGAAAATCTAATATATATATATATATATATTCTCCCAGAAGAACGAGGCTGAAGACACCAGCCTGAAGATGACGGATGAGATTTCGTCGAAACGTTGCCAAGGTATTCTCAACCTTACACGGGACAAGACCCGAATACACCAAGACCTACATATATATATATATATATATATATATATATATATATATATATAAACTGAGCTGCATTATGAAATTGTAAGCCACTCAGAGTCACACCGCAGTCACACAACTCCAGATCCTTCAAACATACGTGCAAACGGTGCTCCAAAGACCAAAAATCTTGAAGGACGGGCCAGAAATAAAATTGGATAGGTAAACAAACCCTCTGAAACTCAGCAGGCCTAAACACATTTAATTGTGATGGATTAATACGTCCGCACTTCTGTAAAACACCACCCGTCTAATAAAACAGCAGCCCTTACACACTGCTATTTAATCCCCTGCCGTTTTGAAGGGTAATTCCTTCTGAGTAAACATGGTGCTTTCTTGGACATTACAATATTATCTGTTCCCGTGTCAAGAGGCTCAGGAGATGCTTTATTTATTTAATTTCGCACGATTAATATTCTAGCTGCCACGCTAAAGGAATAGACTTCAGCAACAAGAGCCTGGCTTGAATGCACCCAGACACACATATAACACCCTACTTTGGCAGCCAAACCTCCCCAAAGTGAATCATTTTCCCAACAGGCTGCTTGCTGCAGGATCTCTTGATTCCCCTGCCTGCAAGTGATTATTTTCAGGATAAAAAGCAGAACCATGAAACAAAAAAAAAACTAAACCCAGAAGACCTAGAGAAAATTGAAAAAGGAGATCAGCTCCAGTCTTGTGAAGGGTCTTGGAGCATCTCAGAAAACCCTTCCTGCCTTTACAAACCTCCTCCTAATAAATACATCAGTGGGATGGAGACCACAAGTGGCTTTGAAATGGTTGGGCTCATATTTTGGTTGTCAGTTAAGATTACTGGGTTGTTGTTTTTTTTTTTTAACGTTCTGGTTAACTGTCCACAGCCTTTTTTCGAGAAGGTAGAAAACTGCACGGATGCAGAATGCTCAGCACAAACACACACATATATATAATCAAGTGAGGTTTCCTTCCTATTTCTTAAGGAAGCTAGTTATCAGTCTTAAATCTTTACAATCTTTAATTGTAAAAAAAAAAAGTGTGAATATGCACATGGGTAAAGAGACATGTTCAGCAAGGGAATATATCTTGAACAACATGTTGGTGATGTTTATTTGCATCAAACTAAGACTGGATTTTAAGCCAGTTCTCCAGCCAAATCATTTCTGCAGGATTCTAGAAATTTCCTGGGCCTCTTTCTTAGGTCAATGTCATGCCTGCTTTCTTTAAATGGTCTCCTTTTTTTTTCTTCATTTCCTTTTTTTTTTATGAGGAGAACAAATTAAAAATGTTAAAAGGAAACCTTTTGTTTTCTGCAATGTCATCTTCAAATGGCCATGATAAAAATTCTGACTTGTAAGCAGGGAGGAGGTGAAAAAAAATCTTGCCATGTTGATATGCTGCACTGAAGTTCAGGCCAATGATCTTCATTTAAAATGTCAACCATAACCAACTTTGGCCTTCTCCAGTAAAGAAAAGGCTGAAATGGCTTCTAGATTCAACATTCTTCAGATGTTGAAGAGTCATGTCTGAATGTTGCTTACGCCATATCTACCAAGAACGGATCCTAGTTTGGTGCAGGGATGTGAACCTCGCCAGAAAATCTATGGTGGAAGAAAAATGCTTCCTCCCTCGCTGAAATGTTACAGCCCAAATTCTGGTGAAGGTTAAAGGAAGTTTCTGAAAAGTAGGAGCTAGAAATCTGGCCAAGTTGCTAGGACTTTGCTCCATTTTCAATTCACCCAATATTCTGAGTCTAACACAGCGCCGAGCCCAAAATTATGGTTTGGGTTGGTGGTACACAAAGTGAAATTCCAGATGTGCAAACCCAGTTCTGGTGGCTTGTTTAGACTTGGCCTAAAGTCAGGAGGTTGGGTTAAGGGAGTGAAGTCCAGTTACAAGGTCCCTTCCTAAAGTTGAAGGATGGTTGGTACTGTGGAGCTGGCTAGAAAATACAGATTTTAAAAGTCTTAACTCTCTGGTCTGGCTTCCTTCTCACCTGAAGGGACCGTGGTCCTATCACAGTGGCCATCTTTGAGTAGCCGGTCTCGGATCTCCCAGCTAAACATGCCAGGATTCTCCCGCTTGTATTCTTCAATTTTTTTCTCCACGTCTGGAGTGGCAACCTGCTTTTGGGGTTAAGAGGGGTTTAGGAAGGGAGGGAGGGAATGAAGGAAGGAAGGAAGGAAGGAAGGAAGGAAGGAAGGAAGGAAGGGAGGGAACAAAAATGCACTTTTAAATTCAAGTTCTACAGGCTACCAATGGACTGCCAAACTGGTTTGATCTGGGGATGTCCATTCCATGCTCAACACAGAAGGCCAACTTCTCAAGAAGGTTGGATCAATCACTCTTCTTTCTACTTGTCTATGGAGATTCTCAGTCACTTGGGTTGTCCCAAAGGCGCTTTTTTCCTAAGAGGCAACTGGACTTTCTGGTTTTTCTTTGAAGAGGTTTTGCTCCTCATCTAAAGAAGCTTCTTCCACTCTGAATGAAGAATTTCCCTTCTTTCAGAAAGGATGAAGCTTCTTTGGAGGAGAAGCGAAACGTCTTCAAAGGAAAACCAGAAAGCCCAATGGCTTCTTGGGGAAAAAACATCAACACCTTTGGGACTTCCTTCTACTTCTTAAGAAAGGCTAGAAGACCAAAATTCTTTTCCTCTTCAAGGCAATATTGTTTGGAGGTCAAATTCAAGAGTAAATTTGAGGAAAGCAGCTAAACGTAGCAATGAAGGAGGAAGCTGTTCTATCATCTAAGCCAGAGGTCCCCAAACTTGGCAACTTTAAGACTTGTGGACTTCAACTCCTAGAATTCTCCAGCCAGCTTAGCTGGAGACTAAAACATACGAAGGGCGGTTACAGGAACCGGGCATGGCTAGTCTAGTGAGGAGAAGGACCAGGGGAGACAGGATAGCAGTCTTCCAATATTTGAGGGTCTGCCATACAAAGGAGGGGGTCAAGCTATTTTCTAAAGCATCAAAAGGCAAGATGAGAAACAATGGATGGAAACTGACCAAGGAGAGATTCAACCTGGAAATAAGGAGAAACTTCCTGACAGGGAGAACAACCAACCCACGGAACAGAAGTTGCCTTCAGAAGTTGTGGGAGCTTCATCACTGGAGGCTTTCAAGAAGAGACTGGACTGCCCTCTGTGAGAAATGGTGCAGGGTCTCCTGCTTGGTCAGGGGGCTGGACTAGATGACCTACAAGGTCCCTTCCAACTCTGATTATCTGTTATCTGTTAAGTCTTAAAGTTGCCAAGTTTGTAGACCCCTGATCTAGGCAGATCTAACTCCAAGGGCAGCCACCAAGGCCGTGACGTCCCCCCCACTAACTCTCCCTGCCAATCCAAGGCAAGGAAGTGGCACAAAACCCAGAATGGCCTCTCTTCTCACCTGGTCACTGCCCCCTCCCCTTCCTGGTGGGCTTTCCAACTAACTCCCTCCCTCACTCACCCTGGGCTTGCTGCCACCGATGGCTCCCGGCCGGATGGATCCCGTTTCTTGGTACCGGCAAAGGATCTTGGAGACGCAGCCGTGGGAGACCCGCAGCTGGCGAGAGATGACACAGGGCCGGATGCCATGGTGTGCCATCTCGACAATCTTATGGCGTATGTGGTTGGGCAGGGGGCGCCCATTGATGAAGACGCCTCCGAGCTGGTTGACTCGTCCTTGGCCCAGCGGGGTCGAGACTGCAGGGGAGGAAAGGGGGAAAAGAGGTCAAGGCATTGCCTGCCCAGTCAACAAGGGCTGCCCCTTCTACACAGACTACAGACTACCCTAGACTACACAGCATCAACTGTGTTGAGAATCCCGGACGTTGGAGGCTCCCGGCATAAGGACCATAAGGACAGGTTGCGTCTCCAGTTGGGAGATGGCTCTGGAGCTCGGCTTGTGGCCTGAGAATTGGGGAGGGGGCCCAGTCAAGACCCTGGAGACCCCCTCCCCCCAAAACTGGGGAAAGTCTCCTTCTGAAGACCACAACACCTCTAGGTGGTGGCGGACTTCCCCGATGGCAGCTCAATCATGTGGCTGCCAAGCGGATGGAGAACCATTGAAACTGAAGCAGCTTTGCTCTCATTTGCTTCCCCCTGCCCACTTTTACGGGTGTGTGTGTGAGTTCTTCTAGGTGGAAAGCTGCAAGGGGTGTGTGTGTGTGTGTCCTCTCCCACCTTCCCTGTTCCTCCTGGAGGGATTCTCCAGAAAGAAAACGGGGCGCGAAGCATCTGCGTCCTCACCAATCCTGCGGAAAGCGAGAAGCTTAAATTTGCAGAATGCAGGTTTGACTACCGGACAACACAATCCCTACTGGCTGTGTTTCCCATCCACCTGGTCTCTGCCTGTCCTGCACATAAGTTGCATTATTATTTTGGGGGGAGAGGGGAGAATGGAGTTCAGGCACCAAAGCCCCCCCCCCAGCAACCAGCGCTGGTCTTACCAGGAGGCCGCAGGCCGTTCTCTCTTTTGGGGTAACAGCTTAGCGAGAGAGAGAAAAAAGGATTCTGCCCTATTTTTTTGCAGGGACGGGATTAGAGGCAATTGGGGGATGAGGTGGGGGGCTGTGCAGTTGCAGCCATTAAAAGCCCCCTGGCTTGGGGGCATGCCTCCCCCACTCAGTCCCAGGGATCTCCTCTTACGACCCCAGTACCACGTCAACTCTCTTGTGTATGCCGTCCCCTTCCAGAGTCTGCTTTTAAGAGTTGGCACTTCGGGTGTGAAGGCTGAGCGTGGGCAATTCCACATTTTTCCTTCCCCGTGGCATCTCACATCGGCATCCTGTTAGTCAGCCCTGCAGAGTCTAAGGGACCCCCCTGCATGACAAACGCAGAACTAGCCCCCTGGGCCCAATCCACCAAGGCTGGTAAGCCTGGGGCGCAGAGAGAGAGAGAATATGTAAGAGAGACACCCAGCCACTGAATCTACACAACAGGACCAAAAAAAAAAACCATCCCAGCTGGAGGAGCCTCCGTTTGGTTGATTTGCGCTTTGCTAAATTTTGCAAGCCCCAAACACACGACTCACACAGGGACGGGATCAATAAACGGAGTGTGGAAATGAAACATGGCAAATAGATCATCTCCCCTTTCACAGGGGAAGAAACCCTGTTCTGTTTGTTTTGCAACCTGCCATGAAAACGAAGGGGTGACCCTCTCTTCGGAGGAGGAAAAAATTAAAATGCCCGGTAACATCTAAAAAAAGGGAAATTGTGAAAACTTTCTGCCACCACTAGGTTTTCAGCATGCTATGCCTTAGAATGATAATAACAGTAGTAGTAGTAATCATAACCATAACCATAATAATAATAGTAGTGGTAATAACAATAATACTTGGTTGATACCAAGGATGCTGGCAACCTCCTGTATCAACCATCAGCGGCAGTCAATGATATTTGTGATGCATTTTTAAATGTTCCATTGACTGAGTTTCATGTTTAATGAATACAAGAGATAAAATAATAATAATATTAATAGCCAATGATATTTGTGATGTTCAATTGACTGAGCTTCATGTTTAATGAATAAAAGAGATAAAATAATATGAGGAGAAAAAGAAGAATGATGATACTTGGTTGATACCTATGATCCTGTATCAACCATCAGAGCCAGTCAAAGATAATAATAATAATAATAATAATAATAATAATAGTAGTAGTAGTAGTAGTAGTAGTAGTGGTAGTTGATATTTGTGATGCATTTTTAAATGTTCGGTTGACTGAGTTTCATGTTTAATGAATAAGAGAGATGATAATAACAATAACAATATCATCCCAGGTCATTGAGAAGGACTCGGTAGGACCTATTACTTACTGTTATTATAATTGTAAGGGATAGCATGCTGAAAAGTTAGTTGAATAGGTGGACAAAATCCAGTCAAAACATCTGGTTGACTGTACCATGAAACCATGATATCACCTCACTTTGTATGAGGGTGTGGAAATGCTTTTTATGTCCAAGATGCGCACTCTTTAAGTAAACCAGAGTGTGCACTTAATACTACCTAGTTTAATCGATGTGGGTGTGTAATTCTGCTTTCTCATTAGTCTCTCCACTAGCCTGAAGTCACTTTGGTGTCAGTCCTGGGGTGACACGAATTCAACCAAGTGTGGTTTATTTCAGAAACGTGGTCAAGCCTCTGGTGGTTTTATTGCTTTCCCTGAGCATCTCCAAAGCGTGCGGCCATCTCCCGCCTCGTTTTTAACCTAAATATAAAGGTTTATTAAAGGTTTTCCTTGGGGGTTTTTTTTCCAGCTGTGCGCCCAGCGTTTACATCTGGTTGCCGTTTTTACTAACAGCTGTTTCGCTTTCAGTGGCGAAAGTTGGACATCCTAAAAACACCAAGTGAAAAGGCTTCTCCCAATCTCCGGACACAATTTTCCCCCTCGCCCCTAAATATTTGAAAGAATCTTCTTGCCGCTCAGCAGCCCCCTAAAAATCTTCTCTCTCTTTGCTCTTCCTACTTTAGGCGCCCGGGAGCAAACTAGCAAAAGCGCATCGTTTTTTCTTTGTCGGCCATCTGGCCGAGCCCCGATCCGCTTTAAAACAAGATTTCCCTAACCTCAAAAAAAAACCAAGAGTTTCGTAATGGCCTCACTTTAATTGAAAAAATAAATAAATAAAATAAAATTGAAAACGGGACGGCGGCACCATCAGCGCACAATGAAAATAAATTTTTACAAAACCGCCGCGGAGCGGTTTTCAAAGGAGAGCTAAGGGACACGTTGCTTCTTTCAGAGTTGATTTTATTTTTATTTTGTTGAGAAATGTCAATTTCCCACCCCTTTTTTGAGATCTAGAAAAGTCCGATGAATCAAGGCGGCTTCTGCGCCTAGTTGCAAATTCGCCGCCCGTTTTCCTCCTCCCAGCTGGTCCAGATCCAACCAAGCCATTCTAACTGGCGGCATCATCATCTTCATTAACAAAATAAATTGACGGTTTGTGTAAGTGCGTGTTTCTCTCTCTCTCTCTCTGCGCCCCTCGGACGTGGTTCCCTGCACGCAAAACTCGGTGCCAGACCTCCGCCTGGCTTGTTTAATCAAGAATCACGCGCCACTAATTCGAAGTCACTCGGAGTGATACCTCATTAGCCACGGCTAAGCCTCCAGTGAACCATCCGCCGCCGCTCCCGACGCGCGGTCATTATTCTCCATCACGATGTACAAATATTTTGGTAATCCTTTGATCCTCCTTTCTGTTTCCCGGACTGTTTCTTTTCCATTCGCCACAGAGAAGAACCACTTCACGCCAATCCCGGCCGCGTGTGTGTTTTCGCGGCCGGCGTGGCTCCCCTCCTTCTTGCCGCTCTTCCCGGCTCCCACTTGAGCACGCTTTCCCAGCACCCAATTTGCTTTAATAAATGCAGGAAGGGACCCCCCGAGTTTGTTTTAATTCCGCAGCGGCGGCGGCGGCGGCGGCGGAGCGGCCAAGAAACGGTCGGAGGGGCGGGAGAGGAGGGGTGGGGGGAAGAAGAAGCGAGGCGGCCAAGGCCTTTCCCCGATTAATTAATATCCCTCTTTCCAGATCTTTTCGGGCCGGCGGCAGAGGAGGGAAAGCCGGGCGAGAAGATGAACCTGTATGTAATTTTGGGGTGTTTTCTTTTTTTGGGAAAGCCCGCGCGCGCCGCTTTTCCGCCCCCCCCCCGAATACTGATGCAAAATACTAATGCAAATAATGATGAATAAACACTAGGGTGAAAGTCGGTTAAGAGCAGATGAGCAGCGACCAAACTCTTCGTTCCCCACACAAACAGCGAATATTTGTTTGCGCGTCCCCTCCGGAATCTACAAAGCGGCTCCGCTTGTCTGGATGGGCAGAGGAAGGAAGAGGTGCTTTGGGGGGGTCTCCAAAAACCCAAGGCTGCCTCCCTTCTCCAGCCCCCGGTTGGAAAGACCCCGTTGTCCTCCTCCCCCCACAACCCGGCCAGGCTGCCCAAAAAGGAAGCCCAGCGGCTCTCCCTGCAAGCGGCGTCCCCGGCTTTTCCGCGGCTTTTCCGGAGTCCGCTGGGAATTCCGAAGGACGCGCTAACTTCTTCCTTTTTTCTTTTTCTTTTTGGCAAGTCCGCTAAGTTTTCTTCCCCGGGGGCGGGGAGGAAGCGGCACCCCTCCCTCGCCGAAAGGGAGAGAGAGGGCGAAAGCGGCCTTTTAGGAGCGTAAAAAGGCCGGTTGGCGGAGCCAAAAAACTTGGGAAGGGAGCGTTTCTTTGCGCAGGAGTTTCCCGGGCGGGCGGTTCGGCTTCTTCCCCAGCAAAAAAGCGGCGCACGTACCTTCCAAAGGGAATCCGGTGCGGGGATAATTCTGCCCGGGCGCCGGGCGCATCATCCTGGGTACAGTCCCGGGCAGGGCGGCCATGCTCCAGTCCAGGCTGCCGGGCGCGGCGGAGAGGCTGCAGAGAGGGAGGCAGCGCCGGAGTCTCGTCCCCGCTGGAGAAGCGAGGCGGGGGCGGCGGGGGGGCGCAGAGCAAGCCTCCCCGAGCCTCTTCCCTCCGGTGGCAGCGCCAGCACGGGCGGCGGGCTTCCCTTAAAGGGGTGTGTGTGTGTGTGCGCGCGTGTGTGTGCTGGGAGGCTGGAAGCGCCCCCCAATTCAGCAGCTGGGGCACCGGGCGCGCACCCGGGCAAAGAGAGAGAGGTGGAGGGGGGCGCACAGACAGCCACCGCCGCGGGTCTCTCTCTCTCTCTCTCCCGAAAGGGCTCCCCGGCTCGGCTCCCTTTGATTTTGTGCTACTTTGGGGGCGGGAGGCGGGAGTGGCGGAGGGGGGGGCTGACGAAAAAAAAGCGTGATCGGAAAGAGGAGGAAAAAAAAAACCCAGAGAACTTTCGGCCAGGCTGGGCGTGAAGGCGTCTGCCTTCCTCTCTCCTTTCTGCGCCCCCCGCTTTATTTACCCCCCAAGCCTCTTTCTATTCATGAGCTGGAGGTGGCAGCGAGGAAGCCCACGGGGGAGGGGGCAGGCTAGGAGGCACCCCCCACGCCCCACCCCTCTCCCCGCGACGCGCCTTCCTCTGCAGGGTTCGCCCCCAGATCGCAAGCTCGCCTCGGAGGCTTCAGCGGGGTCTTCTCCCCCGTTATCCCCGTCCGCCTTTCCCAGCTTCTTCGGGCAGAGTTGAGGTGGCGGGAAGGGAGGGGGGGCGCCTTTCCCTCCCCCGCTTTCCCCAAAGCTGGGGATGGGGTGGGAATCAGGAAGAGGCCGAGGCGCAGCGATGCCTGTTCTTCGGCCCCCCAGGAGCGCGTCCCCAGCATCCGCAGCTCAAAAGGTCGGCTGAGGAGGATGGGATCTGCAACTGGGGGAGGGGCTCCCCCCAGAGTCCTCCAGCTGTGCCCTATGGGTCCATGGGGCTTTGGCGTGGAGGGTGGGGGAGGTTCCTGGCGGATTAAAGGCCACCTTGTGACAGGTTGCCCTCCCCCACCAGGGAAGCCCCAAGGCCTGGGACGGCGGTTCAATTAACAGATAACAGATAATCAGAGTTGGAAGGGACCTTGCAGGTCATCTAGTCCAACCCCCCCCCCAAGCAGGAGACCCTACACCATTTCTGACAAATGGCAGTCCAATCTCTTCTTGAAAGTCTCAAGTGATGGCCCTCCCAGAACCTCCCAAGGCAACTTCTGTTCCATCGGTTGATTGTTCTCACTGTCAGAAAAATTCCTCCTGATTTGCAGGTTGAATCTGTCCTTAGTCAGTTTCCATCCATTATGCCTTGTCTGGCCTACAGGCGCTTTAGAGAACAGCTTGACCCCTTCCTCCTCTCTGTGGCAGCCCCTCAAATGGGAAGGGGGGGCTTCTCCCCGCAGGCTCCCTCCCCCCGGTCGCCCAAGACTCCTTTCTCCCCAAAGGAAGAGGGGGTCGGAGGCAACTGGGGAGCGGTCGGTCGGGGAAGGCCAACTTACCCGCGGGCGCTTTCCCCGAAGTCTCAGCCCGCTCCTGGGCTCATTTTTCTGCAAGGAGGCGCCCCCCCCCGCCGCAAAATGGGCGCTCCAGGCAGACCTGCGCCCCCCGCTTTCGCCCCTCCGGCGCAGCCCAAAACTCTGGGGAAAGGGGGCGAGGTGCGCTCAGATCTCTACCGGCACCCCCTACCCACGTCTGCGGAGGGGAGCGGCGGGGGTCAACCCTTACTGGACGCTTGCACACCCCGGCCACTTCGCTTCCACCTCGCCCCGATCCTTCTTGCTGATGGGGGGGCGGGGGGAGAGAGAGAAGAAACTCCCTGCGCGACCTCCCCCTAAAAACCACAGCGGCTTCTCCGAGCGCGGAGAAGAGGCTGAAGGAGGAGAATGGTTGCGGTGGTTTTAAAACGCGTTTTCATAAGACGCCGCGTTTTTTTCCCCTGTGGCTGCTACAAGGTTTCAAAGCGTGGCGCCCACCGCCTCAAAACTCAAAAGCAGGGTGGGTGGGTGGGTGGCGTGTAGCGATTCCCCCTGCAAATATATTTCCTACCTACCTTAAGGGCTCTCCCGGCCTTTAAGGTAGGTAGGAAAGGTGAGCGAGGCAGGTGAGGAATCCGCAGAGGGGGCAGCCAGAAGAGGCTCTAGTGGTCTGGCAGCTTTTCCGCCTTTTTGGGGGACAACCCTCGGGCCCCATGCTCCCCAGCCGGCGCGGCCCAGACGTTGTTCTTGAAAAGCCCAGCATCGCCTGTCCCCGCCAGCTGCAGGGATCCCAGCAAGAGTGGCTCCCCACACACGCCCCAACTTTCCAGAAATTGGATTGGAACTCGAGACTCTTTCTCGGGAGGAAAGGGTTGAGCTTCTGCCCAGCCCACTCCCTTTCCCATCAGCCCCTGCTCCCCTGGTTGAGCAGGAGAATGGGAACTGCAGTCGCAAACCCTAACCCCGGTTCTCTCTCTCTCTCTCTCTGTCTCTCTCTTTTTCTGTCTGTCTCCTTCTGTCTCTCTCTCTTTCTGTCGGTCTGTCACTTTCTGTCTCTCTCTTTCTGTCTGTCTGTCTGTCTGTCTCTGTCTCTCTTTCTGTCTCTCTGTCTCTCTTTCTGTCTCTCTCTATCTGTCTCTCTGTCTCTGTCTGTCTTTCTGTCTCTCTTTCTGTCTGTCTGTCTCTCTCTCTCTCTGTGTCTCTCTCTGTCTCTCTTTCCGTCTGTCTCTTTCTGTCTCTTTCTGTCTCTCTCTCTCTTTCTGTCTTTCTCTCTTTCTGTCTGTCTCTGTCTGTCTCTGTCTCTCTCTTTCTGTCCTTCTCTCTTTCTGTCTCTTTCTGTCTCTCTTTCTATTTCTCTCTCTTTTTGTCTCTCTCTTTCTCTTTGTCTGTCTGTCTCTCCTTAGCTCTCTGTCTCTCTTTCTGTCTCTCTCTCTCTTTCTGTTTCTCTCTCTCTCTCTTTCTGTCTGTCCCTCTGTCTGCCTCTCTTCAGCTGTCTCTCTTTCTGTCTGTCTGTCTGTCTCCACCCCGCACCCCTGGACACAAATTTCCCCTGCAGTCAAACCAAGCACCAGATTAAATCACGTTTGCGGATGGCTATGTTGAAAGGAGACTCAACACATTACACACACAACAGAAGTGAATTCCTGGCACGCACAACAACCCATCTTTCAAACAACTCAAGGTACAGGATCAGCCCCCTCCCCTTGCCCTCCCCAAGTCCCCCCCCCCGCCCTCCCCAAGTCTGACCAAGTGGAGAGTCTTTCCACCTGCAAGGAAAAACAAATAGCCACCTATCCAGACCGCATATTGTTACGATACCATTTGCGGGAATCAGTTAAAGAATGGAAGGTGTGGTAGTCTTTACAGCTGGGCGGGTGCCATAGAATAACCAAGTTGGAAGGGACCTTGGAGGTCATCTAGTCCAACCCCCTGCACCAGCAGGAGGCCCTATACCATTCCAGACACTTCGTTGTCCAATCTCTTCTTAAAAGCCTCCGAAGATGGAGCACGCCCACAACTCCTGAAGGCAACTCCTGTCCCACTGGTTGATTGATGTGGGGTTATTGAATGACAGAATATTCTAGACCAACCGCCTGCTGAAGCGTTTGGCAGGTCTCAGGATTTGACTGCCTCTTCCAAAGGGAAGGTGGGTGGGGCACCCTGGGGTTGCTGGGATGCCCCTCCATTCCCTCTGAATTCCAGAATTGTGGAGGGGGGGGGAAAGTGAGGAGCCAACCTTCTGAAGGAAGATTTGGGGTACTTCAGAAGATTTGGGGTACTTCTCTCCTCTGGCCCCACCCCCAGAGGAGAGAGGGGGTCTGGATAGGCCTGACTTTCTATTCCCCCCTTTTTCTTCTTCTAAGTTTAAACAGCGAGAAATCCACAACCTGCAACCTTGTGCCTGTTTTGCAAGAAGTCACCTACCTGGGCCTGTCCTTGAAGACCATCGACCATGAGATGGTCTCTTCGGCTCCAACAGGTCTCCGTCGCCCCTCTGTTAAGTGTGGGGCTGCGTTCACGCAATGACTTTCATCCCAGAGCCTACATCAGCGCCCCACTTCTGGCTTCACACCAGAAAATGTGAAGTCTCTTAAAAGGCGTTGAGTTTGCTCAACTCAGAACATGAAATAAATAAAGGAGTCCTCAAACTGGTCTTCAGCCGGTTTTGACCAGTTCTGAAGAACCAGTAGCGGAAATTTTGAGTCGTTCGGACAACCGGCCAATCCCACCACTGACTGGCCCCGCCAACCCCATCTCTTCTCTGCCTCCCATTGAGTCCCAGCTGATCGGCTGGGTCTCCTTTGGTTGCCCTGCCCAGGAGAACGGAGCTGCAAAGCAGGTTAGTGGGGTGGGGAGGGAACGGGGATTTTGCAGTATATCCTTCCCCTGCCACGCCCACCAAGCCATGCCATGCCACGCCCACCAAGCCATGCCCACACAACTGGTAGTAAAAGTTTTTGAATCTGCCTCAAACCATGGATCTGATGAAAGGCATTAATGAAAGGCAGGCCTGCTTCTTCTGCCCAGCACAGACCAGAAACCAGCCAAGGCAACCAACTCACTTCTGTTGAAAAGCTCATTTCATTTCCTCCAGAAAGGGCATGTCAAAGAAGGGGCGCGAATAGACCAATTTTATATTCAACCAATCCAGGCCCAGTAACCAGGAATGGAAGCAATGGTGGGATTCAAAATTTTATACTACCGGTTCTGTGGCTTGGCTTGGCTTGGGTGTGGCTTGGTGGGCGTGGCAGGGGAAGGATACTGCAATATCCCCCTTCCCTCCCCACCCCACTAACCTGCTTTCCAGCTCCATTCTCCTGGGCAGGGCAACCAAAGGAGACCCAGCCCATCAGCTGGGACTCAATGGGAGGCGGAGAAGAGATGGGGTTGGTGGGGCCAGTCAGAGGTGGGTTTTGCCAGTTCTCCGAACTACTCAAAAGTTCTGCTACCGGTTCTCCAGAACCAGTCAGAACCAGCTGAAGATCAGCTCTGGATGGTAGCCAAGGGAACCATCTTCCAGGGGACCAGTCTCTGATGATGGAAAGCCCTTGACCGGTTGAGTTCAAGAATGTGGAGGCTCTGTTTGCTGATGGCACAAGTGTTCCATAGAGTTGCAAAAGGATGAAAATTTGCACCCTAGAGTTTTGAGCCAAGCATATAGATAGACAGATTAGATAAACAGACAGACAGACAGACAGATGAGAGAGAGAGAGAGAGAGAGAGAGAGAGAGAGAGAGATAGTTACTATAGATCAGGGGTCTTCAAACTTGGCAGCTTTAAGATTTGTGGACTTCAGCTCCCAGGATTCTTCCTGCAGTCATGTTAGCTCAGAAATTCTGGGAGTTAAAGTCCACGAGTCTTAAACTTGCCAAGTTTGAAGACCTTTGCTCTAGAAGATCAGCCATGTGTGGCTCCAAAGATTGTTCTTTTTTGAGAGGTAAAAAGACTACTTATGGTGATCTCCTTCCCTTGTTTCCATGGTTTCCTCACCTCTTCATTTCTATGGGAACCAGAGATGAAATCCCGCCCCTACCAACCTCTATGAGATGTCCTCTTAGATTTTTGGCTCACCTGGGAGGGAAGAGGACATCCTTCCTGTGGCTTCCTTGACAACAGGTGGGAGTAGGGATGGATTCCCTTCATCATCACCAAGGACCCTTTTGAGAGAAGAGGTTCTCCACCCTCCATCTTGGACGTTGGCCAGATAGACATGGTGAAGGTTGGGAGCTTCAAGACATGGAAGGTTCTGGTTGGTCTTCCTCCGGGCAGGGAAGTTGGGGTGCTCTTTTTCCCAACACCACGCCCAAAATCATCTCAGAACTATCCGTTGGTCTGCTGACATGGGTCTCCTCAGCAAGAAATGGTGGTCGACATTTCCTTCTCCTTTGAACCTTCTACCATCAACCAACTTCTGCTTCAAAGAATCGCCAGGGGTGTCCTCTGGAAACTGGAACCTGTCCTTTTGCAATTGGGGACCCCAGTGGCAATCATGGGATGCCCCAAACAGTTGCCACCCCATGGATAGGGGTAAAAAACCCAACCCAAAAAGCCTTCAGAAGTTTCCTCCAAATACGGAGCGCTTTAGCATAACATCTCTGGTGTTCTGTGTTGCGTACAAGACATCCTTGGCTTACTTCCATTTGGTGAGCAACTGTTCAAACTTACAATGGAGCTGAAAAAAAGTGACTTATGACCAGTCCTCATACTTATGACCGTCACAGCATCACCTGATTGCAACCTGCTAATGTTTACGGCGGTTGTGTGTCCCAGAGTCTGGTGACTGCCATTTGTAACCTTCCCCAGCCAAGCATGCAATGAAGAGCGTGGGTTTTCTTAATGATGACACAATTCACTTACCGACCTCGGCCAAAAAAAAATATTGACTTAGTGGTAAAATTGACTTAGCAACCATACTGCTTAGTAAAGGAAGTTTAGTTCCCAATTGTGGTCATAAGTCAAGGACTATCTGGAATTCCGACTCAGCTCAGACTACTTGCCCACAAATTGTCTTTTTTAAAAGAATTTGCACGCTAACCTGGAACTTCACAGGGACTTTGATTGATGGCTGGAGAATCACATAACCCCTCTGGAGTGGACAACTGCAGTACCACCCTCCAGCCAGGGGTAGTGCTAAAGTGCCAGTGTGTATTGGTTTTCCTCTTCATCCTTGTCCTCTGTGGCGCTCTCAGGGCATGCTGGATTACAACTCCCATCTTTCCCAGTGGCACATTTCCCCTCCTCTGGGTGTTTCATCTGAAAAAGAAAAGGAGAATAAAGACAAACCGTTATCCAGTATTTTATGGCAGAGCACTAACCAAAGACACACACACAAAAAAACCCCCAGATTTGGATACTCGCGGGTATATTAAAAACACGATTTCCAAGGACTTTTGTAGTCTACATTAATGCGTTTTATTAGATTAAAAATAGGCTCTTTTTCTGGTTACAGAGGAATTTCCCCCGTCAATTTAAATATCAAGTCTTTATTTCTCTTTTTTAGATTTTTATTCACCTGCACTCAGTTCTCAGTTTTATTTTATTTTAGGGTGGTTTTTTTTCTTTTTTGGCTTTTCATTCTTTCATTGTGGGAAATGAAATTAATTCTCTTTCGGGGGAGTGAAGGGAGATCAAAAAATCTGCACAAAGGCATTTTTTTTTGCCTGTACCTGGTCTGCTCCATCACTGTCTCATTATATCCTTCACTCTCTTGTGTCTTCAAGGGGGACACCCTATGCCTCCCCAGTTCATTTTAGACTAGAGACTGCTTTCATCTTTCCTAAATAGCAAAGAGATAGGAAAGGAAAAAGAAGATCCTAATACATTTTTTGGGGGGGGCGGTATTTTAAGAAGGGCCTTCCGCATTAGGGACTAGAATCATGAGAGGGCACTTAAAAGCTGGCGTACAAACCACCAGAGCCAGGACAATATCGATTTTTTCTTTCCTCGGGGTGGGGGGGTGCTTAGCGAAGACAAAGACACAAGGCGGCACGAATAAGCAGTTGGGAACTATTTTATGCCACTGAAAAATTCCAGTAAGGGTAATCCTCATTTAGCAACTACCTCATGCCTGCAACTAGTTACAACGGGGATGCAAAAGGAACTTTATGACCCATCCTTGTATAGGCCACCTTAGGAAGTCTATAAAACGAAGGAAAGCAGGTTGTAGGCACAGTTGCAGTTCCATTTAGCAACTTAATGACCGAGTTTAGCAACTCCATTTAGCAACTTAATGACCGAGTTCTTAGTCCCCAACAGTGGTGGCTAAACAAGGAATACCTGTAGCTTTCTTTCCCCCCCTTTCTATTCTAGAGTTTGTTTAGGTGCATTCAAATATTCCAGTGGTCTATTGGTATTCTTGTTTGCTGTTTACCTGTTTTATTTTCCTATGTACACTTATGTACCGGAGAAAAATTCCTTGTGTGTTCAATCACACTTGACCAATAAAGAATTCTATTCTATTCTATTCTATTCTATTCTATTCTATTCTATTCTATTCTATTCTATTCTATTCTATTCTATTCCATTCCATTCCATTCCATTCTATATTCCATTCCATATATTCACCTTTGAAACCCCCAGCTATTTGAACCTCCCCTGAATAACAATAGAAGGGCGATTGGCTTCCAAGTGATCCCTCCTGCCCCACCATTTCCAGCCCAGCTCTTCCTTTGAAGACCCCGCAGAGAGGGGAAAAAAATGGGGGATAAACCAAAGACTTTCATTTTGCAGGAAGAGGGAGGGTTTTAATCAACAGCTTGAAAATCTGGTCCCTTTATGTTGAGGGATAATTAAATTTGAAACCGCCAGATTATCCATTTTATTATGCCTTCCATGGAAGACCTGTATCCTGCACGAGTCAAAAAGAGGGCTGTGAAAATATCTGCAGACCCCTCACATCCTGGACCTAAACTGTTTCAACTCCTACCCTCAAAACGACGCTATAGAGGACTGCACACCAGAACAACTAGACACAAGGACAGTTTTTTTCCTGAATGCCATCACTCTGCTAAACAAATAATTCCCTCAACACTGTCCAACTATTTACAGAGTCTGCACTACTATTACTGTTAATCTTCTCATCATTCTTTATCGCCCATCCCCTTCTACTTGTGACTGTATGATGGTAACTTCATTGCTTATGCTTATGATTTATATTGACTGTTTCCTAGTATGATTTAATGGCTATTGTACCCTATGACTATCAAGTGTTGAATCTTATGATTCTTGACTCTTGATGAATGTATCTTTTCTTTTATGTACACTGAGAGCATTTGCACCAAGACAAATTCCTTGTGTGTCCAATCACACTTGGCCAATAAACATTTCAATTCTATTTTTCCTGGGCGCTGTAATTTAGAAATGACTGTCCTTGGATAAATATTTTTGGCTGATTCTTCTTCCGTTTCTCCCGCCCTTGTTTCGCAGACCCCAAAGTGGCAAAAATTGAAAACTAAGGAATGATTCCCAATCAGCTTGCCGGTTTGGGGTTCTCGGTTGCTGAAACAGTTCACTTTTCTTAATTTGCAGCGATGAATTCGTAAGATTCCTTTTCAGAGAGAGCTTAAATTCTTCCCATTCTATTCATGAAAAAAATTGCACACTTGGGTTACTGCTTGCAGAAGTAAGCAAACTAAATTTATCTCCATTGGTCAAAATTCTAAAGGAAATGATAAAAGAAGAGAATGGACAGCCATTTGTCTGTAATGGTCTAGACCAGGGGTCTCCAACCTTGGCCACTTTAAGATTTGTGGACTTCAATTCCCAGAGTTCCTCAGCCAGCAAAGCTTCAAGGTCCCTTTTGACTCTATTCTGTTGTGGGTGCTCCATCACCAGAAGTTCTTAAAAAGATGTTGAATAACCCTTTGTCTGAAGTGGTGTAGGGTTTCCTGCCTAGGCAGGGGGTTGGACCAGAAGACCTCCAAGGTCCCTTCTATTCAGAGTTTTGCAACGTTAATTCAGTGCCAGAAAAATAAACACAGATGGCTGAGGCTTCATTTAACTTCTTTATAAACATATAAAGTACATTTTACAATACCAGTTGTAGATTTCCCCAACATGGAGCAAACTCAAACAGAAGCAGACATGCTACAGGTTCAGACCAGAACAGCAACTCAGGAGCTCAGAAACAGATCTCAGTTTCACTTTAGTTCAGCAGGCAAGCAAGACACACAGCAGGGGAGAGAAGCAGTTTCATTTTCAACAGACAGACTGTGAGCTCAACATAGCTTCAGAGCTGCAGAGCTTAATACAGAGCCATGCCTAGACCACTTTTAGTTTCAGTTTCCAGCCTAGGCTACTTTTAGTTTCAGTTTCCAGCCTAGGCTACTTTTAGTTTCAGTTTCCAGCCTAGGCTACTTTTAGTTTCAGTTTCCAGCCTAGGCTACTTTTAGTTTCAGTTTCCAGCCTAGGCTACTTTTAGTTTCAGTTTCCAGCCTAGGCTACTTTTAGTTTCAGTTTCCAGCCTAGGCTACTTTTAGTTTCAGTTTCCAACCTAGGCTACTTTTAGTTTCAGTTTCCAGCCTAGGCTACTTTTACTTTCAGTTTCCAGCCTAGGCTACTTTTACTTTCAGTTTCCAACACTGTCCTCATTGGCTGACCTTGTTACCAAGCTCTGTTCCAGTTCATGAATATACTCCAACACCTTCCAATTCTGTTATTCGGTTGATTATTCTCAGCACGGAGAAAGTTAAACCACCACTCAGCCAGCCAGGAAAAACAAATCTGTATTATGACTGAATACAGGAAGATCTGAATTTTGAAGCACGCCTAAAACTCTCCACCCTTCAAGGCTAGGTGACAGCTTGTCTCTTCGCTTGCAATTTTGTATTTTCGTATTAAATGTCGTACGTTTCATTTGTGGTAAATAAAAAAGAAGCACAAATGCCAGGGCAGAGCCCTATACAAAGGGCGCCAAAGCTCTTGCAAATGGGCATGACGAAAGAAAAAGTAGAAATGTATAAATGCCTTCTAAAGGCAGATAGGAAAAAATGAAAGGTTTGTAATATCTACGGAGATTCTCAGTCATCCAGGACACCGTTGTCCCAAAGGTGCTTTTTCAGGGGGCAACTGGACTTTTTAGAATTAGATTAGAGCTGGAAGGGACCTTGGAGGTCTTCTAGTCCAGCCCCCTGTTCCAAGAAGGAGAACCTATACCATCTCAGACAAGTGACTGTCCAGTCTCTTCCTAAAAACCTTCTGTGATGGAGCACTCACGACTTCCAGTGGCAAACTGCTCCACTGGTTAACTGTCTCCACTGTTAGGAAGTTTCTCCTTAATTACAAGTTGCTTCTCTCTTTGCTTAGTTTCCCATCACTCAATCGCCGATTGCGCTCCGGGTGAGATTCAAGGTTTTAGTTTTAACATTCAAAGTCCTACATGACATGGGTCCCCAATATCTGAGGGAGCGTCTTCTTCCAATAGCTAGTTCCGGCCGCCCTGTGCGGGCTCATAGGCAAGGACTCCTCGGGGTTCCATCGGCGGTCCAATGCCGGTTGGTACTTCCCCGACGACGAGCCTTCTCTGTTGCGGCCCCCGACCTCTGGAATCAATTGCCTCTGGAGCTCCATCTGGCCCCTGATCTCCGCACCTTCCTTCCCCCTGAATTAAAAACTTGGTTGTTTGACCAACCTGGCTGTGACCCTCCCTTGGGGGGAGGGATGGGTTTTTTAATGTATTTTATTGTATTGTTGTGTCTTATATTTGGGCTTGCTGGTTTAATGTCTTTTTAAATATTTATTGTTCTGTGTTTTTTAGTTGTGAGCCGCCCCAAGTCTTCGGAGATGGGGCGGCATACAAGTTCAAATATAAATATAAATAAATAAATAAATAAATCACTGTTTCTCGTCCTGCCCTCTGGTGCTTTGGAGCATAATTTGACTCTCTCTTCTTTGTGGCAGCCCCTCAAATACTGGAATCACTGCTATCTTGTCACTCCTAATTCTTGCTTTCTTTAGACTAGCCAGACCCAAAACCTGCAGCCGTTATTCGTATGGTTTAGTCACCAGGCCTTTGATCATCTTAGTTGGGTCTTTCTTTTGAAGACGTTTCATTTCTCATCCCAGAAGCCTCTTCAGCTCTGACTGGATGGTGGGGAAGGGAAGGATTGATGTTGCTTGCAGACAGCTGGTCATTTGCATCCTTTTTAGAGAGTCGTTGAGGCCACTTGGAGGTTTATTTGTGTCCTCAGGTTCACCTGAGTGATGCAAATGGGCGTGGAGCCTTCTTGGCCACTCTTTTGAAGACAGCAAAGTCCACATTTTGGTCAGAGAGGACCGCTGGTTTGGAAGACCAATCAAAGAGGCCATCTATATCTGAACTGAATAGCCCTTCCTCAACAGAGGGGGAGGGATACGACATCATCTATCTCCAGTCTACAACGCAGTCCTTTCAGCAGTTCCAAGAAGGCTCCGCACCCATTTGCACCACTCAGGCGACCCTGAGGGCACAGAGAAACCTCCAAGCGGCCTCAAAGACTCCCTAAAAAGGATGCAAATGACCAGCTGTCTGCAAGGAATATAAATCCTTCCTTTCCCCAACCATCATCCAGTCAGAGTGGAAGAAGCTTCTTGGGTGAGAAGCGAAATGTCTTCTAAAAAACAAACAAACAGAAAGTCCAGTGGCCTCTTGGGGAAAAAACACACCTTTGGAATAAAGGTTTGTAATTGAATGCAGGCAAGCCTCTTCCTACAGGGAGGTCCTGCCCCCCAGTGGCCAAAGAATGAAATTGGTGCCCCAAAGGCTGAAGGCTTTGATGGCTGCTGGAGGGAGGTTTCTTCAGGGACCTGAAAGACTCCCACCAGCTCAGGAGATCTTAATCTCCATTTAGAATAGAATAGAATAACAGAGTTGGAAGGGACCTTGGAGGTCTTCTAGTCCGGCCCCCTGCTCAAGCAGGAAGCCTTAAACCACTTCAGAAAAATGGCTATCCGATCTCTTCTTAAAAACTTCCAGTGTTGGAGCATTTACAACTTCCGGAGTCCAGTTGTTCCACTGATTAATTGTCTTCACTGTCTGGAAATTTCTCCTTGGTTCTAAATTGCTTCTCTCGCTTGATGGGTTTCCACCCATTTCTTGATCAGAGGTGGACATTGCAAGGAAGATGATTCACGGCAGACCTAAAAGTTGTTGGTGATAAGGTCTTTCAAGAATTGGCTGCTTCTTCCTCCATCAAAAGTGGGAATCATCAGAGGGAATTATGCGAAAGAGATAAAATATCTAATCCTGCATATAATAACAGCAGCGAGATTAGCACTCACACAATGTTGGAAAGGGGATTCTATGCCGACAGATAGTTTAAGTATCCAAAAGTTTTTTGATTGTGCGGAAATGGACAAACTTTCATTAGAATTAAAAGAGAAGGAAGACTCAGATTATTATATAGTTTGGGAAAATTGGTATCACTGAATAAATAATAGAAACAAGCAATTAAATAAAGAAGGAATGTATAATTTAGAAAGTTAGAGGTATATATGTAAGAACAATTAGGAGTATAAAATATGCACTGGAGTAACAACTGAAATGTAAGCACTGTCAAAAGGGATTGTAATATACATAACACTTTCATTTAAAATATTTGTATTGTATTTTGTATTTTAATGTTTTAAATTTTCAATAAAGGTTATAAATTAAAAAAAGAAGTTTGAAAACAGAGAATTGAGAAGGAGAAGAAACAACATATATTGATTTAAAACCAAAAGTATTTCTATTGGGGAATGCTACCCAAAAAAAATAGTAAGGAAAATGCACATTTAGTTATTCATACACTAACTGCTGCCAGAATTGTATTTGCACAAAACTGGAAAGATTGAAGAGATACCTGCAGATGAGAAGGTGATTAGGAAAATATTAGAATGTGTGGAAATGAACAGATTAACGCTGGCAATTCAGGAGAAAGAGCAAACGGATACTATATGGTATGGGATCTATTTTACCAATGGTTAAATAATAAAAATGGAAGTTAGAAATAGGGAAACAAAATGAAGAAGGTATGGTTAAGGAAATATTATGACTAGCATGTTGAATATTATTATGTTAATATTGTAGAATTAATGTGTGGAATATTATTATGTTAAAGATTGCAGAATCAATATTCATTTAAGGAAGGGTGTTGTAATTCTGATGATTGTTTAACGAATATATTTGTACCCAGACAACACATTGATGGAATGATTATATTAAAAACTAGCTCGATACCTGTGCTTTGCTACGAAACTACGTGATCGGCCTTAGTTTTTGGGAAGGAAAATAAGTGGAGGAATTCTGCCTCTGCCTACCAGCATCCATCGATATTCATCTGGCTAGCATCCTGTCAGTGTGCGAGAGAACGGTTGCAGGAACTGGGTTTTGTCTAGTCTGATGAAAATAAGGATTAGGAGATGACATGGTAGCAGCCTTCCAATATCTCAGGGGCTGCCCCAAAGAAAGAGGGAGTCAAGCTATTCTCCAAAGCCCCTGAGGGCAGGACAAGAAGCAATAAAGGGGTGGAAACTCATCAAGGAGGGAAGCAACTTAGAACCGAGGAGAAATTTCCTGACAGTGAAAAAACAATTAACCAGTGGAACGATTTATCTCTAGAAGTTGTGAATGATCCAGCACGGGGAGTTTTTAAAGAAGAGACTGGATAACCATTTGTCTGAAAGGGTACAGGGTTTCCTGCCTAAGCAGGGGGGGTGGACTAGATGACCTCCAAGGTCCCTTCTGACTCTGTTATTCTCTTCTCTTCTATTTTATTCCTATCCTATCTTTTCCTATCCTGTCCTATCTTATCCTATCCTATCCCTATCCTATCCTAATTCTATTCTAATTCTATTCTATTCTATTCCTATCCTATCCTATCCTATCCCATCCCATCCTCTATTCTAATTCTATTCTATTCTATTGTATTCTATTCCTATCCTATCTCTATCCTATCCTAATTCTATTCTAATTCTATTCTATTGTATTCTATTCCTATCCTATTTTATCCTATCCTATCCTATCCCTATCCTATCCTAATTCTATTCTAATTCTATTCTATTGTTCATTCCTATCCCATCTCTATCCCATCCTATTCCTATTCTATTCTATTGCATTCATTCCATCTATTCCTATCCATCCCTATCCCATCCCTATCCATCTATTCTATTCTATTCTATTCCTTCCTATCTATCTCTATCTCCATTCCTATTTCCTATTCTTTCTATTTTTCTATCCTATCTATCCTATCCTATCCCTAATTCTATTCCCATTTCTATTCTATCCTATCTCTATTCCCTATTCCTATCTATTCCATTTATTCCTATTTCTATCCTCATCTATCCTATCCTATCTCTATTCTAATTCATTCTATTTCTATTCTATATATCCCATCCCATCCTATCCTATCCTATCCTATCCTATCCTATCCTATCCTACTCTAATTCTAATTCTATTCTAAGTACACCAGGCAGCACCTGGACCTGGGGTGGGTAGAACTGGGCCTCTCTCTGCAGCGAACCGAAAACCTTGACCGCCACGCCACGAATTCCCAGCCATGTTGGATGAAAAACAGAAGAACAGGAGAAGAGATATGTGACTGCCATCGAGGTTTTGGTCCCCCTCCTTCCAAAAGTTATGCAAAAGAGGAAGAAAAGCCCCCTTCCATGGATGAGATTTGGCTTGGGACGTTACAGTCGCATTATAAAGCAGTTTTTCCTTTCCACCCCGTTTTTGCTGCGACCATCACAGCCCTTTCTTCTGACAGAAGCGGGGATTAACGGTGGGCCCTCCGCCTTTCCCGAGAACCGTCCGGGATGATAACTCAAAGCCAGACTGGCAGGAACAGGTGTGGGCTATCACGGAGGGGGCCCCTTGAGTAAATGTTTTATGGGGCTTTCTTCCCGCAGCGGGCACTTTCTCAGCAGCGAAGAAGAGACAACAGAAATCTCCAATAATCCTTCCAGCTCCCCTCCTGTGGGAAAGAGGCAAGGCTAACCAAAAGTTTGACTCCAAACGTCGGGGACCAATGGGGATTGCAGAAATGGCAGCCTCCCCGCACCTTAAAAGAGGGCTTCAAGCACAACCAACATAAATTACACAACCCCCTTTTGGTTTTTAAAGGAGCCTGGAAAACAGCAGTGGTGACTTCCCCCAAACGGCTGTGATTTTTGAAAGTTTGTGCCTTCCAGCAAAAGCCCCACTGACCCTTCCCAACTCTTCCAGCGTACAGTGGGTGCAAAAGTGTTTTTCCTTCACTTCCTACGTTGTGAAGCTTGCATGCTTGTTGCTCCCGAAGTTTAAATCCACTTTATTGCTTTGGGAATACCTTTTCTTGGTCCGAAATGAATCAATGCGGTTCTTCGCTGCCCTCTAGTGGTGTAGGAAGGGAAGCACACACACACATACCCCTCTGGTGGAAATAATGCAAAGAAAAGGAGAATTTCTTCCGTCCATTTGTTTTCTGAATTCCTTTGCTCGGCTTGTAGTTTTCTCAAAACCTGGGCTGGCAACAGATTTCCCCAAACCAGAACTTACAACCACCTAATGGAAAGGAAACACTCTTTAAAAGCTCTCTTTGCCTTGGTTGCCCATCGATCCGAACTGACACGTTTTCCGAAGTAGCTTTTGAAGGACTCCGATAGTGTTATTATTTCCTTGCAAAGCAGGAAGGGTTCACCATCCCAGGGAGTGGAAGAGGAGGAAGGGGGGGGGGCCCTCTCCGCTCCATTTTCAAATATCTACCATGTTTCCCCGAAAATAAGACCCTGTCTTGTATTTTTTTTCCACCCGAAAAGGTACCAGGTCTTATTTTCAGGAGATGTCATCCACTGACCAGCCTCACTTGCACGCGTTGCCCCCGGGCTCCTTTTCGCTGTCAGAGGCCTTCAGGAACTTCTTCTCTGGCCGGCAAGGCTTTCCTGAAGGCCTCTGCAGGGGATAACGGAACTGTGGATCGATCCTGAGCTTTGTTATCAGCTACAGAGGCCTTCAGGAAAGCCTTGCCAGTTGCAGAAGAAATGGGCAGGCAACGCAGGTGTTATGGCTACAACTGTCCAAAGGTAAGTAGTAGGGCAGCTCCACCACCCCCATCCCCACCCTAGCTTAATTTTTACCCATGCACTCTAGAGTGGGTGGGATCTTAATTAGGGCTTATTTTAGGGATAGGGCTTATATTGGGCACATGTGTAAAAATTACTTTCAGGGTAGGTCGTATTTTCGGGGAAACAGGGTAGATGGTAGATAAGTTCTGATGCCCCAAAAGACCAGCTGCAGAAGACACGTAGTCTTCAAGTTTGTGGCAGGATTGTCAATCCATGTAGACTTGAACATTTGGGCAGCGAATATGATTTGATGTGGATGGATATCCATGAGCTGGTGGCTTTCTTTGGCTGCCTTTCAGGAACAGCTTATCAGGAAATGCGATTTGGCCTTCTCTCTTTCTCTCCCCACAAGCCCCGACTTGGCTTTTGACAATGGTCACAAGATGATAATTGAATTTTATCCTCTCTTCTCACTTGACTTTTTTTGTGAAGGTCAAGCCAAGGATCTTCTCCATCACATGAACACCCTCACAAAGGGATCCAGAAGATAACAAATCTGGGTCACATTCCGCATCACCACCACCAACGATCTGGAGCTCCTGGTGGCTGGAGACCTTTTTCCTGCTCTGATATCCGTGGTCCACTCCATCAAATAATGCAAACCGTTCTAAAATGTTGGATGTGCCAACAAGTTGACGGTACCTTTTATCATATGTGGTGGCTATGTCCTAAGGCCAGGGCTTATTGGATCAAAATTAAAGATTGGATAAAAGAAATTATCGGACAACAAATTGAATTCAAGCCAGAATTCTATCTATTGGGGATAATCCAAAATCAATATCTGAAAAAAATAATATATATAATATTACACATTCTAACAGTGACCAGAATAGCTTACACGCAAATGTGGAAAGGGTCCAAAGTCCCAACAGAAGAATTAGTCTTACAAAAAATAGCAGATTGTGCAGAAATGAATATGCTCACACTTAAAATGAAGGAAAAAGAGGAATCTGATTACTCAGTATGGCATAGATGGTATGAATGGTTAGAAAACAGAGATAAAGATTGAAACAGAATGATTATATAAGAGAATACTCAAGAAAGTGATGCATAGACATGTAGGTATGTAGAATGAATAAAGTTAGATACTAATAATACAAGAGCTTTAGTGGTGCAGGCTGTTAAATGCCTAGCACTTAAGTTCCAGCTGCCTGCAATTAGTGCAGGCTCGAATCCCACCAGGCTCAAGGTTGACTCAGCCTTCCATCCTCTGGGGGTAGGTAAATTAAGGACCCAAGATTGTTGGGGGTAATAAGCTGACTTTGTAAAATGCCGCTTAGTAATAAGTAATAAAATATTTTATTTATTTATTTATTTATTTTATTGGACTTATATGCCACCCCATCTCCGAAGACTCAGGGCGGCTCACAGCTAAAAACATACAAATACAATAAATAATTAAAAAAGAAGTAAACAAATATAAAGTCCAATAAAGCCAAATTAAAATAATTTAAAACTATCCCATACCCTCTGTGAGGCAGTCACAGCCCGATTTGGTCAAATAACCAGGTCTTCAACTCGCGGCGGAAGGTGCGGAGGTCAGGGGCCAGTCGGAGGTCCAGAGGCAGCTGGTTCCATAGGTCGGGGACTGCCACAGAGTAGGCTCGCCGCCGGGAGACTGCCAGCCAACATTGGCTTGTCGACAGGACCCCGAGGAGCCCCTGCCTATGTGCCCGTACAGGGCGGTTGGCACTCGATATCGGCAGGAATGCTCCCTTAAATACTGTGGACCCATGTCATGTAGGACTTTGAATGTTAAAGCCAAGACCTTGAATCTCACCCGGAGTGCAACCGGCAACCAATGCAGGTGCGCGGGAGGTAATATGGGAGAATCGGGTAACTCCCATCACCACCCGCGTGGCCGCATTCTGCACCAGCTGCAATCTCCGGATGGTATGCAAGGGCAGTCCTAAATAGAGAGCGTTGCAGTAGTTGAGTCACGAAGTAACAAGGGCATGAGTGACTGCACGGGGCATCTCGGTCCAGAAGCGGGCGGCTGGCGAACCAGCGGACCTGGGCAAAGGCCCCTGGCCGGCCCCACCTGCTCCTCCAACTGGAGCGCATCCAGGAGGACCCCAGGTTCCTCGCCCTATCCACAGGGGCAACACCACTCCCCTATGGTCAGCGATGGACATTCCTGACTGGACGAGATGCGGTATGTACAGCCACTCAGTCTTGGCGGGTTGAGCGAAGCATGTTTCCGTCCATCCAGATCCGCGCATCCAGACAGCGAGTCATCACGGAGAGGGCATCACTGATCTGGTTTGGGGTGGAGATGTATAACTGGGTATCATCAGCATATTGATAATACCTCACCCCAAAACCACGAATGATCTCACCCAGCGGTTTCATGTAGATATTAAATAAAAGGGGAGAGGACCGACCCTGAGGGACCCCACAAGTGGCCCTGGGGCGACCTCTGTCCCCTGTCAACACCGATTGCGACACCCGAGAGGTAGGAGAGCCACCGAACAGTGCCCCCACTCCCAGCCCCTCGGCGTGCAAAGGATACCATGGTCGATGGTATCAAAAGCCACTGAGAGGTCTAATAAGACCAGGACAGAGGAAAAACCCTGTCCCGGGCCCTCCAGAGATCATCCATCAGTGCGACCAATGCCGTCTCCGTGCTGAAACCAGGCGGAAGCCCGATTGGTGCGGATCTAGGTAGTCCACTTCATCCAGGAAAAGTGGAAACTGCTGAGCCACCACACTCTCGACAACCTTCGCAAAAACGAAGGTTGGAGACTGGATGAAGTTGTCTAACACGGTCGGGTCCAGGGCAGGCTTCTTCAGGAGGGCCTCACCACCGCCTCTTTCAAGGCGGAGGAAAGACACCCTCCCTTAGCGAAGCATTGACCACTGCTCGGAGCCAACCGCAGGTGACCTCCCTGGAGGCATAAGCCAACCAGGAAGGGCACGGGTCCAACAAACATGTGGTGGAACTCAGACGCCACATAATCCTGTCCACTTCATCCTCGGAAACAGGATCGAACTCAGCCCAGATAACATCGGCCAGACTACTTGCACCCCGATCCTCAGACCACTGCAAGGTGGAACACAACCCGCCCCAAATCCGTGCAATCTTATCCGACAGATATTGACCAAATTCCTCACCACCTTCCCCGGATGTAGGAGGGAGCGGGTGGCCCTAAACAGGCTGGGGTTATCTGGGACGCTAGGGTGGAGAGATAAGACCTTCTCGCCACCCTCATAGCTACCAGGTAAGTCCTAATATGGGCTCTTAGCTGGGCTCGATCAGATTGGGAGCGGGTGGCCCTCCACCTGCTCTCTAAGCCCCTCTGACGGCGCTTCATCTCCCGGAGCTCCTCAGTGTACCAAGGAGCCACCGGGATCCGGCGTGTGAGGATGCATGGGGACAACCCTGTCGAGGCAGCCCGGCAGCCTGTTGCCAAGCAGCTGCCAGGTCCTCGGCAGAGTTGTGGGCAAGGGAAGTGGGAAAAGACCCCAGTTCCACCTGGAACCTCTCAGGGTCCACCAGGCATCTGGGGTGGAACCATCTAAATGGCTCCTCATCCCAGCAGTGGGGAGCAGCCTGTTGGAAGACCAGCTGTAGGAGATAGTGATCAGACCATGGGGCGGGCAGTGTCGTACAACTGACCTGCCCTCTATCACTACGCCACTGTTCCGAGACAAAAACCAGGTCAAGGGTGTTTCCCCCCTCGTGAGTCGGGCCTTGAATCAACTGGGTCAGGCCCATGGCCCCCATGGAGGCCATGAATTCCTGGGCCAAACTTGACGCCCCAGGAGAATGGAATGAAGGCTATTGCTGAGCACATTGGGTTGCGCTCCAAAAATTGTAAGCCGCCCTGAGTCTCCTGAGAAGGGTGACATATAAATATGAATTAAAAATAATAATAATAATCATTGGTGATATCTATCTATCTATCTATCTATC
Source organism: Naja naja (assembly GCA_009733165.1). Classification (NCBI taxonomy): domain Eukaryota; kingdom Metazoa; phylum Chordata; class Lepidosauria; order Squamata; family Elapidae; genus Naja; species Naja naja. Next base: position 1,144,904 of record CM019158.1, on the reverse strand, counting down.
TATCTATCTATCCATCCATCCATCCATCCATCTATCTACATCTATATCTATAACTACATCTATATCTATATCTATAATTGGTGATATGTATATATAATAATTATTGGTGATATGTACGAATAGATGATAGAAATATGAGACAATAATATATGTGGATGTAAACGCTGTCGAAAATGTAATTACAATTTGGATTGGTGGAAAATAATAAAAAGTACTATGCAAATAATGCAAACCATTCTAAGGTGGTTCTTCCCCAATCCCGTTCTCCTCCTCCGTTTTTATAAATTGTAAACTTTGTAAATTTCACCTCCTCCAGAATAAGCAGTTTTCCAACCGTGACACAATTTATTTTCCTTTAGGCCTCCTACGCATGGTGTTTTTCCAAAAAGAAAAGCCTTTTTAAAATTGTTCCTTAAAATTGGGTGGATCCTTTTTTTTTTTTTTTAATTTATATGCCACCCTTCTCCGAAGACTCAGGGCAGCTTACAATTTTTGGGATACAACCCAATGCGCTCAGCAATAGCCTTCCTTCCATTGTATATGCCTGCTTATTCCTAAGCGGCATTTTTACAAAGTCAGCTTATTGCCCCCAACAATCTTGGGTCCTCACTTTACCTACCCCGAGAGGATGGAAGGCTGAGTCAACCTTGAGCCTGGTGGGATTCGAGCCTGCACTAATTGCAGGCAGCTGGAACTTAAGTACTAGGCATTTAACAGCCTGCACCACCAAGGCACCAATCCTTCAAACATGCCCAAAACAAGTTGGGTGGAAGCGATCTCGTAGATGACCCTCACTCTGTCAAAGACCTAGGAGTACTCATCTCAAGCAATCTAAGCCACAGAGCTCATCGTAACAGCATTGCCAAAAGGCATTAAGAGTTGTTAACCTAATTTTGAGAAGCTTCTTCTCCAGTAACCTTGAACTGCAAACCAGGGCATACAAAACCTTTGCCAGACCAATTCTCGAATACAGCTCGTCTGCCTGGTACCCACTGTGTATCGGACATTAACATGATTGAGCGGGTTCAGAGATATTTCTCGAGAAGAGTACTCCATTCCTCTACTCACAACGGAATTCAACTATGTCTTCAGGCTCGAAATTCTGGGCTTGGACAATCTGGAACTGCGCCGCCTGCAGTCCGATCTAAGCATACTACACAAAATTGTCTGCTACAACGTCTTGCCTGTCAGCGACTTCTTCAGCCTCAATCACAACAATACACGGGCAAGCAACCGATATAAACTCAAGGGAAACCGCTCCAAACTTGATGGCAGAAAATACGACTCCAGCAACAGAGTGGTCAATACCTGGAACGCCCTACCTGACTCTGTGGTTAAAGCCTCAACCCCTCACAGCTTCAACCTCAAGCTGTCTACCCTGGACCTCACTCCATTCCTAACAGGTCCTTAAAGGGGGCGCGCAGAAGCACACCAGCGTGCCTACCATCCCTGTCTTGCTGTCCCTCATTTATCTGTATTTACTCCCTTTGTTCCTATTTATGTTCATACTTATACTTGTTATCTTGCACATGTTTGACAAACGAATAAAATTGAATAAACTCCTAGATAAGATTCTTGGAGTTGTTGAAACACACAGAATGAAGTTGGATACCATGGGTAACTGTGTAGCTATTGAAGTTTTGGTCACCACGATGTAAAAAAAGATGTTAAGACTCTGGAAAGAGTGCAGAGAAGAGCAACTGAGATGATTAGGGGGCTGGAGGCTAAAATATATGAAGAACAGCTGCTGGAATTGGGTTTTGTCTAGTCTGATGAAAAGAAGGACTAGGGGAGACACGATAGCAGTCTTCCAGTATCTGAGGGGCTGCCTCAAAGAAGAGGGAGTCAAGCTATTCTCCAAAGCACCCAAAGGCAGGACAAGAAGCAATAAATGGGTGGAAACTAATCAAGAAGAGAAGCAACTTAGAACTAAGGAGGAATTTCCTGACAGTGAGGACAATTAATCATTGGAACAACTTGCCTCCAGAGGTTGTAAATGCTCCAACACTGGAAGTTTTGAAGAAGAGACTGGACAACCCTTTGTCTGAAGTGGTGTAGGGTTTCCTGCCTGAGCTGGGGGTTGGGCTAGAAGACCTCCAAGGTCCCTTCCAACTCTGTTATTCTATATTATAATTCTTCAACTTTCCTGCTCTTAGCCATTGACAGGTCTTTTATCTGTTTTCTTTGTCATTTTTTTTAAATGTTCTGGCCATGTAGTGCTTTGTCTCCCTGTGCCTCCATTCTTTTCTTCATTTGTCTTTCTTATAGGCCAGTTTGGTCTCTCCAGGGGTCAGGAAGCCTTCCTGATAGACTAACTTCAGTGCCTCTTCTTCACTGTCCTTCAGTTATTCTTCCAATGCCCTTTCTTCTTCTTCAACCATCTGGTGTACTTGCAACATTCCATGGCCGCCCGTTTTCTTCCTTGGTAAGTATGAGTCTCCCAACTTCACTCCAAAGACGAAGCGCATAATTCATGGTCATTATTTTTCTAGTCTTCTTATCCAGGCGTTTAGTGCTGCTTAAGTCCAGTCCACAGAGGGATACAATCGAGATCAAGGGAGGTACTAATACCTCTATAAAAGGCCACACCTAGAGTCCTGCATCCAGTTTTGGTCAGCACACTATAAAAAGATGTTGAGATGTCTAGAAAGAGGGCAGAGAAGAGCAACCAGGATGATGAGGGGACTGGAGGCTAAAACAGACGATGAACGGTTGCAGGAACTGGGTATGGCCAGGTGTAGGGAAGAGAAGGACCAGGGGAGACAGGATAGCAGTCTTCCAATAATGAAGGGAGGAGAAAAGAAAAAGAAAAGAAAGGAAGGAAGGAGAAAAAGAGAACAAAAAGGGAGAGAAATAGGGAGAGAGGAGAGAAAGAAAAAGGAAGGAAGGAAGGAAGGAAGGAAGAGGAAAGAGAGGAAGAGAGAACAAGAGACAGTGACTGGAGGCTAAAACATACAATGAACGGTTGCAGGAACTGGGCCTGGCTAGTCTAGGGAAGAGAAGGATCGGGGCGAGGTGGAAACAGAGGGCCCAGGAGCAAAGTGGCCGGGGTGTGCAAGCGTCCAGTAAGGTTGACCCGCCAGCTCCCTCAGACATGGGTGGGGGCGGGTGCCGGTAGAGATCTGAGCACACCTCACCCCCTTTCCCCAGAGTTTTGGGCTGCGCCGGAGGTGCGAAAGCGGGCAGGGGCAGGTTTGCCTGGAGCGCCCATTTTGCAGCAGGGGTGCGTGCCTCTTTGCCGAAAAAGCCCAGGAGCGGGCTGAGACGGGAAAGCCCACAGGCACCCTTCCCGACCGACTGCTCCCAGTTGCCTCGACCCCTCTTCCTTTGGGGAAAAAGGGGTCTTGGGTGACTGGGGGGAGGGAGCCTGCGGGGAGAAGCGCCCCCTTCCCATTTGAGGGGCTGCCACAGAGAGGAGGAAGGGGTCAAGCTGTTCTCTAAAGCGCCTGTAGGCCAGACAAGGCATAATGGATGGAAACTGACTAAGGACAGATTCAACCTGGAAATGAGGAGGAATTTTTCTGACAGTGAGAACAATCAACCGATGGAACAGAAGTTGCCTTCGGAAGTTGTGGGAGCTTCATCCCTGGAAGAGATTGGACTGCCTTCTATCAGGAATGGGGTAGGGTCTCCTGCTTGGGCGGGGGGTTGGACTAGATGACCTGCAAGGTCCCTTCCAACTCTGTTAATCTGTATCTGTATGATAAATCCATGGTGCTTCCTTCACAGCCATGATCAGCCATTTGATCCCCATGTTGCTATATATATCCACCAGGAATAGCATGACATTCATGAAAGGAAAACTTGTGTGGACCAGAAAAAGTCAGAAGGGCTATCAGTGATTGTTCTCCTGGCTCCATAATTTGAGAAGGGAACTCGTGATGTGAAAGGAAGGTTAAGAAAACACCAACATCAAAAGGGAGGCCAGTCCAGAGAAGCTGGAAAGGAGCAGATAAACTGGATGAGTCCAGCCTTTTGGTCCAACCATCTCAACGGTTGGTACACTGGTCCTGTTTTCTTCCTTTGACTACACAACCCCCTTGGGGCGAGATTGGTTAGAAATTATCACGCTGCCTGCTGAACAAACAATCCTTGTGTGTTGTATTCTGAGCAGAAGGTTTGACTGCCAGTTGAAACCCCTTAAGGAAAGGAACCGAAATCTTATGTCTTACAAGACAGATCTGGAATTTGCCCCAAGCCCAAGGGAGGACAGGAGGAAATAACACAGCACACATGGACACAGAAAGATCTGTCTTCCCACTGTAAGGCAGCCAAGGGGGAGGGCTGGTAGATGGGCGGCCTCAAGTGTGGGGACTACAAAGCCTGCTTTATAACAATTCCTTATATGGGGGGTGGGGTGGGGAATGGCACACAATGGATGTGTCTCAAGCGAGGCTGTGACCCTGGCTGGCTTTGATGTTACGACACTTCCCTTCCCCCCAGACTTCTCCAGGCCTGTTCTAGGTGGAGGCCCCTTTCACACACCCTCACTCACTTAAGTAATTGTAATTCAGATGAACAGAGTTGGAAAGGGACCTTGGAGGTCATCTAGTCCAGAGGGTCAACCCTTTTGGACCTCAGGGACCACCAAACTCATAACTTTAAATCCCATGGACCAGAGACCCCGGGAAAATCCCCCCAAAAGTCCCCACCCCGTTTTCCTACCGATCAAATAAAGATCGTTCTTTATTTGGGATCGCAGGATACCGTCTCCAGCTCCGTTCTTGGGGGGAGAGAGAGAACTTTGGCTTCATGCAAGAAAGCAGCAGAAGCAGAAGTCTTTCTTTCTCTCCCCCAAACTCCACCAGAAAGGAGTCTTTGCTGGCGCTGCCTCTTGGAGCAGGAGGCCTTGCAGGGTCCCAAAGACTCATTTCTGGCGGAGTTTGGGGAGAGAAAGAAAGACTTTGCTGCTTTCCTGCTGTGCAGCCAAACAGCAGAAGAAGAAGGGAAAGAAGCAGCAGTGGAGGCCAGGCACATGGGGCAAGTTCCCCCTCTGTCCTTTCCCCCCTCTACTCACTACTTCGTGTTGTTTGCAATGCAAGCAACGCAAGCCTTGTGTTCCCACGCAGCCTGGATTAATTGCTTTGGGGAGGTGCTTTGCGGGTGACATTTCTCTGCGGACCACCAAACTGGTTGGCAACCACTGATCTAGTCCAACCCCCCCACCCAAGCAGGAGACCCTACCCCATTCCTGACAGAGGGCAGTCCAGTCTCTTCTTGAAAGCCTCCAGGGATGAAGCTCTCACAACCAAGAACTGGCTTCTGTTCCACTGGTTGATTGTTCTCACTGTCTTTCCACCCCACCCTACCCCACCCCAACCAAGTATCTCCTCTTTGATATTAGACCTTGAAGGACAATGGCTGGTTTGCCCTCCTAGGTATGCTTTTATTCTTATTTTAATCCTGTTTTTTGATGAATTGATGACACACGCCATTAGGAATTGGCCAGAGTCGATAGGAACTATAAACTGACAATGGCTACTGCATACAAGGAAAATCTCTATAAAATGTTTTATAGGTGGCACCTGCCACCAGCAGGATTAGCAAAAATGTTTAGCAATATGTCCGCCAAGTGTTGGAAGTATAATCAGACCCCTGGTACTTATTATTCATAATATGCGGTGGACTTGTATGAAAGCAAGAAAATATTGGATAAAAATACATACATGGTTGGAAACGATGATCAAGCAACATATAGATCTGAAACCAGAAAACTCTTGTTGGGTATAACGCCAGAGGGCTATGATAAAGGTACTATATAGCTAGTTTTGCATGCATTGGGAGCAGCAAGGATTGTATTTGCAATACTGGGAAAATGAGAACACTCCCATCAGATGAGGATGTAATTTGGAAAATATTGGACTGTGCAGAGATGGATAGATTGACATTAAAAATAAAGAACAAAGAAGACACAGAACGTTACTTAAGATGGAACAGATTTTACGAGTGGCTAGAGATAAGAGGTAGAAATTATTATGATTATTATTATTATTATTATTATTATTATTATTATTATTTTGACTTGTATGCCACTCCTCTCCAAAAAGGACTCAGGGCTCACAGATAAAAACACAGAACAATAAATTATTTAAAAGAAATTAAACTAAACAAGCCAAAATACAACTATAAACCAAATTAAAATCGAATTTAAAACCCACCCTCTCCCCAGGAGATAGTCCGGCCAACCTGTAAAACAACCAGGTTTTAGATCAGCCGGAAGAGGAGAGAGGAAGAGCCAGCGGGCTGCGGGTAGCTGGTTCCATAAGATGGGGGCGATACAGAATAGGC
>CM019158.1:1115305-1138516 GCA_009733165.1 Naja naja | reverse complement strand
CTGTTCCCTTCCACCAAAGGGTCCCTATTTTTCTACTTGCGTTTTTTTTTACGTGTTTTCCGACTGCTAGGTTGGCAGCTGGATGCAGTAAGGGCTTCGCTCGTGTGGGCGCTAGGGTCAACCGCTGAACTGCCAACCCTTTCTGATCGACTCAGCGTCTTAGCCACTGAGCCACTGCGTCCCCTTTAAGATATACCGTGTTTCCCCGAAAATAAGACACTGTCTTATATTTTTTTTGGCTCCCAAAAACACACTAGGTCTTATTTTGGTGAGTCTTATATATTTATGGTGCCAAATAGTGGGTGTGAGTGTGTAGGGGGAGTGTTTGTGGTGCGGTTGCTCCTTGAAAAGTCTTCCTGGAACTGGAGATTTGCACTAGGTCTTATTTTTGGGGTAAGTCTTATATTAGGGCAGGTTTAGAAAATAGTGCTAGGTCTTACTTTCGGGGTAGGTCTTATTTTCGGGGAAACACGGTACTACTCCTGATCAAAGGGGTTTAGTTAAGGCTGGGGTATTTTGGCAATGACAAAATTGAGGATTGGGAACTTCTGGCCCACTGCAATTGAACTGGGAGAAGGTTAAGAGTACTTGGGTCTGGGCCTACCTCCTTCTTAAAACTGACTGTTATTTCCCAATTCTCGGGGACAGTAATGTTCGATCCAAGTAGAGGGTGAAATCCCCTCCCTCCAATGACCCCCCCCAATGCTTACTTATCCTGGGCAAACACCGCCCCTGTGAGGCCGTATGGAGAAGTGCTGTCAATCAGGTGGAGAATATCTTTATACTGTTTCTCTGGATAGACGTACACCGACAGAACAGGCCCAAATATTTCCTGCTCGTGCGGGGGGAAAAAAAAAAGAGAGAAAACGAACCGAATTAAAGGCCGGTGCATCTGGAAAAAACATTGTCTAGGTTTCTGTAAAACTTTGGGGGGCACTTTCACTAGGAAAATTACCATGTCTAAAGTGAGGGGCCACGTATGGCTGCGGAGACGCCTGAACTACATTTCCCAACACTTGTGAGTCCTAGAGAGGGTCTGTCAAGTCCTCAATTAAATGGTGTTTTTGCAATGATCAGAGATACTTTTAAACTCCTGCAGAAAGGATGAGGACTTGCTCTCACAGGGAACAAGCAAAGACCGTGGGCGGTATTTAGCATTCTCCCAAGGCAGGATCACCCCTTGGTGCCCGCTCCCCATTGGAAAGACTCACCTCTTGCATGATGGGATCCTTGGGGTCCTTTGTCTCCACAATGCATGGCTGGATAAAATAGCCCACCGCATCATCGCAGCCGCCTCCGGCTAGGATGTTTAGATTGGGTGAGGATTCGGCATGCTTGAGCCATTTCTTGATGCGTGCGAACGCCTGAAAGAAACAGCAGCAAAATTTTAAAAAGTGCAGTTACATCCGTGTAGCAAAGAACTAGAAGTTCTAGCACAATAAGCAAAGATCTCAGAGCAAGAACACGTAAAGCAGACAGGTCAGGACACCTTCCTCTCGACCATTAAACCTTGAAAGGAGTTTGTGAAATGATGATGAAGGATGTACTCTCTCAATATTGAAACTACTGTCTCTAAGAGTGCAAGTTACACACACAAACACACAGACTTATTCTAGGTGCTTGTTTGCATGTGCAAATGTCAAAGCATAAACATTCTGCCTGGGGTGGGGATGAAAGCTGGTTTAGACTCACAAGAAAGAATGTGATCTGACCTTGCTATCAATCACGGCGGAGAAGAATGTTCCAAAATCTTCAGCTGGCTGTGGAGAAAGCCCAACAAAGAAAATATTAGGAATTTTGGGAGAAACTTGAACGTGGCTCCCTATTATCTAGAGTTCAGACTCCAGAGGCTGGATCTGGAGGTGGGAAGGTCTCATGATTTTCAGCCTGTAAAGTTCTCCATTAACCAACGATTCTAGCATTTCCCTAAAATTTCAAAGGTCTCCCCAGTGGTTGTTAGAAAAATAAAAAGGACCAGGGGTGTCAAACTCAAGGCCCGCAGGCCACATCTGGCCCCACAGGGTGCTTAGATCTGGCCTGCGAGGCTACCCTGGAAACAACGAAGGACTGATCCGCAGTGCCTCTGCCAGCGAAAACAGAGGGAGGGAGTGGGCACGGCAGAGGTCTGCAGGAAGCTGTTGCAGCCGAAAACAGAGTTCGGGAGCCCATTTTCGCTGGCTGAGTGCTCGGGCTGGCACAGGCGCCCGAGTGACATCGAGCTGGCCACGCCCACACGGCCCCCAGAGGTCAAACACAACCCTGATGCGGCCCTCAATAAAATCGAGTTTGACACCCCTGCCTTAGACTAGACCAGGGGTCTTCAAACTTGACAGCTTTGAGACTTGTGGACTTCAACTCCCAGAATTCCTCCTCCACTCATGTTAGCTCAGGAATCCTGGGAGTTGAAATCCACAAGTCTTAAACTTGCCAAGTTTGAAGGTCCTTGAATTAGATCGATTGATCGATCGATAGATAGACAGATTAGATAGAGACAGATTAGATAGACGATAGATAGACAAACAGAGAGACAGAGAGACAGACAGATGGAGATAGATAGATACTGCTGATCAGGGGTCTTCAAACTTGACAGCTTCAAGATTTATGGACTTCAACTCCCAGAATTCCTCTTCCAGTCATGTTAGCTTAGGAATCCTGGGAATTGAAGTCTACAAGTCTTAAAATTGCCAAGTTTGAAGACTCTTGGACTAAACACATATGAAAGACCATCCTTCTATGCCCTGAAAGTTCTTAAGTCACGCCGACACAAGAGCTCCTGTTGAAATGGAATGAGGGCCTGGGGGAAGGGGAAGCACCTCACTGGAGAAACTACTTTTGGGGCCCCAGGCAGCCGGAGAAGCACCCTGACCGAGCCACAACTCACGTCTCCCACTTTGATCTTCTGATGCTCCTCGAGCAGCCCGGCTTTGACGTGAGGCCACAGAGAATCCGGCACGTAGAGGCGGGAACAGGCCGAGCACTTCTGGCCGCCATACTCGAAGGCCGAGCGGACTGTCCCGCTCACCACGCTGGGCACATCAGCCGAGGCGTGGACAAAGTGGAAATTTTTCCCTCCGCATTCTGAGGATGGGAGACGTTGGAGAAGTTAGGTGTGACTGAGGAGAGTCCAATTCTATTCGTTAAAAAAAGTGCTGCAACAAGGAAACCCCTGTCTGTGTGGAACTGTTGAAAGGCAGCTTGCAAAATATTTGGGGGGGGGGGGAAGGAGAAGTGCCTCCTCCATTAACACAGTGGGGAACCTGGGAGGAATTCCACAGGTTGGGTGCCTGGCCAGTTTGTGCGAGATTGGCAAATGCTTCCCCACCATGCCAGCAAGATGCCTGCGCTTTAGAGAGAGATCGAGGGCTTTCTGCCTGCCACCAAGCACCTGGGGTGCCACTGGCTGTTTGGCTTTAAAAGAGCTAGCCGGCAATATACACAGGAGACTGTCAGCGCAATGGATTAGGAAGCTACCTAAGCTACGGTGGCGCAAGTGGTTAGAGTGCGGTACTGCAGGGCTACTTCTGCTGCCTGCCGGCTGCCTGCAATTTGGCAGTTCAATCTCACCAGGCTCAAGGTTGAACTCAGCCTTCCATCCTTCTGAGGTGGGTAAAATGAGGACTCAAGATTGTTGGGGGCAAAAGGCTGACTCTGTGAACCACTTAGAGAGGGCTGTAAAGCACTGTGAAGCGGTGTATAAGTCCTTTCCTTTCCTTTCCTTTCCTTTCCTTTCCTTTCCTTTCCTTTCCTTCCTCCCTTCCCTTCCTTCTGGTTAAAATACAGTATTGCAGGCTAACTCTGCCCACTGCCAGGAGTTCGATGATGACCAGCTCAAGGTTGACTCAGCCTTCCATCCTTCTGAGGTGTGTAAAATGAGGACCCAGATTGTTGGGGGCAAGAGGCTGACTCTGTAAACTGCTTAGAGAGGGTTGTAAAAGCACCGTGAAGCAGTATATAAGTCTATTCCTTCCTTCCTTCCTTCCTTCCTTCCTTCCTTCCTTCCTTCCTTCCTTCCTTCCTTCCTTCCTCCCTCCCTCCCTCCCTCCCTCCCTCCCTCCCTCCCCTTCCTGCTGGTTAAAATACAGTATTGCAGGCTAACTCTGCCCACTGCCAGGAGTTCGATGATGACCATTGCTACCCAAAGTTCTTTGGATTCACGATCAAGAAGAGTCTTCTCACTCCCTGGGGTTGTTGGGTTTTTTTGGCCTTCTCGGGGTGGGTGGGAAATAAAACCAAACACACTCCCAATTCTTACCCCCAGCCAGCCGAGGGAAGGTGCGATAGCGGTCGAGGTTTTCAGAGACCTGCTTCCAGAGACGCTTAAAAGTCCTAAAAAAGAAAAAAAGATGATCAGAAAAGACCCAACTGTTCCACTTTCCTCTCCTCTCTTCTACTGGCACTGAGCCAGTGACAAGGCCTGGATGCACACGAGGGGGGACCAGTCTTTTCAAACTCACACTCTGCTGGGGTCCCCGCCCTGCAGAGGCAAGCCAAGGCCGACTGGGGTTAGCATGAAGCACTTCTTGCTGTCTTAGCTTCCTTTCCCCTATGCCACAATTGCTGAAACCAGAAACTTAAAAAAAAAACCAAACCCAACAACCCTGAGACAAAATTCTTTGCAAGGAGAAGGCTGGCTATTTAGTTATTTATCAGCAGGGCCTGTCTTGGAGTGTGGGGGAGCGAGAAGGGCCTACCCCCCACCCCCCCCCTTCCCGATGCTTGCAAATCTCTGGCTCTCTGAAAGACGGTGTGACTGGAGAAACAGCTATGCTCCGTTGCTCCCTGCTCCTTAAGCGGGTGAGGAGGGAAGGCTCATAAATTAAAAGGCAGAGTGTGGAACTCCTGGGGTGAAGCTATTAGCATTTTTATTGTTTTGAAAAGCAAGACGTTGGTCACACTTGAAATCAAGAAAGGGAAGAGAAGGGGAGGGTGGGGGAGAACAGCCAAGAAAGCTGAACTATTTTCTTTCTGGATGGCAACCCCCGGCACCTGACGGGTCTTCTGAAACAGGGGGCAGGGCCTGCAAAAGCGCAACAACAAACGGATCGGCGTTGACCAGGAAGCTTCCCCAAAACATTAACATTTGTTCCGTTGAAAGTCTTATCTCTATTGGACCTTTTGGGGGGGGGGGAAATGGGGGGACAAAAAGGATTGAGAAGTGTTGTGGGTTGAAGTCGGGAGTGCCTGGACCTCTGCTTTCCATTCTAGGCCGGGTTTTTAGCTGTTTTGAATGATATGGGGGGAGGTTGGGAGCCAAGAATCCAAGCCACATTAGGAGGGCTCAGGTGGCATGGTGGAGAAAGATGCCAGCTTTCCATCCCAGTGAGAGGGAGGTTAGGAGAGCTGCAGGTGTCAGGAAGTGACATGTTTTATAAAGGCCCAGTATTTGTAAGGGGGGGCAAGATTAGAGAGGACACAGGGTTTCCTTAAATTGAGGAGGGGGGGCCTCAGTAACACAAACACACACACACAAACACACACAGAGAGCCATCCTTCCCATCCTCTGCTGGGCAACCCACGCTTACGGGACGCTGCCGGTGAAGTTGATGCCAGCCAAGTGCTCCGAGCTGGTTACGGTGTCCCCGAATGTGATGCCCTCTGCTGGGACAAACTGGATGACGCCGGGAGGCAGCCCGGCTTCTAGGAGGATCTGGTAGACGGCGTAACTGGACAGCATGGCCGAGTCGCTGGGTTTCCAAAGGACCACGTTGCCCTGGCAGATAGGGGGCACAGGGGAAGGGGAGGGGAAAAAGAGAGAGCCCTCTTTAGCTTCTTCGGGATGCAGCCCCAAGAAGGACCTAGTCCTCAAGGTCGCGAAGGGATTTGTTTTGGGATCCCGAGAAGCGCTTCAGCTGGTGAGGAAGAAGCAGAGAATATTCTGTGTCTGTGGGCACCCCCAGAAGCAGGAAAGAGACTGAGCGTGCGTGTGTGCCGTTTTGAAAGGCTGCAACTGGAAGGCGCAGAATGCATCCACGGGACTCACCATCAATGCTGGGGCTCCCGCCAGGTTCCCTCCGATGGCGGTGAAGTTGAAGGGGGAGATCGCAGCCACAAAGCCCTGCGGAAGAGCGGAGGGGAAGGGTGCAGGGTAAGAGGCGCATCTTGCAAGCCCCAACCTCTGAGCGACTGGGGCCTGGAGTCTGAGGGACGTGGCCTTTTTTAAAGGGTGCCTACCCCGTGCGAAAAAGGTGTGTGGAAAGGAAGAAGCCTGAAAATTGGATGGTGTTTCTGTTTGCTGTCTGTTAAGGAGATGGGGGGTGGTACCTCATGCTTGCTTTAACTTCCAGTTTCTCTCCTTGCTATGGGGAGAAACTATAATGACATCTCCTGTGTGCGCGATTCCTAAATGGCCATTTTTATGATCTGTATGGGAGCACAGTGGCCTGCAGACTGTTTAAAAGGAGGGGGGGGGTTCAAATGCCTCTCCCTGCTCACTGGAAAGTCCCCTGCTTGGGCAAGGGGACTGGACAGCCCTCAGCAGCTCAGTGGAGAAGATACACACACACACACACTCTAATTCTCTGGAGCTGCCTTCACACACACACACACGCAGCCTTACCAGGTGATGGCAAAAGACGGAGCTTGGTTAATAATAATTAATAATAATTTATTAGACTCGCATGCCGCCCTCTCTCCCTAAGGACTCAGGGCGGCTCACAATGTAAAAACGCAGTACGATATGTTACTTATCCTGCCCAATCAGGACTGAACGTTGACCCTACCTCCAGCCCCCGATACACCAGGCTGTTGGTGCTGGGCGGGGCGCTGATGGGCTGCTCCCCCTCCAACTCCAGGGCGTATTTAGCGTTGAAGCGGAAAAAGTCTACCAGCTCTGCGGCCGCGTCGATTTCTGCTTGGATGACCGTTTTAGCCTGGAGATAAAGAGGGGGGGGGGCGGGGGGAATAAGCATGTCAAGGCAAGACTGCAGAGGGTTTTGGGGCGGGGGCAGAGACAACTTTGGACAAAGCTAGCAACATCTCGGGGTTAGCGACTGACGGCCACTAAGCCAAATCCCACCCGAGGGAGCTTCTAATACAATTGCAACATATTTCTTAATTTCGTCTGGGCTGCCCTGTGTGTGCTGGCTTCCCTCCTTCAGCAGGGCTGTGACACCCACCCACCCCAAGCCAGCCATGCACCCACTTACCTGTCCGACCATGGTCTTGGCTAAGATCTCTGCCCTTCTGGGCCCGCTCAGGATGTCGGCCGCTTTGAAGAAGACCTCCGCCCGGTCTTGGATGGGCCGGAGGTCCCATTCCTTCCGGGCACCCAAAGCAGAGACAATGGCCTTATTCAACAAGTCCTAGATTGGCAAGAGAATTAAGGGGATTTGTTTCGGCAAAACACAAAGGAACATTTGAGGTCCTTCCCTGCAAAGCCTTCCGTCATGTTTATGAACCGAGGAGAAGTTTGTGGAACGAAGTGCAGCATAGGAGACTCACAGACACACACTTTCACAAGTTTTCTTTCTTTTTTTTTAATGCTAGAACCACCATGGGAATTGTAGGACTCACTGCCACAGGATGGCCAGTATCTCGGTTGGCTTTAAAAACAGGTTAATCCTTAACGACGCCATCCATCAAGGGCTAAACATTTCCTCTTTTTCTAATAACCCAATGATTCACAAAGGATGGCCAGAGGCGACCAAAAACTTCTGTAATCAGGTTTTGTTCTGACCTGGGCTTCCCCCAACATCACGAAGCTGAGTCCTTGTCCCGATAAAACCCTTTTATTTGATTTACAATGAATTTCCTCTCCAACAAAGCCAACAGTCTTTCATAACAGACCTTTATCAGGCTTGGAGAGGGGCCAGGCCGGTATCTTTCAGATGCCACAATACTTGGCAAGAATGCCGGAATGAACTATAATTGTCTCCTGCAAAGCCCCACTCTCCTTTTGCTCCCCTTTTATACTCTAGGGGAGAGGCCATTCACTGTCCACCTGTGACTTTCCTCCCAAGTTGGCCCTTGTTCCTTAACTGCTCCCTTCTCCTGGCAGCTCTGCACATGTGCACACCAGAAACAGGCTCCAGCTGTTCTTCTGCCCCACTAATCTCTGCCTCTGAAGGCAGCTGATAACTGTCAACGGCCCTGGCCCCAACTCTGCCTCCGACTCATCAGAGCCTTCCCCAGACTCCAGGACTGGCCCATGTTCCTCCCCAACCTCTTCACTGTCTGAATCTGCTTCCAGCTCGGAAGAGTAATTTGGTCAGGAAGCTTCCCAAAAGAGGGTTAAATTCTGCTGCCTCAGGAAGGAGAGAAGAAATTCACCTCAAAGGCAGAAACAGTGAGACTCAATGCCTGGAGTCAGGAGACAGAACAGCGACTTGTAAGGAGCTTACAAATTATAAAACGTGCTTACAAGTACAGCCTCAATCCGAAATGATTCCTACCTGTGAAAATTCCCCCTCCCCACCCCCCAAAAAGTCGTACCACAGGATGCTTTGCTCACCTTATCGGCGTAGCAGTATTTGGCCACTTGGTGTGAATGTTTGAAGGGCTGGAAAATGAAAAGAAGGAAGAAAAACATTCACAATTTTGACCAGCGATCCTCTGAGTGGAATCCAAAAACCCCCTTGTGCTTGTTTTAAACAGAAATGCCTCTGGTTATTTTAAAGTAAGCGTTCCAACTGTGGGAGATTTCCCAAAAGAAATACAGCGGGTAAAATACTTACGACCAGCACTGACCGTTATCGCCAAACAGAGACTTATAGGCCTTTGGTCACACATGGATGAATCCATGCTCTTTTGTACAAGCAAAACTGGAGTCTGCCGTTTTGGGAAAGACGGGGGAATTTTTATCACAGCTGGTGCTGACCCGGCCCCCAAACACGACAAGCCCTGGGTAGCTAATGAAATGTTCCCTTTATTAGAAGCACCAGCAGATGCTCTCTCTCACAGCAGGCTACGAGGTCTCTTAAGCCATTTGAAAAGTGAGGCTGGCTTCCTTCTCACCTGAACTGGCCCAACACCACAGGAGTCTTTCCTTCTCTCTTTGCATACTTGCAAAGAAACTCCTGGAAGGTGTACTCACTCCCCCCCTCCCCCCGCAGCACACACACACACACGCACATGCTCAGAAGGCGCTGCAAATTCCAAGAAAAATTCTGGTAATTTCCAGACAGGATTCGGAAGTGCAGGCTATCAGTGGCAGACTGGCAGGGAGATGAATAGTTGTCTAGCACTATCTATTCATCTCCAATCCCCTGCCTTTTATCCCCAGAGCTCGGGTGGGGCTTCGCTAGCAGTGGTGGCTCTTCTGTCCCGAGGACCGGCCCATAGATTTCCACTGCTCTCCTCTCCTCTGCGTTCTGAGTATCTGCACATCAGGCACTGGACCCAGCTGTTCCTCCTCTTCCTCATCAGCCACCTCCAGACCTGGGGGCTGTTGACTCTCCAGCTGAGGGCTGACGGATGGCCCCAGGCTGTGCTCTTTCTCTCTGACAGCTCCATTCCCTCTTCCCCCTCTCAGGTTGCCTCGATGCTGACCCTGATTCCCTCCCTGCCTCCTCATCTGGTTTGGATGCTGAAGGGGCCGGTGGCCGACAGGCCACAAACACAACTGTTATATCAGAGTACCAATGAAGCAGGCCCTTACTGGTGGAACTCACCGACACTTGATATCTCACGTCGGCTGTCCACACTTTCTCGCCTCCAACGACACACGGGATCTCTTCGGTCTTGCCCCTCAAGTCATTTAGCGCCTATATAGGAGGAGGTAACAACTTTGTAAAGAGGTTAGCTATTTCTCCCGCTCCCCAGATCACAACAAATTCTTTCTCTGATTCTTGCACTGCTCACACCTTGCCTATTCTGGAGACCTCCCTGTGCCCACTTCTCTTCATTCCTGTTCTGACCCAACCGGGTTCCCAAAGAGCAAACACAGACAAAGGCAGCAGCCCCCGCCTTTTAAGGTTTAATAACGAATTCTGTTCTGAAGGCTGCTTTCCACTAATTAGCTCAACAAGAAAGAGCCTGGCCAAGTTGTTTGTCAAGGCTGCCAAAAACCCAGAGATAAGAACTAATTTACAGAATTCTCCAAACACGAACTAAGATGTCCCACCAGTTGAGTTTCAGAGCTTCTTTGCTGTCTGCAAAGAACGCTTTTTCAAACCTGGCTTTTATCCTCGAGGGAGGGGCCATTACCTTGCAGCCTTACTCCCGAGTCGCCTGTGCTACTGTAATTCTTTCCTCTGAGTAATCCTTCATGCATGTGTACTTGGCACAGGCTCCTCGGGAACCTCCTTGTCACTGCTGCCAGCCCACACAATCCCTGAAGGCAGCAGTCCACTCCCTGATGGTCCTGGCCCCTCCTCTGAGTCCTCGCTCTCCTCAGCCGTCTGCACCTGCTGCCGGTTAACCACAACAATTCCCCAAATAGGATACAGATAGTTCTCAACTTACAACAGTTCATTTAGTGACTGTTCAAAGCTATAACAGCGCTGAAAAAAAGTGACTTAGTAGGACCCTTTTCACAGTTATGACCCGTGCAGCATCCCTGGGGTCACGTGATCAGAATTCTGACACTCGGCAACTGACTCACATTCATGAAAGTTGCCATATACCCAAGGTCGGGTGATCTCCATTTGCGACCTTCTCACAAGCCAAGTCCCTGGGGAAGCCAGATTCACTTAACAACCAAGTTACTAACTTACCAACTGCCAGGATTAACTTACCACCTGTGACAAGAAAGGTCGTTAAAAACGGGGCAAAACTCACTTAACAGACGTCTCACTTAACAACAGAAGATTTGGGCTCAATCATGGTCATAAGCCAAGGACTACCTGTGTTCTGCACAACCAGAAGAAGCCTGCTGTCCTTCCTACCTTCCTGGCAACCCTCTGCACCTGCAAAGAGTCAATCTTTCTTCCTTACTTCATCTCCCTCCCCCAAATCCTACTTTCTCCAAACCTTCAATTTTGGAATCTTTTTAACTACCCATTACCAGCCAGGCAGGGCCACTAAACTGCAGCTGCAGTTTGCGATTACCGCAAATCAAAAGTGCAGCTTTGCTTCTGTAGCTGAGCAAGCAGACCCTGCAACTAAAGGCTGCAACGAGAGCTTGGAAATCAAGCCATCTCGGGTTCCATGCGTGTGGCTGCCCCTTGACTGGATGCTCTAGCTCAGGGATGTTCCAACGGGCCACATCCGGCCCTCCTGAGCTCTGTTTTCGCTGGCAGAGGGTTGCAGGAATCCATCGCAGCCAGAAACAGAGCCCGTTTTTGCTGGCAAAGTGCTCGGGCCACCCCAGATTCCCTGACACGAGTGATGTTGAGCTAGCCACCTGCACCCTGGCCAACCCCTCAACAAACCCTGATGTGGCACTCAATGAAACGAAGTTTGACACACTTGCTCTAGCCACTATGTCACAATGAGGACTCCTCTCTTGGTCTCTGTTACCTGCTGGAGGGCGGCTCGCTCAGGGCTCCCAGGTTTGAAGGCCAGAACAGGTTCATTGACCACCTTGACTGAGGGACGGTGCTGCCATCGCAGGCTGGGGGGAAAAAAACCCAAGACATTATTTCGCTTTATGTGAGGATCCCTGAGAAATCTGCAGGCCTGACATATTTAAGCTTTGTTTCTTCAGTTCCAAAGAGGGCTGCGCTGTTAAAAGAGGAAGGGCGAATGAATGGGGAAAGCCACGTATATTGCTTTGAAATTCTAGGAGAAAGAGGGAAGAAAGAAATGCAGAGGAACAAGTGCAGTAATAAACACCCAAGTAAGCATTAAACCAGGTCTAAAAATGGAGAGGGAAGTTTAAAACTTGAACCTTGCATTATTTGTTTTAAGGAGTGCAAAATGCTGCTGTTTTCTGTTATATATTTTGCAACACAGGTCTTTTAACAAGACAGCCATAGGAATAACTTATAAAGATTCCCTCACGGGCATTGATACAGCTTTGCAGGTAGTAGAATATAAGTTGTTTGTTCCTGTTGAGAGGCTTCATTGCTTTCCTAAGCTATAAATAACCACACCTACTATCGATTTCTTTTCCCAATGACTGCTCAATTCCTCTTCCCTCCCCATTTCTTTTTCCTTGTGTGTCACACTTCTTACATTGTCAGTCTGAAAACAAGGGCATGCTACTGGTATTTACAGGCTGTGCTAGGAACTTGTTCTCCGTCTGAAAGGGGAGTTTGAATGTTGTAAATAAAATGTGGTTCACCAAAGTTTAAAATGTGGTTTCTCCCCTTGGGACTCAGGATTGCACAAAGCAGTAATTTACTGAAAATCCCTTTGTAAGTTCGATGTGAGGCAGTCAGTTTGCCCAATCCGAGCCTAATACTCACTTGAAGTGGGTGTATTTTTTTTAAAAAGCAGAGACACACTATGAAATATAGAGAGTATTTACTCCACAAGACCACTTTCTGAGAAGGCAACTGTTCTTTTATAACCTTTCCTCTCCAAATCTTTCTTGCCTTCCACATTCCAAGCAGGAATTTGTGATCAGCAAAATGCATGCTTGAGGAGTTGGACTTTTGTACCTCGGCCGCAAAGTTCGATCTTCTGTGCCTCAGCAGGCTTTTGAGGCATAACCTTGAGTTTGAAGGCTGGGGGCACAAGTTGAAAGCAAAAGATCTGAGCAAAAAAAATTCAGCTGTTAAGCTCCCTTGCTCCCAGCCTGACTTTATCTCAGCCACTGCTGATAAGGCCAAAGCCCTACTAACTCTGATAAAGACCAGAAAGGAAAGTGTGCCTGTAGATAAAGAGGGCACATTCAGAGGTAGACCTGAAATGGGAGAGAAGGAGACTGAACTTTCTGGGCCACAAATTCAAAGCTTTCCATTGGATTGGGCCTTCCTTAACCAAATCACTTAGGAATTTACAGGTAGTCCTCCACTATGACCACAATTGGGTTCAGAATTCCTATCAGTAAGAAAGGTGGTGGGGAGCCATGCCTGATTTTACTATCTTTTTTTTTTTTGCCACGGTTGTTAAGGGAATGACTGCAGTTGTTAAGTGAGTCACACGGTCGTTGAAAGAATGCGACTTCCCACGTTGCTTGAAAGTGATTGGGAAGGTTGCAAATGGCCATCACATAATCCCAGAACAGCGCAACTGTCCTTACTACAAGCCAGTTGACAAAGGCCCTGATTTCGATCTCGTGACCACAGGGACGCTGCGATGGTCCTTAACTGCAAAAACTGGTCATTAAGTCACCTTTTTTTTTTAAGTGACGCTGTAACTTGGGTCCCTAAACAAATGGCCATAAAGTGGAGGACTACCTGCATAACTTGCCACAGCTGTTTTAGCAGTTTTAGTTGGCTTCTGAAGTCAAATTTTAAGTCGCCTCTGAGGTCAATTCTTCCTGTGCTGCAAGTAGTCCTAAAAAGGCCAATACCCACAGCAAAGGCAATTGTTTTTAAATTGAAATTACGGTGCAGCTGGAAACCGGAAGGCCAGTTTGATCTTTCAGCCCTGTCAGATCTGTATCTTCTCAACTTATATTGCTTTTATTGTTTTCTAGTATGATTTGAGTGCTTATGAATATTCTATGACTATCACTGAGTGTTGTATCTGTGATTCTTGATGAATATATTTCATTTTTTCTTATGTACACTGAGAGCATATGCACCAAAGACGAATTCCTTGTGTGTCAATCACACTTGGCCAATAAAGAATTCTATTCCATTCTATTCCTTATTCTGTTCCGTTCCTTATTCTATTCTTTATTCTGTTCGACCCTATTCCTATTCCCTATTCTATTCTATTCCCACTCACCAAGCAAAAAGACAGAGAGAGAGAGAGAGAGAAAATTTTCCACTAGCCTACAACAGAGCAAGAATATTTCAACACCATGACTAACCTGTCTCTTTTTTTTAAGCCCCAGACTGGAATGCAAAGTTTAAAAAAGGAAAAGGAAAAAAGGGTTAGTGTTTCCACCCCCTAAAGGAGCTGAACTTGGCACTGGGGGAAAACTGATCCAGAAGGCACACCTGCCAGGTTCCCTTAGGAGGAAGATAAGGGAAACAGCAAATAAAGAGAGGTCGAAAGGAAGAAAATGCAAATTATTATTATTATCATTATTATTATTATTATTCATGAAACTCAGTCAACTGAACATTTAAAAATGTACCACAAATATCAGTGACTGGCGCTGATGGTTGATATAGGTTGCTGCCATTATTATTAGTATCTTTATTACTATAACTATTATATTATTATTTGTCTTTATTATCTTTACTATTACCAGTCTTTATTATCTTTATAATTATCTTTATTGTCATTACGATTACTATTATTGTTGTTGCTATTACTATTATTATTATTATTATTAAAGTCAATAATATTAATACAGCAATGACAATGAACGTAGCACGAGCATAACCATTAGAATAATCATAATAGCACCAGCATAAAATGCTGGCGTGTGGAAACTTCCAAAGGAGGGCAGGAAATTATTTCTTAAAATTATTATGAATTATTTTCCAAAATAAAGGGGGGCGGGAATTGGGGGTGGAGCCCATCCCGAGGCGTCCCTTGTTGGGGGTCCTAGTGACGGCATTACGCCCCCCCAAGGAGGAACCCTCCTTCCCCTCCCAAGAAGGGCCTGACCCCCCATCCTCCACGGCGGCGGGCTGCCCCCGAAGCGCCTCAGGGGGTCCGGCTGGGGAGGATGGGAGTGGGAGTCCCCGGTTGAGGGGACGCCCCCACCCAATGGCTCCCCCCCCACAAAGAGAGAGAGAGAGAGAGAGAGAGACTCACCTCATCCTGCAGATGGAGCCTGGCCGGCGGAGCAGAGGCAGCCACAACGCCATCCTATCCCCGCCGGATCCTGAGGGAAGAGGTGGAAGGCGGCTATGCCGGGCGGCGCGTGCAGCCAATCGGGCCGAACCATTCCTTCGGTGAGAAACGGGGGGGGAGCCGTTTTTGACTTTTTTTGGGGGGGGCTTGGTCGAGGACGCGCCTTTGCCGCTCCCTCCGCGGGAAAGGGCACGATTATTCCGCGTTTTATAGATTTACACATATAAAACTTTAGGAAGCGTCTTTCAAAGCTTTTTCCAGGGAACAGGGGCAGGCAAGGAGCATCCCTTTCCCCCCCCCTCTCGGGCGCCGCGAATGGACGAGTCCCTCGCGTTCCAGGGAAAGGGGCGGGAAGCAAGGCGAGCCAATCCGAAGGCGCCCTGGGAAGCACCAATCAGAGGCCGCGCTGGCGCTCCTCCTCCTCCTCCCTCGAAAAGTTGCGCAATTAAGCAGGTGCGGGGGGGGCGGGGAGAAAGAGGGTGCAGGACTACAACTCCCATCACTCTTAACGATGGGAACTGTGCTCAGCGGGAGTTGCAATTTGGAGGGCGGGGGGGAGGCGACTGATGCCCATTCATGCCAGCCTACCTCGCAGGGAGCATGTGCGGGTAGAGCCATGGGTATCGCCTGCCCCAAAGCACCGATGCTGGCACGGTCAAAGGCCAACGATAGGCTGGCATGAAACCCAACTGGTGCCCAGGTTTCTGCCCGCTGGGCACGAGCCCTGGTGGTGCAGGCTGTTAAACGCCTAGCACTTAAGTTCCAGCTGCCTGCAATTAGTGCAGGCTCCAATCCCACCAGGCTCAAGGTTGACTCAGCCTTCCATCCTCTCCGGGTAGGTAAATTGAGGACCCAAGATTGTTGGGGGCAATAAGCTGACTTTGTAAAAATGCCGCTTAGTAATAAGCAGGCATATACAATGGAAGGAAGGCTATTGCTGAGCGCATTGGGTTGTGCTCCAAAGATTGTAAGCCGCCCTGAGTCTCTGGAGAAGGGCGGCATATAAATGTGAATTTAAAAAAAATAGGTGTCCTACCCTACAAGGCAGTTGCGTCTTCTGCGCTAATTTGCAATGGTGTGTGTGTGTGTGTAGTGGGGGAATATGGACTTCCTGAGCCACTTGGTGCAAACATTGCCCTGGGGACAAGGGGCATGCATTGGGCAATGCCTGTTGGGGAAGACTGGCGATCCTGGCCAGTGGCACCGATCGCCAGGAAAGGAGGAGGATTCGCACTGGGGGCGGGGAGGGGGGAAGTTTGGAGGAAAAGAAAAGAGACGCACACAAAACTTTAGTAACCAGAAATTTTGGCATTTATTGTCAGGGGTTTCTTCCTCCGAAACCAAAAACGACGACAACCGTATCCCTGTATCCCCAGCCCCACCGAAAAGCTTCAAGAACATCCCTGATTGACAGAGAAACCCGTTTGGTGCACTGTCATAATGTAAGGAAAGAAAAGCTGGAGGCAGGGGAGACCGGAGGGAAACCCACCACCCTTCTTTAACGGAGCATCCGGGGGAAGGAAGGTTAAAGGAAGATCCAACCACAGAAGCCCCTGCTCCAAGAATGTGGGGGAATCACCCCAATGTGGAACAGGGAGTGGGTGGGTCACACGTTTTGGAGGGAGCGGGATAGGTTGGCTCTGTGCGCATGGCAGGTTTGGGGTGAGAGGGGGGAGAAACCATCCTCTAGACCAGGGGTCTCCAACCTTGGCCACTTTAAGACTTGTGGGCTTCAACTCCCAGAGTTCCTCAGCCAGCAAAGCCTTAAAGTGGCCAAGGTTGGAGTCCCTTGCTCTAAGAAGGGTCCTGAAGTCACAATTGCTCAGATTTTAAGGTGGACACACCCACACCCCTTTGGAGCAAGCTTCTCCTGGCAAGGGCACAAATACATGACATCTGGTTAGCCCACTCCCCTCCCCAAAGCCCCCTTGAAAACAAACCGATATACAGAATATAAAGCACAAATATGTACAATCCGGTAAACGTTTCCATTCCCAACAGTTGGCTTTTATAATATCAAAGACTCGGGCGACCTCGTGAAAGTGGAAATAAGGTTTTGGGGTGCCAAAAAACTATTGCTCTTGAATTGTCCTTCTCCCCCCTTTCATTCCTTCATAATCCCCAAAAACGTGGACGGTACACATTTCGTCGCGCGAGATCGCGGTCGGTCGGAAGAAAATCCCGGCCGTCCCCTCGGTTTTAAAATGATAAAAACACCGTTTTTGGTCTTTTAGCAGCTCTGCAATAAATTCGACTTATTCCAGCCAAAAGTAGATTTGCAAACCGCACCCTTGCGCTGTGCAACCTCCAGGGGTGGCAAAGGCTGGATGATGGGCTTCTGAGTAATTTTCCCCTGGATCACTGGATCCAGGAGGGAAGGGTGGAGTCTCCGCTTCCGAAATCATTTGTGCAATAAACAAAGGTGTGATACTGATTTTAAGGAATAGGTGGGTCTGAGCTCAGGGCATGTTCACAGGGAGGACTCCGGAGGCTTAACATTTCAGAAACGGGACTCGCGTCCTCATCATGGCTTGAGCTACAATTAAATTATACAATCCTGGGAACGAGATATGGTTTCTTTGGACATTTTGTTATTCTTTTTTTTTTTTTCCCCTCTCCTTTTTAAACAACATGCATTCAACGAAGTAAGCAAAGGCTTCTCCCCACATTTTGTACAAACCCAGTTTGCTTCATGAATGGGACAGACCGCCATCACCCTGCTAACAAGCGAAGGGAAATTGTTAGCTCCCCACCTCCCACTTGTCTTTAAAAACCCACGAGGAAACGAGATCGGTTAAAGTCTTTTTTAAAAAGTGTCGCTTGGACACGGCCCTAAGAATATAAAACAAAGTATTTACAGCCTTACAGAAAGGGGAGAGAGAAAGGAAGGAATTGGAGGTAGGCCCTGCAGCCCCCAACATTATTATTTTTCCCCCTTTTTCCAAAATCGCCGCACACTCCCTGCCTGCCTGCTGTCGGCCTCGTCGATGCGCTCCCCCAGCGAAGCCAAGATGGGCATTAACTGACCGCAATTACCGCTCTGTTGACCCTTTAATGACAGAGGTCTCCAAACTTGGCAACTTTTAAGACTTGTGGACTTCCAACTCTCTGAATTCTCCAGCCAGTGCTGGCTGGAGAATTCTGGGAGTTGGAAGTCCACGAGTCTTAAAAGTTGCCAAGTTTGGGGACCCCTGCTTCAATCTCTCGCTTGGGATGGCCTCCCTGGTTTCCAAGCAGTGAAAACAACCAAAAAAAATCTTAAATTACAGCCTGCATATAATAATATTGGTGATCATTACGTTTACCACTACGATCCCGTATCGTCCTAACTTTCATTCTTAGGCAGTTTCCCCCCCCCCCCATTTCCCTTTGACACCTACAAACAAAACCACACAATTCTTGTGACGAGGGCCCAGGGGTTCAAAAAAAAGATAAGGTAGAGGCTGGACACGTTATTCTCCACCCCATGTGGGTAACAAAAACGGGTGGAGATTGGATTGTGCAGCCGCCGTCTTAACTTCTTTTGTGTGTGATGCAGGGGCCCACCTGGTTCCAGCTAGATGAACTGCCCTTGTGTCCCCTATGCAAAGGGACAGTCCTTTCCTTGCCTAGGTACCCCCGCCCCAACCCACCAAGGGCCGTGCCCACCTCCTCCGACCCATTATTCACATGCTATCCATTTAAAAGCTTGCACACCAAACCAGGCTTGTGCGTTCAGAAGTAAAACAGTAACAGGCACGATTGAGCAGCCAGGAAACCAGGGTCTGCAAAGCGATCAGGTATTTGCGGTGACGGAAGAGCGAATTCTCCGCCGCCAGGCAGCTAAAACAACTGTGAAATCCGACCGATGTTCCAGGGCTATAAAGCCGCTGCGGAGGCATCTGGCTGGGAGAGGCGGCTTTCGCCCAAGCCGCCAATTAAAGCGCCCCCTGATCGACACTCCGGGCTCGGTGAAAACTCGAAGAGGGGCAGGCATCGTGGAGCCTTGCTAACAAAATAAGATGGAAATGGGGGGGGGGGGGAAATAGTAATAGCAGCGAGGAGGTTTGGCTTTGAAGGAAAGAAAGACGAAGGATGCAACTTTGGCTAGGGAGGAAAAAGAATAGCAAAGGGTTTTAAAAAGCACTTTGGAAGAAGAATCAACGCCCCCACCCTCCCAACACACCTAAAACATTTCAGGAACTCACTGGGGTTGCTGTGTGTGTGTGTGTGTGTGTGTGTAAGTGCCCTTAAGCAGACTATCACTGGTGTGTGTGTGTGTGTGTGTGTGTGTGAAAGTGCCCTGAAGAGTGTCCTGAAGAGTGTGTGTGTGTGTGTGTGTGTGTGTGTCTGCCTCCCTCCCTCCCTCTCTCCCTCCCCCACCCAGCGGCTGTTTGCACAGGACAGAAACCAGACCCCCCCCCCCTTGCAGGGGTCTCAGCACAAAACAGCAGCAGGAAGTGGGCTCAGCTGGAGAAGGGCTGCCAGCTGGCCTTGGGTGTGGATGGTGGGGGGAGTCCCCCCTAACTGACCCTCATCCTGCCACCATTCACACCGAAAGCCAACCGCCCATTACACGCAGACACCGAGGGTCAGCATGGGACAGTGAAAGAAGGGGAGGGGGGAGGGAGGGGTGTTGCTTCCCTTTCCAGTTGTGTCTTTTGTGTGATGCAACGACCTCTCCTAAATGTGGCACGAACAAAAACCCCCTTCCTTCCTAGAGAATACTTAGCTACAATGGAATGGAAAACACACAGAGGGCATCTGGGGTGCCAGGCAGCTGCCAGATTTGGGGGCTGCCCGGCCTGCGTGCAGACGCACACACACACACACACACACCATGGCTTCCCCTCCTCATCTTGTGAAGCCCCCACCCCACCCCAGCCCAGAGAAAACACGACCGGCACTCGGAGAAGCAGCAGGAAGGAAAAAAAAAAACCAAAACACAACAACGGAGCCCTCCAGCCATGCCGAGCTTTCGGAAAGCAGAACCGGACGAGCCCCCAGGCCGGGTCAGGGGTACCAAACTGCCAAGCGCTCGGGGGAGAGAGAGGAACCCAAACGCAGCAGAGGCCCAAACGGAAATAAGGCAAGCAAAGCCACTTTGCTTTTTTTTTTTGTTTTGTTTCGGTTTTTTTTTGTTTTGCATAGTAGTTTAAAAACTGCGGCCTTCTCACCCTGTGGTCCTTCTTGGCCTTTGCCCTGCCCCGGCCTTACCCTCCCCCAGGCTCTCTGGGTTGCCCCCTATCCCCGGGCAGCAAAAGAAGGGCGTCTCTTAGGTGTGTGTGTGTGTGTGTCCCACCCACCCACCCGGCAGAGGCGCCTGCCCCCCAGGAGCTTGCCTTCTGTCCGAAGCAGGTGGAGCTCGGTTGGGCCCGCAGCCTGGGGCGAAGGCACAGGTAGAACTGCAGTTTGTGTTCGTTTTGTGTTTTTTTTGTCACATTTGTTGTCCGACGGAACAGTACGAAAGTTTTCACAGCACCAATCCTGAGATGACGCGGGAGGCCGAGGCCCTCCGGGAACGCCGGCGGCGGACGCTTGGAAGGTCCTGGGTCCGCCCCCCCGCATGCTGCAAAGGTTTCAATTTTTGTCCTGGTTTTTTTGTTGTTGTTGTTGTTGTTTCGATTTTTGTTTTGCTTTCTCCCAAAGTTTTCTTGTTCTCCCCGTCCCGCCAAACCGAAGCCCAACCCCTGCGCCCCACGCTCCGGCTCTTCATCAGCTGACCATGGGCTCCACGTCTGCCTCTCTGTCGAAGTCGTCTTGGATCTCGTCCGTGTTCCCCGAGTCGCTGCTGGCCAGAGAGCTGGGCGAGGGGGAATTTCTGGAGGGGAGGCAAAAAGGCAGGATCGGATCTGAACCTCGACTCGCGGCGCCCACAGAAAGAAAGCGTGCACAGGACACTAGAGACCAGCCTCTTCCTGCTGCCTCCCACACCCCCAGTGTGTGTGTGTGTGTGTGTTTGTGTGTGTGCTTGGTGAAAGCAGAGGGGTGTCCCCCGCTTCCCACCTCCTCACCTGTCCGCAGAGCCTTTGATCAACCGCCGGCAGGTCTCCATCTGGACGTCCAGGCCCCGTTTCATGCTGCACATCTCCATGTACTCGTGGAGGTGGCGGTTCATGTCGCTCTTGGCGGTGGCCAGTTCCAGCTGTGGAAGGGGGGGGGGAGAGAAGGAAAGGGGTTAACCCCCCCCCTTTGCTGAACAGTCCTTGGGCCCCGGCAACCCCAGTGGATTTGGGCCGTGGACAAAGAGCAGCCCTTCGGAAAACAATCAACTAGCTTCATCTACTTGTACTGAGGTCCCCAAACTTGGCCACTTTTAAGACTTGTGGACTTCAACTCCCAGAATTCTCCAGCCAGCAGAGCTTTCGGACAGTGAAGAGGTTGGGGAGGAACATGGGCCAGTCCTGGAGTCTGGGGAAGGCTCTGACGAGTCGGAGGCAGAGGTGGGGCCAGGGCTGTCTGACAGTTATCAGCTGCCTTCGGAGTGAGAGATCAGTGGGGAAGAAGAACAGCTGGAGCCTGTTCCCAGTGTGCGCATGCACAGAGCTGCCAGACGAAGGGAACAGCTAAGGAACAAGGGTCGACTTGGGAGTAAAGGCACAGGTGGATGTGAATGGCTCCTCCCATAGGGAATAAAAGGAGGGAAAGGGAAGTGGTATTTACAGGAGACAATTCTGGGAATTGAAGTCCACAAGTCTTAAAGTGGCCAAGTTTGGGGACTCCTGTCCTTGTGTGTCTCTGAGGAGTGTGACACCACATACCACTTTTGAGGGACACCCCTTGGTTTCATTCCCACCCTGCAGCAGAGAAGGCCCCGGTGGGTGGACAGCTGCTGCCTTCCTTCCTTCCTTCCCTGCTTCCCCATCGTTTCTCTTTACCTCGATCTGTCCTATCGTCTCTTGATATTCTTTGTCTCGGGTTTTGAAGAAAGATTCCGTTTCATGGATCAGGTTTCCCAGGTTCTCCTCTTGCTGAAAGAGACACCAAGGGGCAGGCCTTAGGCGAGAGGCAGGAGAGCGAGGACAGCCCGGGTCTCCGAGGAGCCTTCTGGGCAGGATTCCCCCATCTGCTCCTCGGCTGCTGTCTTGGGTTCCGAGCCTGCACGAATCCCTTTTGGAAGGGAGCCACAGGCCCTTCTGAGGAGGGACAGGCACCAAATCTGCGGCCCGCTCCCTCTCAACATCATTGCCTTCCAGGGCCAGCAAATGGGACTCTCGAAATGCCCCGTGAGGCTCAAAGCTTACAGTCGCTGAGCTCTTGGGCGTTTGGCTTGGCTCTGACTTTTAGGACTCAACAATTAGTTAAGGAAATAGAGCTCAAATGAAAATAGGCATTGGGTCTGTTGGGGAAGTGAGGTTAATATTCATACAGGTGACCTGACCATGTAAATTTATGCTTCACCAACATAAAGGAACCAAGGGGAGACTAGTATAGATCTGTGTCAAGCTATTTAAGCTCTCCCCAGTTAGGCATACCCTTCTGGGATTCGAACCTGGTCTACTTATTTTATTTATTTATTTATTTTATTTTATTAGATTTCTATGCCTACTCATCTCCCAAAGGACTTGGGGCGGCGTGCAATAATAAAAACAGTACAAATGCTATACAATTAAAAAGAAATTAAATATGAAACCCAATAATCAGGTTAAAACAATACCATAATACATTAAAAGCCCCATCCCACTCCTCAGTCCAGGTCGGCGAGTTGGAACTGCCATCTTTTCACGCCCCGACAGAAGGACCGGAGGTCGGGAGCCACCCGAAGCTCCAGGGGGAGCTGGTTCCATAGGGTGGGTGCTCCCACAGAGAAGGCCCTACCCCTAGGGGTCACCAGCCAACACTGTCTGGCCAACGGCACCCCAAGGAGGTCCTGCCTGTGAGAGCGCATGGGACATGGGAAGCAGTTCCTGGCAGCAGGGTCTCCCTCAAATATCCCGGTCCTAAGCCATATTGCATAATACTTGCATATTAGGTAGATGTATTAACCTCTAAGCCACAGGCTCTCCTCCCTTTATGGGCTGTACCAGGGTAAATATTAAGAGGGTTTTTTTTTTAATCAGGGCAACCTGGTCCACCCAATTATGGGATGGAGCATCTGGCTTCCGTTTTGTGACCTGATTAAACAGCAGTTCTTCTATGGAAAGTGGGCCCGGAACAAAAGCCGTTTAGCCGAGTCCAGTGCTTGGATGGCAGGTGCCAGGGAGGGAGGGGGACCAGGTGAGCTGGGGCACCCCTCACCTCTCCTTGGAGCTCCACGGTCGGGTTGCAGTTGGTAAAGTCTTCCCAGAGGAGCAGAGTGTCTTCGTTTTCCTCCCAAGTCAAGCTGTCGCAGTCGTCATCAAAATCGAAGGTCTCCCGCCTGCTTGGAGATACATCCCAGCGTTACAACTCCGTTTTTCCGGGACTTGCTAGCACTAGCGGAAACGGGCTTTTGGTCCAAGCTCTTTCCGGCCTCCCACCCATCTTTCCTTCCTTGGCTCAACAGGCTGG
>CM019158.1:1069075-1114305 GCA_009733165.1 Naja naja | reverse complement strand
CCACCTACCTACCTACCTACCTACCTACCTATGAGCTAAAATGACAAGGCTTCCCAGTTCCCAACAGTGGCTCCCCCTAAAGCGAAGGGGAAAATATACACGTCCAAAAGAAACTCCAACACGCTTGGAACCCCTTGGAACACGCGAGAAAGGGGAAGGTGGGATCTACCCCCGCCACCCTGCCCCTGCAAGGGCAGCACGAGAAGCAGGTGGTCACCTGAGAGCAGGGCAGGGGAGCACATCAGCCTTGTGAGGGGCACCCCCTGCCCTCAGAGTGCCATGCGAGGAGGAGGAGGGGGCTCTTTGAGGGGCCGTCACTCGGGCCCAGCACTGCCTGGCCAGCCGCTGGGGGGGGTGGGGTTGTTGAGGCATCGGGGTGCTGGGGGGGCAGAGCAGCAAGTTAATGCATCGGCACCAATCGGAGGGGAAGCAGGACGAGGAGGGCGAGCGGGCTGGTGCGATGCATTGGGTCATACCAGGCGGGTGAATCTAACTACACAAGCAGCCCTCAGCCAACTTGTCCTTTTCTGTCCGGCGGTGGTGGCGGCGGCGGCATGGGAACGACGGCTCGGCTTCGACTGACACGGCCGCCCTGGGGTACTTACATCGCTCATCAGACCCTTGAAGACTACCAGTTCGGCTTTGAGCCTCTCGATTTTCTCGTTCAGCTCCTCCTGGAGAGCTTCGGCTTCCTGCGCTTCCTGAAGGGAGGAAGGAGAGACCACCCACCTCAATGGAAGATGCAAATGCAGGAATGAGACCCCAACGGTTACACTGAAGACTAATCCTGGCCCCCACTGAACCCCCCATTGTGGTCCGTCGGCAGCCTGCGGAGACGGCAGCAGGGTCGGACAGTGGGGAGGAACATGGGCCAGGCCAGGAGTCTGGGGAGGACTCAGATGAGGGCCCTGCATCCAATGCAGAGATGGGGCCAGGGCCATTGGGGAGTGGGGTGCTGAGTCTGGAGCCTCTAGAATCTGACAGCAGAGAGGCAGAGGAACAGCGGGAGCCTGTTCCCAGTGCGCACTTGCACAGAGCTGCCAGAAGGCAAGAGCAGCTGAGACAAAAGGGGAATAAGGCTTGGAGGTGATTGTCCCTCCCATAAGACATAAAGGAGAAGCACAGGAATCTTTGCAGGAAGCAACTTTCTTCATACTGGTCGGTTTGAAACCTGAAGCTCTGTGTTGAATTTGTGCTCCGTTTGGCCTCGTATAACTAATTGGACATTTAGTCGTTGGCAGCATTGCAAGGAAGATAAAGGTGCGTGCTTATCAGACTTATCCTGAAGGATTTTGGCAAACTTCCATGGGACTATTTACAAATTGTTTCAGACTCATTATGGGCTGTGAATGACTAAACTTCACAGCCATTGAAATAAAGAAAAAAGGGCTTTGGAACTAACATCAGAATACCCCCAGGCTTACTCAGAGTGCAGGTTTCTCTCCAATTCACCACCCTTTCCCCACCTGGTCCCAATTTTGGGGTGTGCCAGATTTCTCCCTTATATTCCGGAGAGCACCCCCACCTTCCCGCCCATCGCTGGTGGCCACAGACCTGCTCTCGATCTGCAATGGGTCAGCCCCAGTTTTTCCCACTCCCTCTGGGATTCCTTGCTGCAGACAGGAGGGACAAGGCCGAGACCAGGGCAGCAACACCCCCCGTTTTTCCACCCAGCCCTCTGCCAGCTCCAGGAGGCGGCCTGGGGCTGCTCTCCTTTCAGTGTGGAAGAGCCATCCAGAAGAGCAGGGGAGTGTCACCTAACTTGGCAACTTTAAGTCTTCTGGATTTCTACTCCTCCCAGCATGGATGGCTCAGGAATTCTGGGAGTTGAAGTCCGCAAGTCTTTAAAAGTTGCCAAGTTTGGAGACCCCGGCAGAAGAGGAATGGCTTCCAGGTCCTGGTCAAAGCCAGGAAGGCGCCTCACAATGGCTGCAGCTGATTTGCTCCCAACTGAAGCCTAGCAGACTCCTGGGGTTCACTATTCAGGGGGCTCCTTTGATTTTCTTATTCACAGAGTGAACAGTTCCAAAGATTGGCGCATGCAAACATCCAGGGGATCCAGTCCTGACAATCAGCGAAACCAACGTGTTACCCATCCATGCCTCAACAGGGGGAAAGCTCTTACCTCTTGCAATGTCTCCACCATCGACTCCAGCCGCATCCGCTTGGCCACTTCCTCTTCCCATCTGAAAGAGAAGCAACGAGCAAGGTGAGGAGACCTGGCCTTCCACACTTCCTTCAGTAGGGCTTCCTGAACAGAGGAGGTTTTTGAGGCTCACAAATAACCTAATACATCAACTCTACAGATTAACAGAGTTGGAAGGGACCAACCTCTTTAATCCAACCTACCCGCCCACCCAAGCAGGAGACCCTACACCATTTCTGACAGAAGGCAGTCCAGTCTCTTCTTGAAAGCCTCCAGGGAGGAAGCTCCCACAACTTCTGTTCCATGGGTTGATTGCTCTCCCTGTCAGAAAGTTTCTCCTTATTTCTATAGTTGAATCTCTCCTTCATCAGTTTCCATCCATTATTTCTGGCCTTTGGGTGCTTTGGAGAATAGCTTGACCCCTTCCTCTTGTGGCAGCCCCTCAAATATTGGAAGACTGCTATTCTGTCTCCCCGGTCCTTCTCTTCCCTAGACTAACCAGGCCCAGTTCCTGCAACTGTTCATCGTATGTTGTAGCCTCCAGTCAATCTCTCTTGCTCTCTACCTTTCTTTCTTTCTTTCTCTTTCTCTCCTTCCTTCCTTCCTTCCTTCCTTCCTTCTTTTTCCTTTTCTTTCTCTCCCTCTTCCTTCAAATATTGAAACACTTGCTATCCTGTCTCCCCTGGTCCTTCTCTTCCCTAGACCAGCCAGACCCGTTCATTTCATATGTTTCAGCCTCCAGTCCCCTCATTATCCTGGTTGTTCTTCTCTGCACTCTTTAAAAAGGTGTCTCAACACCTTTTTTATACTGTGGTGACCAAAACTGGGTGCATTACTCTAGGTGTGGTCTTACTAAGGCCTTATAGAGTGATATTAGTACCTCACTTGATCTTATTTAGGTTTTTCTGGGTGGGTGTCCTTCTTTCCCTCACTCAAATCTCAAACCCATCTTTTTGGGGTGAGGGTGAGGAGTTCGATCCCCAATTCTCAAATTTTGATTTCAGTTACTGATTTTCCTTCGTGGATAGGGATACTCAGCAGAGTTCATCTTTCGCCCCAAATTGAAGCCTAAATACCAAATGGAGTTTGGCTAGACAGTCCGTCAACCGCTGCTTTCGTCCCATCGAACCATGTCCACCCCAAAACATGTCAGGGGGAGTATTCCAACCCCCTTCATAGTTTTAAACCCTCCCTAAAAACCCTCGCTGGCCAAGATGCCTCCAGCATAGGTTTCCTCAGCCAAGTCTCTGCTCAGAGGGTTGTCTCGAAGCCTCGACAGGTTTAGCTGCATTTGGAAGCCAGCTCCATGCCAAGGAGAAAGGATGCTAGTGCTGGCCTGGGTTGTTTTGCACGCCCCCAAAATCCTTCCCAGGTGCCTTCGAATGTGCTGGTGGAGCTCACTCTGACTTTCTCCCCCGAGTGCCATTTTGCAAAACAAGCTGGCTGGGTCCATTTTTACATTTTCTCCTATCCTTAATAAGCATCTGCTTGCTTGAGCGGAACGGGGTCCAGGAAAAAACGGTATTTCTAGCTTGGCTCTTCACCACCAGCTGTTTAAAGGCCTTGCAATTTGTTTTTAGCCTGAGCGATTTGAGACTTCCAAGTCCAGCGACTCGGCATGCATGTGGCCAGACGTGCAACCATGATGCCTTTTCCAGTCATTCTCCTGCCCTTCGATCAGGAGGAAGCGGCTCAGGGGCGGACTGGACCCAGCCAATGCCCAAGTCCAGCCTCCCCAGCTGTTGGTCCTGCGAACTGCGTCCCAACAAGGAGCTGGCTGGCAAGGATGCCTGGTAAACCTCACAAGGTTTAGTCATTACGGGTCCAGCCCCAGTTAACTTAACCATCCTAGGGAAGAAGCTGCAATCCTCCCAGTTCCCCTCACTTAAGGATGCCTGCAAGGAAGACGGGAGGCCTAAAGGGAGGGAGGGTGAGGGGCTGTTTTACCATCCGCCTTTGCCGGTATCGATGGGCAGGCCGTCTTATTTATATCTTTCCGACAGAGCACGGCTGGCTTTGAACAAGAGCCAGACCCTGCATTTCGCTAATGGGAAATCAGGGCTCCCCATCAGGTTATTAAAAGGGAAAGAAAAAAAAAGGAAACGTATCTCTTAACTTGGACTGCTTCTGCCTCGACAATGAATCCCACAGGGCCACATGAATTTCCCCAATGCCCTTCCGCAAAGGCTAACCCTCCTGACCCCCTCCTTCCCCACCACCCCAAAGCCTTGGAGCCAATATCAACTGGGGGGGGGGCAGCAGCAGAGGAATGCCAGGGTTCCCAGCTCCCCTTCCTCTAAGGGGCTGCGAGGCTCAACTGCGGCGCATTCCAGAGGCTCCGTAAAGGATGCTGGGCTTGGCAGCAATCCCACCCGCCGCGGCTCTCAAGATGCCAAGAGATGCTGACCCAGCAGCAGCAGCAGCCCTCCCCCTGTAGACGTCTCCTCTGCCCCCGCCAAGAAACCACCGCCCGCAGATCCATTAGCTTCTCCTTGGGCCTCTGCATTTTAATTTTTATTCCCACCCCCCCTGCTGCAGGGGGAGGGGTGGTGGTGGGAGAGGCTCACCTTCCCCCTCCAGGCTGAGCAGGCTCCCCCACCGTACGCTCCCTTGCGTGGCAGATGGTGGTTCCAGCTAGTCTTGGCTCAGGCGTAACTCTCTCACACACACACACACACACATACTCCCCAGCCCGGATGTGCAAGGCCAGAGCCAACGTCCTCCCAGAAGAATAAACAGTCTGCAAGGAAGCCATTAAGGGCTGAGTCACAGGCTACTGGGATTCTCTTGGTGCGAAAAGGCCTCCCTCCGAAACGTTGGAACCCCCAGCGTGGCCCACACCCTCTTTCTCTGTCCACACCCCCTCCCCTCAGGCAGCCACGGACTACAAGGGCCTGGCTGGTTCCCATGCCGCCTTCCACAGTTCCTGGGAATCGCTGGGCTGGGCCCCCCGAGAGATTCCCATCGGCGCAGCCTCCTCGGAGCTGCCTCTGTGCGGCTGGGTGACGAGAACCCAAGCAGAGCCAGAAATATTTCAGGGATGAGACAGGAGAGGAATTCGCTAGGAAGCTCTTTCCATAAGCAAGCCAGGCCTTGCAATGTGTCCTTTCCGGGCCACGGAAGGACTTTTCAAAGAGGGCCCCCAAATTAGGCCATCTCAACTGGGATGGAGGGGGGGGATCCCTTCCTCCCTTGCCCCCCCCCCCACACTGGCAAAATGGCTTTGTCAGTCCCCAGAAGTCCCCTGATGCCCAACACCCCTTCTTTTCCTAAACGGGGAGGAAACCCCTCACGTTTATCGAGGCTCTTCCAGAGAAATGCTGGAGAGGAACTGGGGAGCGCTCCTTGGGGAACTGGGGGAGGGAGGGGCTGCTTGGCGACAGCACTTGGGCCACCAAGGTACCTGGCACCGCCCTCCCTCGGCAGGCTCTGGGTCCAGCGAATCCCAAAGACACCTCCCCTGCCAAAGGCGGCACGCTATTTGCTCAGCAGGGACCCCTGCCTACCCCCCCACAAAACAGGAGCCCCTCCTCCCCTTGGGGACTAGCGGGTTCAAACTCCGGAGGGTGAGAAACAGGAAAGAGGAAGCGTGGGGGAGGGGGAGGCGTTGTCAGGCCGGCCTGCGCAGCAGCAGCAGCAGCGTCACACCCAGCTGTGCTCATCGCTTGGGAGGGAAGAAGCCCCAGCCCTCTTCTGTCACCAGCCCCACCAGCTGAGATGACAGGAGGGGGAACCCAGAGCCAAGGGTGCAACAAGGGCGGTGGCCCTGCGTCAGACACGGACCGGAGACACGTGTGGCTGCCACCGCTGGTCTCCGCTTCTTGGCTTGCCCGAAGGCCTGCCTGCCCCACCTGAGCAGCCCAGGAGTTTTGCAACCAAGGCCTGCCTCACCCGAACTCAGCGTCGGCTTCTTTCTAATTCCTCAGGGCAGCCCCTCACCCCATAGGTATCCACACCCCCAAACAGAGGGCTTTCCACTCCCATTCCTTTGTAGAACAGAATGAATGAGCTGGAAGGGACCTTGGAGGTCTTTTAGTCCAGCCCCCTGCTCAAGCAGGAGAACCTATACTCATGGCAAACCTATGGCACGTGGGCCACAGGTGGCACACAGGGCCCTCTCTGCAGGTATGTGCACTGCCGCCCCAGCTCAGTTCCACTGCACAGGTGCATGGCCTCCTGCCACCCTCCTGGCCTTCAGGTGTCTGCCGCGCGTGCCCAGGGGTGGAATACATGCGTGGGGAGGTGCACATGCATGTGGGGGGCGGTGCACACATGTGCGGGGCCCGCCTTGCATTTCGGATATGCACACGTACACGCCTTGGGCACTGGGGGCCCAAAACGTTGACCATAAGTGACCTATACCATTTCAGATAAGTGGCTGTCTAGTCTCTCCTTAAAAACCTCCACTCCTGGAGTTTGGGGAACATTCAGAGTTTGGGGAAAGGGGGATTTATTGTCCGTTGAGCCCCACCCTGGGATAAGCTGCCTTTTGAAAGGCAGCGTTATGTCACATCTGTAAAACAACAAAAAAAGAATGAAGCCCTTCGGAGTACCTAAAATAACTACGATTTGTTATTGGCAAAATCAAAACGGTGTTCAGAATAGCCCGTCAATCAATGAGCCAAGCGCTTGTTTTTCACTTGCAGAGCACAGGAATGGCCTGGGGGGGGGAATCAAGCTTAGAGAGACCCCCCCGCAGCCAGCCAAATGATACTGAATGGGGGCAAACCCACCACACACACCAGCCAGGCACTTCAGGCAATCACTGGGATAGGAGAACAGCTGGATCCTGGGTGCCACCAGACCTCTGCAGAGGATGACAAGAATTTAAACAGGATGTCTCATGCTTTTCCACCCCCGCCCCCCCAAAAAACCCCATGACTTTAGATCAGGGGTCCCCAACCCTTGGGCTATGGCCCACTACTGGGCCTTCAGCTGTTAGGCACCGGGCCATGGAAGTGGCAGGCGAGCATGCATGCCTACCCCCACTCACGTGAGCAGTGGGCAAGAACATGCACAAGGGCTCCATTTGCACAGGGGGCGGGCATGCGTGCCTGCCACTCATGCAAATGGAGCTATGTGTGCACTTGCCTGCCGCTCGCGTGGAACCATCCCCTCTCTCCCTCCCCTGCCGGGTCTGCAAAGCCGGAGTGGTTGGGGAACTTGGTTTTATATCCTTGGAGCCTTTTGAGGGTGGCTGGAAGAGAAGGGGACATGAAGTTTCCACAAGTCAACGGGGCACCTGGAATGTCTTTACAACACGAGAGAAAGAGAGAGAGAGAGACAGACACAGAGATATAGATAGATGGATGGATGGATGGATGGATGGATGGATGGATGGATGGATAGATGGATAGATGGATAGATGGATAGATGGATAGATAGATAGATAGATAGATAGATAGATAGATAGATAGATAGATAGATAAAACAGAGACAGAAAGAAAGAGAGAGAGAAAAAGACAGAAATACAGAGAAACAGAGAGACAAAGAGAGAAAGAGAGAGGGGGAAGAGAAGAGAGAGAGAGAGAGGAAGAGAGAGAAACTCTGACTTGTTGAAGAGGCGAAAGCATGTTGTTCTACCACATCTATGCCAATCAAAGGGCACAAGGCTGGGCAAGTCTCCCAACCCACCTCTGAGGCCAGAGAAACATAAACAAATAACCACCCACAGCCCAAGATCCATTCTGAGGCCAAAGAGGAGGAGAGAGAAAAACATAAACAAATAACCACCCTACAGCCCAAGATCCATATTCCCAGCGCACCAGGACACTCTCGAAGGCAACACAAGGCCTGTGGGCGGAATCAGCCACGTCTTTTCTTCTCCCTGCTCTGCTGGAGAGGAGAATACGGGCTGGTTGGATGGAGAACAGACTTGCCAAAACGCGACACCTTGAGAAAAGACACACCTCCACGCCATTCCCAGGGCCCTTGCGTCCCATGCATATATGTCGTGTCGCTGGCTGGCGGAAGAGCTGCCCGTTTTCCCCACAACTCTCGCTGCCGTTCCGCCTCTCCTTCCAGCCGAGCTTACAGACCAGACCAGGCCCTTCAGTCCCCCTGAGCTCAGGGCTCTGATTAAAAGAGAGAAATTAAATGGTTCCTGAAAGAGCTGCGCGCAAAACGCTTTAATCTTAATGGGAGCAGCCGATCTATTAAATTCCTGGCTCGTGCGCCAACGCCTCCCTGGGTGAAAGCAGTGCGGAGCTTGGCCAGAGAAGCCATCCAAGGCCCCCTTTCTCTGCCCATCCGGGGCTTCTAGATGGGGGTCTTTCCCAGCCCTAGCCCAGGGAGAAAACTGGGCAGGCTCGATTCCACCCGAGGCTCATTCCTGGAAGGTGGGTACTCCTTACATCTTGGCAGGGTGTGTCCCCCCAGCCTTGGGGAGAGAAGTCACGGCTTCCTTGGGTAGCGAACCCAGTCTAAGTCCCCGGACAGCCATTTCTTGTTCGGTCTGCCGGTGCCAGGGCATTGCCAGGCTGGGGTGTGGAAGGGTGTGTGTGTGTGTGTGTGTGTGCTCGCTTTCCATTCTGTTTGGTGAGCTGCTGATCAATTCTGGCCAAACTGCCTCCAAAGGGGAAAGGGGGGAAGCTACCAGGAGATCTCAGGGCTGTGGAATGCGCAGGTCAGAAAACCAGCAGCTCCCGGCCGGGGAGCATTGAGCCTGGCAGGCAGGGTGGGGTCTGTCTCGGCCCCAGACTTAACGGCAACTCACACCTCCGTGCTTAAGCTCAAAGGAACCCAAGAGGAATGAGAGGGCCCTGGCTTTGGCTGCTCGCCCCACTGACGCAAGGCCTTTAATGTGAGCGCTGGGACAGGACTGGAGAGAGAGAGAGAAAGAGAGCAAGAGAGAGAGTTTTCGCTGACAGCGGAGAAAGATGCTGGCACCCTTCGCTCCTATATCCGCGGCAATGATCTTCCTGAAGGCGAAGAACCTGCCTTGAAATAAAATGCAAACGGCATGTTCTGGATGCAGAGCCGATGGTCCAAATGAGGGAGCTTCTCCCATGCCTCCGTTCATTTCATGGGGATCTGCTTGGAATCTGGATCCTCCGGGACCCGTGGCGCAATGGCCTGGCACCAGGCCTGTCCAAGAGGCACAAGGAAAGGCCCAGCACGGCCTCTACCCTTGGCCACGAGAGAGGTGGCCGCGCTTCATGAAGGGGGGGGGTGTCCTCAGGTGGAAGAAGACCCCTGCCAGCCTTCGACCAAGCGCAGAGCTCCAGAGTCAGCAGAATTTGGAAGCCACCCACTGCTCTCTCCAAGCAGATACTTGCCTCGTGGAAGGATTCAAAGCCACATCCGGCTGCACAGAATTGCTCCTGGCGTAAATGCCACAATTGGAGGGTTTAAGCCAGCATCAATCAGCTCCAGATGGATTCCCCAAGAAAGGAGCAGGGAAAGTGCTGGAAGATTCTTTACATCCAATTTCAATTAGGTCTTCGTAGGGTGGGAACTCCCTGTTTACCTCCTTAAATGGGACATTGAGAAAGTCTTCCAGTGCCCAACAACATGGTTGGGCAGTTTAAAGTGCCAATAACAAGATGGGCTGTTTTATTTCTTAGCCCTTCTTTTTTAAAAAAAGGGGGGGCATTCCTTTGTTATGCTCTTCCCAAAGTGGTTCACAACACCGCTTAAGAATGCAAACCCAGCCAGCAGCTAAAATACAAACGAAAAGACGGTAAGTACATTTGCAGGGAGGAAGAGATTTGGCATCCCGCCGGTTGGGAGGCTTCAAGGACCCCTGGACCTGCTCAATGGGAGACCCTCAAGACTCCCAGGAGCAGCAAGGACCCACAAGAAACCCCACAACCCTAACCTATTTCTAGGGAAAAGGATTAAGGGGTTGTAGGAGCCTCGTCATTCTCACAGCAGCCGCTGTGCCAGATTTCCTCAGTTGCCCCTTTGGCAAACTCAGATCTGGAGCGATAGGCCTGTCCAGAACCAGTTCAGCCTTTGCGACTAGCTCTCCCTTTCGCAGCCTAATTGTGCAGGCGTAGTTGTTCTTTTTTTTTTTAAATAAATAAATAAAAGAAACTCCCCAAATATCCCCCAGCAAAGGGAATGTTAACCGCTTTCGTATGATCTGAGTCCTCCTGGAAAAACAATTAGCAGCAAAGCTTATGAAACATCTGTGGCAAAAAAGCCATTCTTTGCTTTCTCTAGCGCTGTCGTTATTATAACTGGAAGGTAAAAATCAGAGTTTTTTGGGCTGCCTTTTGAAAGCGGTAATTATTCTGGCAATCTGAAGAGCAGAGGATTAGCTTGCTGAAAAGAGCTCCGGGGTGCAAGATAATTAAATACAGAACTCATGTTTCAGAGAGCGTTTTTTCTTCTTCTCCTTCTTGCCTAAGCAATATCTATCTCGCCACATTGTAAGCTACCTGTCAGACTAGCTGCATTACATTAATACTCGGCTGAATTTTAAGCAAAGATTTCAGCACGCTGAAAGAAAGCAGGCTGTGGAGAGGCCGGGCAGGCTGCCATGTGGGGAACCTGAAGGAGCAAAGGAAAAAAAAAGGGGGGGGGCACAGGGCAGGCCTCAGTGCTGCCATCCGGGCATTCGGTCAGGTAAACGAGACCAAGAGTCACAACAATCTAGCATCAACGCTGCTTTCTCAACTTTTATGTGCAACCCTAAGCAGAATGGGCATCCCTGCAGAAAGTCAGACCAGAGCCAAACAAACAGCACAATTTTGTGGCAGAAAAGCCCCTGGCACTTCACTGCTTCCCCACAGGAGCAAGTGAGCCGGTTTCCATGCCTTGAATGCCCCCTCCCAAGCAGGGCAGTAGCTCCCCCTCCCCTATTTCTCCTAGCCCAGGCCGCCTGCAGCATCAGTCCCCTTCTCTCACACAATGATCACACACCTGGCATAAAATTGCAAACACATGAACTGTCCACAAGAACCCCAATGCTCATGGCTGGTGCTCCATCTGCCAAGCAAGCATGGGGCTATTTAATCGCTTTTGCCAAACCCCAAGAAGCATTTAAAGGCTGGAAAAATGCCCAGA
Source organism: Naja naja (assembly GCA_009733165.1). Lineage (NCBI taxonomy): Eukaryota > Metazoa > Chordata > Lepidosauria > Squamata > Elapidae > Naja > Naja naja. The sequence goes on along the minus strand of CM019158.1, from coordinate 1,103,147 downwards.
GGTGGGATGCTCCCTCTTGACATGCACAGGTTCAACATCTGGAAACAAGGCTGGCAGTCCTCACTGCCTTGGCTTCGGGGTGACATTTGCCCACAAGCTGCCAGGCTGAGCTGTATCCCCTGCATCCTCTTCCAACCAGCTGGGAGAGAGAGAAGAAAACCCTCCTGCCGCCTGAAGCCACCTGCCCCGTGAAATGGTGTCTTGCTAACTCAGGACCGAACACCTGCCTCCTCCTCCTCCTCCTTCGGGAGAAAGATGGCTAAAGGGTGGCTGGCTGAACATCGCACCCTAACCAGTTTTGCTGGTCTAATAAGTCAGGCTCTGAAGCCCAACCTGGTTTCAGGTTTGAAGGGAAAGTGGCGAAGCTGCAGCAAATGCTAAAGCGATCCTGGGCTTGGCCTCTCCTAAGGGCAAGAGAAGTTGGACAGGAGGCAAAAGACCAGACGAGGAAGAATGGATGGAAACGGATCCAGGAGAGATTCAACCTGGAAATAAGGAGAAATTTTCTGACAGGGGGAACAATCAACCCATGGAACAAAAGTTGCCTTTGGAAGTTGTGGGAGCTTCATCACTTGAGCCTTTTGAGAAGAGACTGGACTGCCCTCTGTCAGGAATGGGGTAGGGTCTCCTGCTTGGGCGGGGGGTTGGTCTAGATGACCTACAAGATCCCTTCCAACTCTGTTAATCCATAATCTGTAAAGAGGATATGAATGCCAGAGCTGACCGGGACTCAGATTTTCTAAGAAATGAACCCAGCTGGGAAGTTTTTCACCTGCCTTCTGGATTGGGCAGCAGCTGGCTCAAGTGGCAGGCTCTGAGCCGCTATGGATGGGCAAAAGTTTGCCAAGTGAGTTGCCAACGACCCTTTTGAGACATGGGCACAGAGAACAAGCCACTGCCGACTGACAACCGGAAGGTGGCTCTCTTGATGAACAAGCCAGGCACCATCCGGGGCCCCTTTCTCTCAGCTGCCCTGGTTGGTGGAGACAAAGGGCCAGAGGCTGTCGGAAGTGGCTTGCTGGGCCAATTTAATTTCCCTCCTTCCCTCCCTCTCACCCCAGAAGCAGGGCCAGAGGTGAGATTCCCAGGCATTTTTAACTAGGAAAAAATAATAATAATCAAGATGGCATTGTGACAAAAAGATCCGAGATGGACGCTCGCCAGTTACCAGCCCTCGCTCAAGATCCGAAACAGCCGTGTTCATACAAGGGAGCGATGCAGGAGGAACAACAGTTGTGGAAATATATATATATATATATTTGAAGGTTCTTAGTCTGGCCACGGGGCTGCAGTCCAAAATGTCACCAAAACTCTGCCCCACAAATCTAGATGAAAAGTGTCAAGAGGCCCATTGAACCAGGTGGGGCAACCCATCCTCCTTCCCTAAGCATGCTGGCCCACTCCCCACAGGTGGGAAATCTTCTTCTCACTCCCTTAGGCCTAAATTGACTGTGGAAATATTAAAAAGGCAGGAACGCTGGCAGTTCCCTCTGAAACCCCAAGGAAGGGCAGCAGCCAAGTGCTGCATCAGCTCCTCCTTCCTTGAGCCACGGACGGTCCAGCGCTTGGAGCGCGCTCTCTGACCACTTCAGCCTATGATTACGCCACCATAAAGAGCCAGAAATATCTTCTCTCCAGCTTCTACTGGCCCTGTAATCTGCTGACACAATCTGAGCACGACTGCTTGGCTGGCTATGCTTTCACAACAAAGCAAGAGCTCCCTTCGAAAGCACACATGGTCACGCATGTACGGGCTCCGTGCATTCTTCTGGGCAACAGGGGCTTCCAATTAATTGATCAGTTAATTCCCTTCCAAGTCAATGAAACGGCTTTAGGTAGATAAATGGAGTTGGAAGGGACCTTGGAGGCCATCTAGCCCAAGCAGGAGACCCTACACCAGGGGTCTTCAAACTTGACAGCTTTTAAGACTTGTGGACTTCAACTCCCAGAATTCCTCCTCCAGTCATGTTAGCTCAGGAATTCTGGAAGCTGAAGTCCACACGGCTTAAAAGTCGCCACAATTGGACAGTTTGAAGACCCCTGCCCTACCCCATTCCTGTCAGATGGCAGTCCAGTTTCTTCTCAAAAGCCTCCAGGGATGAAGCTCCCACAACTTCCGAAGGCAACTTCTGTTCCACGGTTTGATTGTTCTCTCTGTCAGAAAGTTTCCCCTTATTTCCAGGTTGAATCTCTCCTTGGTCAGTTTCCATCCATTCTTCCTTGTCTGGCCTTTGGGTGCCTTGGAAAATAGCTTGACCCCTTCTCTCTGGGGCAGACCCTCAAATACTGGGAAGGCTGCTATCCTGTCTCCCCTGGTCCTTCTCTTCCCTAGACTAGCCAGGCCCAGTTCCTGCAACCGTTCTTTAGCCTTCCGTCCCCTCAAAAATCTTGGTTGCTTTTCTCTTGTTCCCAGAAGTTGTGGGTGCCCCATGACGGGAGGTTTTCGAGAAGAGACCGGACAAGCATTTGTATGAAATGACGTAGCTTCTCCTGCCTGAGCAGGGGGTTGGACTAGAAGACTTCGAAGGTCCCTTCCAACTCTCTCATTTTGTTACAGGTAGTCCACCACTTACAACAGTTCACTTAGTGACCGTTCGAAGTTATAACACAAGGGGGAAAAAGTGACTTAGGACCGTTTTTCACACTTATGACCCGTGGTCATGCGATTTGGATGCTTGACAACTGACTCACATTTAGGTCGGTTGCGGCGACCCGAGATCATGTGATCCTATTTTGCGACCTTCTGACGAGCAAAGTCAATAGGAAAGTCAGATTCGCTTAACAACCTTGTTACTAATTTAACAACTGCGGCGTTTCGCTTAACGAACGTGGCAAGAAACGTTGCAAAATGGGGCAAAACTCACTGAACGACATAAATGTTGGGCTCAACTGTGGTCATAAGTCGAGGACTACCTCTATTCTGCTTCCTTCTTTCCTTCATCAAACCCTTTGGGGCGAGGAGGTCCTGCATTATCTTAGGCCGGGCTTCTCCAGCGTAATGCACCCCCTCCCTCCCTCTCTCTCTCTCTCTCCCTCTCTCTCTCCCTCCCTCCCTCTCTCCCCTCTGCGTGGGTTCAGTTGCATCTCCCCAAATTTTCAAGCCACACAGCCAAGAGCCAGGCTACCTGGGAACTACGATCTTTGAAGTTTGGGTCTTTAAGAGAGGGTTTCGCTTATTTCTGTCCCCACCCAGAAATGCACAGTAGGCAGGACCAAGGAAGAAAACTTCCTCCCGCTGGGCACCTGGCCATTCTGGAAAGCCAGCAGCCCATGGGCAGGTCGAGGGGGCCGGAGCTCAGCCGGGCCTGCCAAGCCCACTGCCTTGGCCTGCTGCTTTTCCGAGCTTTCTGTCAGGGCTTCGGTCTTATCTACCTGGGTGCTCCGGGATAACCCATGCAATCTTTCCCACAGCCTTTTTGCAGGAGCTTGGCGAACACCTCCGAGCTTATCTGCAATAACCTTTCCCCTTCTTAGCAATAAGTTTTTCCTCCCTGGAGATAAGCCCAAGAAGATGGAATCGTATGGGAGGAGGCCAAAGCCAGCCTGGGAGCAGCTTTTCTGACTCACACGTTTTATGAAAAAAGCAGCCAAGCAGTAGCTCCCTTCATCGGAGGGAAGGAACTCTCTTCTAAGCTTCCTTTCGTTAAACGGATCAGCCCTGATATTGAAGGCCGTGCGGGAGAAATCTGCTCCCTCGTGCAAAACTGTAGGATTAGCCAAACAGCCTTAGCAGAAAAAAATAAGAAGTGCACAGAAGTTTTAAAAAGTAGGAATTAGTGGAGGACTCTCCCTGGGGCATTCATTCATTCATTCATTCAATCAAGTCAAGTCTTTATTCTCCTCAAAGATCAGGACACCCCTGGAGCTGAGTCAAGGGAACTGATTCATCACCGGAAATGTGTTTTTTTGGGAGGCAACTTATGCTCCAGTCTATTGGGGCAAGTCCCTTTTCATCATTTTTGATAAGGCTTGTGATGAAACATACATATCTCATGCAGAATGAGGGAAAAAGAAAGAAAAACAGCCAGGCAGATTTCTATAACTCGCCCTTTTAGTTATTTCAGAAAAATCCACTGCATTATTGCCTTGAGTTCAGAAGGGATAATTTATTGTCTTTGATAATACTGGTTCAAATGTACTTCCATATTTTCAAACATGGGTGAAGAGCTGATTCAGTTTGATTCAGCATAAGCAACATCAAACAACTTTTCCTGCCAGCGGTATTATTTTTCAAAAAAGTTTTCATACTGCTTTCATTTTACAAGGTGAGATAAGTCAAATCTGGGGGGGTTACAACCAGTATTTAATTCTTAAATATACATACTGCCTAATACGTGCCAGATTGCATTATAAATGCAATGCAGACACCCAAAAGAAAAACCAGCAAGTACCTCCTCCGGATACAGGTCAGGAAATTCTAACTTTGCTGAAATTTCTTCCCGTATCGAAAATGATTTATTTTTATTGGTCTCTGCTGGTGTAACATTCGAATCTCGTTACACTGATATTTTAGCTTAAAAGTGGATTCAGACATTCTTCAGAGATTGCTTTTAAGGACATTTTTATTAAGATCCTTATCGAGGAAAAACAAGGGCTTGTTAGTTCTGTCATGCTTTCCCCTTCAGCAGGGAAGAGCCTTCCCCTCTCTCCAGCTGCACCAAATTTGGAACAGGCCCTGCTTCAACTGGACTTTATTAATCTGTCAAAATCAAAGCACCACCTTGGGGAAAAGCAATTATTTCCAGCTCAATGATTATTAACAAGTTAGTTCCTCAACACCGTGGCAAGGAACGCCCGGCTACTTGATGAACACTCAACCAATTAAGAGAATTTGGGAATCGCAACACATTAATTCACTCCCGAAGGATGGTGCCACTGGCTTTTAGAAAGAACTTTTAAAAAGCAAGAAACTTCCTCAAGAATGAGAAACTGGAAGCCTCATAGAAGGTCGACACTAACTAGAGACTAGAACTATCTAAAACAAATTGCACCCTGTGCATTTGAGATTTATCCAGTGCCCCAAGATGGGAGGATCCAAACACCCCCACACACAAGTTACTGTGCTCGCTAGGTATGCATCCTTTGGATCAAAAGCGGTCACAGAAAAGGAGAAATCTGATCAAGAGCTAATTTCTATGAAGCAAAGGTGGAGAAATTGAGGACCCAAGATTGTTGGGGGCAATTAGGTGACTTGTAAAAATGCCGCTTAGTAATAAGCAGGCATATACAATGGAATGAAGGCTATTGCTGAGCACACTGGGTTGCATCCCAAAAATTGTAAGCCACCCTGAGTCTCTGGAGAAGGGCGGCATATAAATGTAATTAAAAAAAAAGCAGAACAGGTGGTTGAATGAGATTCTTGACTGGAGATGAGGACTTTCAATCATTTCAACCTCCAGAAATGATGATGGAGGAGGCCTTGCAGTCAAAGGCCTTTCCCCACTAGGGACTCAGCTGGCCGTCCCATAGTAGCCCCGTGACCTTAAGCTGCTGACACTCTCTCAAAGAGAGATGCTAGGAGTTGCCACTGGGGCAGTGACCTTACACAACAAGTAACAGATGGTGGGACGGAGGTCTTTTGTCTGGAGAACCCCCTCCTCCCAGGCTCAGGAGTGCCTTGGGTTCAGCACCCTGCAGGGCTACGCCGGAGATGCCTACGGAGACGGGGAGGGGTGGGCTCTCCCAGCACTTAAACTGGGTCTCAACAAATGCAGCCTAATGTACTCCAGATTAAAAAATTAGGCAGGGAAAAGATGGAGCAGTATCAGTGTGTGGTTATGGTGGAACAGAAATCCGGGTGGGTCCAGACTGAGAGAGGGAATCTGGAGAAGTGGGGGAAAGACCCCTCCGGCAGAGGGAGGAAGAGCCGGCAGCCCCTGGGGGTCCCAGGATATAATTTGGCAACCACAGGAGCTGTCCCTGTAGCTCCAAGCTTTGCTTTACCTGAATGAGAAGAGCAAGCTCAGCTTTGGCTACAGACACATATAATACCCCTCTCAATACCCCCCACCCCCTTGTTTGCTGCAGCCCAGCCCCCCGGATCTTGACCGTCACAATGACATAAGAAGAAAAGAATAAGAAAAGCGAGAAACCGAGTGAGTAAGAGGAAAACAAGCGGTTCTCGGGATGTGTGAGGAAGGGCAGCCAAGAAGTCATGCAAGCCTCCCACTCCAGACGTTATATTTATAGAATCCCATTTTTCGTTTTAAGAGCAGAATTACACACTCCGGCCTGATACAAAGCAGGATAGGAAACATGGCCAGATTTCAAAGGCCTGGGGAGGGGGGGGCGGAGGAAACGTTCCCCTCCTCCTTAGGCGGCCGGCGGAAGCCTTACTTTCAACAAAGGCTGGCTCCCAACGTCAGTGGGTAAGAATGCCAAGCAGGGAGAGGTGGTGGGGGTTTCTTTCCACAACACGCAAAATGCGGGTTTGCACCGGAGAGGGAAAGGGGTGCAGCCGTGCTCCTCCGTGCAAAAGGACAGGCAAGGAGAGCGGCCTGCCCCCGAGGCCGGCCTGGCATGGATGCCACCTTCCTTCCCCCTGCAGTGCTGCCCATCCAAATACTGCACCACTGAGCTCAGAGGCCAAAAAGCTGGACTGACTAAGAGAAATCCAAGCGAGGCGCTGCTCGGCAGCCCGGAAACCAGATGTCTCTGGAATGCCTCCTGGCTTTAGCATCCGGCCCTTAACTCAGCAGGATTGGGGGGGGGGGGTTTGGAAGCAGGTTCTCCTCCCCTCACCCCAGGCCTGCAGGAAGAGGGACTCCCCATTAACCCCTCTCTCATTCACTGGGCTCCTCCAATTCTCACTGCAATGCCTCTGGCTAGTGGGGCTAAAAGCCCTCTTCCAACCCTCTCCCTCTCCTTCCTTCTCCTTCCCCAGACCCTCTTTTGTGGGGCTGCAAGGGGTCCTCACCTCCCCTAAACCGGAAAGGGGGGGGCCAGGCCCTTCTCCTTCTCCTCCCCCATTCCTGTTCTGAGCTGGGCCTGGTGCTGCAGGGAGGGGCTCCTGCAGGCCCCTTTCTGCCTGGAAGCCCCTCAGTGCCCCCCACCCCATTGTAAGCTTCTGTCCAGCCAAGTGATCCCAACCTTCCCTCCATGCAGAAGAAGCCCCTTCTCCCTCCCCATCCATCCATCCAGCCTCTCTCCCCTCCTCCTCCTGGGTCTGAGAAAAGGCAGCCAGATGTTCCTGCCCACTCCCCATTATCTTATCAGCAGAAAAACCAAGGCCTCCTTCCTTTAGCCTCTCATGCATTCCAGGGACATCCACTCATCCCAAAGTCCAGGGACTGCCACTTTTGGTGGGAAGGAGGTAAACAGGGCAGCCTTGTCCCTGCCGCTTGCCCAAGCAACCACAATGCCCCCCCTGCCCTGCCATCTCATCCACACACACACCCCAAAAATCCAATGAGGCCATCCCCACTTCATCCCTTGGACTCTCAGGGCCTTGGCAGGGGTCTCTCCCACATCTAGTAGGGCTTACGGGACACCCACCTCTCCAACTTTTGCCTGGTTCCTTGGCTCCTTTCCTTCCTAACCTCCAGCAACAGGAAAGGAGGCCAAGCAGCGATCCCCGATCCTGGGGTCTCTCTCTCTCTCTCTATTACAGCCAGGGATGCCTGATTTGGGGATCACCCCCCCCTCTCATCCCTTGCCACTCAGGAAAGGAGGGGGCTCCCTTTCCTTCTGCCCTTCCCTTGCAGGAAAGGAGGCCAAGCAGCGATCCTTGATCCCGTGCAGCCTAGGATGCCTGATTGGGGGACTCCCTGCCCCCATCTCTTGCCAGGCAGGAAAGGAGAGACTCTTCAGCCCGCCCACCAATATCCAAGGCAGGAAAGGAGGCCAAGCGGAGATCTCTGACTTTATAGACCCCCGACTGGGGATCACCACCACCACCCAGGAGGAGAGGAGGGGGGGTCTCTCTTCCTCCTCCCTCCTCCCCCAGCGCAGGAAAAGGAGACCAAGCAGCGATCCTTGATCCTGAGGACTTGCTACCTAGTGCACCCCCCAAATCTCTTGACAGGCAGGAAAGGAGGCCAAGCAGCGATCTCTGGCCGTAAAGATCCCAACCAGGAACCACTACCACTACCCGGGAGGGTCTCTCTGCCTCCTCCTCCCCCCTCCTGCCCCAGCGCAGGAAAAGGAGGCCACGCAGCGATACCTGACCTGATAGGGGGGACCCACCCCCAGAGAGGATGGATGTGAGCATCCCCCCCTCCCTCGGGGGAAAGGAGGCCACGCGGCGACCCTCACCTGCCCTTGTAGTCGTCCCTCTCGCGCTTGACTTTGGCCAGGACGTTGTAGAGGGCGCGGATCTCGGGCGTGATGGTGTCGATCTGGACGCCCACGCCGTCCGGGTGGACCCAAGACACGCCGGGCCCTTGCAGGGTCTCGAGGCCGCCTCCTCCCGTCCGGCGCACCTGCGTGTAGCTCCAGATGGTGCCGGGCAGGCGGCCGTAGGGCGAGGCGGAGGAAGCCGAGGAGGAAGAAGCAGCAGCAGCAGCAGAAGCAGAAGAAGGAGCCGAGGAGGAGGAGGAGGAGGAGGACGGGGCGAAGGAGGCGGCGGGCCCTTGAGGCGGCTCCGGGTCGGTCTGCACGGCCTGGTGCCTGGGGAAGCGGCGGTAGCGGAGACGGCGCTCGCGCTCGCCCACCTGCGCGGCCTGCAGCTGCTTCTCCAGCAAGCGGTTGCGGCGCTCCAGCTCGTGCACCTTGGCCAGGAAGCAGCGGAAGCGCACGTTCAGCCCCTTCAGCAGGTGCAGGTGCGAGCCCAGCTCGCTCCGCAGCGCCGAGGCCGCCGCCGGAGGAGGCTCCTCCAGGGCCGCCGGGTCGCCCAGCATCATCTTCTCGGCCGCCTCACAGAAGAAGCCGTCGCCTCAGAAAGCGGCCGCCTCAGCCGGCTGCGCGCGCAGCCTCCGCAGAGCTCGCGCGCCCACCGGCGAATGAGGCGCACCCGCGCCGGGCAGCCAGACGCGGCTTCAAAGGGGGAGGGGTTGGACACGCCCTTCCCCGCCCGCCCTCGACGGCCACGCCCCCGCACGTGCGCCGCGGGTCATTGCGCAGGCTCCGGCTGCCGGCAGGACCGGTCCATCTCCATCTGGACGCGGGGGGGGGGGGAGAAGGAAGTCGTTCGGTCGGCTTTATTTCTTTCTCTCCCCCGGCAGCTTTTGTCTTCTTTTTTTATTTTTAAAGATCCCTCTTTATTATAAATGATGCTTGAAGGGGTTTGCAAGAAGGACAGATGTCAAGGAACAGAGTTGGGCTTCACCTCCCAGAATCCCCGGCTTGACGATCAGGATTTGTAGTCCTCTCCATTTGAGGCAGAACTACGTTTCCCAGCATGCTTTGTCGGCTGGAATGTGCAGGGATCTCCAAACTTGGCAACTTTGAGGCTTGTGGACTTCAACTCCCAGAATTCCCCAGCCAGAAAGAGCCCACTGGGGGCATTGTTTCCCCCCCCCATCTCTGCAGCTTTAAGATGGACTTCATCTCCCAGAAATCTTTGCTGGATGGGGCATTCTGGGAGTCAAAGTCCACACCTCTTAAAGGTGCAGAAGTTGAGAAACACCCATGTAAATGAACACAGCATGGGTTGCCGTGTGTCCTCGACCTGCAACGTGTGCATTTTTAAACCCCGTTCCTATTGCAGCATTGACAGGTATCAATACTGGGAAAAAGAAAGCAGTGCTATCATTCACTGATGGCCAGAGGGGGGAAAAAACTATATTTTTAAAAGACTTATACAGACTTTTTTGGACAGAGAGGAAAAAAAGATGATTTATGCATTTGGGGAGAAAGCGTTAAACAGGGAAGGGGAAAGACTAAGAGGGCAATTCATTCCTGAGTCTCTTTTTCCCCACTCTTTATCTTCTTTTTTTAATCTTTAATTTTTTAAAAACACTTGCATTGGAAAAAATGTGCGAATAAAAAGGTGCATCTGTTTTCCTTCCAAAGAAAGATTCTCTGGATCCCTGCGGTGTCTTCTGGGCGAATGGCAGGCCTGGCCCCGCGCGATGGCATCTCCACCCCAGCCCTCGGGCGCCTTTCGCCAATTTCTATCTGCCCGTCCCGCCATCTTCCCCTTGGTGCCTTTGCTAAGGGAGCACAACCCGTCCTGCCGGTCTCCTATCTTGTTTGTGGCTTTCCCTCCCTGTGGCACAGAGGCATCCTTGTGAAAGAAGAGAGGTATGAAGCCTACACAATGGGGTGTGTGTTTGTGTGCAGGGCCTGGAGAAAGCGCCAGTTGTGCTGTTGCTTGAAAGCCCGCTTGGCTTGGTACGGCGGATCACGCTGCTTCGTTTTATATATAGACCGTGTCCGACAGGAGCCCGTGTCAATCCATCTGGGCTCCTCTGTGTTCGGACAACTGGGGTACCCAATCCTTGATTTTAGGCCAGGGGTCCCCAACCGGGGGGGTGTGAGATAATATTCCAGGAGGTTAGAAAACTTGGGTTTAGAAGTTTCAAAATTATAGTGTTCTAGCTGGATACCTGTGGCTTCGCTATGAAATTGTGTGGCTGGGCTTTGTTTTTGGGGAGGAAAATAAGGGGGAAAAATTCTGCCTCTGCCTACCAGCATCCATCGGTATTCATCTGGCTAGCATCCTGTCAGTGTGTGAGAGTTGAGGGATGTTTGGAAACTGAAACAGTATTTGCCATGTGAGCAAGGATACAGCAAGGCGCCTGGGCGTGGCTTAGCTCAACTGTTCTGCACTAAAGCTGCTTGCTGCTGTGAAACTGAAACTCATCTGCTTGTGTTTTTGCATTTGGAACAGATTTCTTTTCGGGTGGGGAGGGGGAGTAGAACTCCTTAGCATCAGAGCATGTTAATAATAATAATATAGGAAATATTAATGGCTCTGATGGTCATTTGGAAAAATCCTTTCTTAGCGAGCACCTAGAAGCCAAGAGGAACATAGGTGCCAAATTTCAAGTTTGTAGGCTTTACAGTTCTGGAGATTTTGTGATGATGCATGAGTGGCCTTTCGCTTTTATATAGAGAGAGATAATGCATCTCCCGTTCGCCGCAGGTGGGAGTCTGGGCTCACCTCGGTTCCCAAAAGCCCGTCTGGGCTTGGCGCAGGCGGCGTCTGCCCTGTGCATATTCCCAGCGTCCTCCGGGCCCACGAGCCTCGGGGACTACTGGGCTGGTCCCCGTCTGCTGAAATAATTAACCAAGGAGGGCGTGCCCACCTGGCACCTAGACAGGTGTTATCTAAACAGGCGTGAGGCCGCACCGGAGCAATTACGCTTAATTGTTTGTTCCTGCCAAAGGTGCGCTGGCAGAGGGCTCTTGACGGAGTCTTCCCACGCGCTGCGCTTTGCGGCACAGGCTAGATGCTGGGAAAGGGCTGGGAGGCACAGCGGAAGACCCTCCCGCCCCACCCCACTGCTGCCCCCTCTGCCAAAACCCATTGCTCCGGGATCCCATGCAAGAAGGCAGCACGGGCCTCTTCCTACAATAAGTGCCATTCTATTCGCTTCCCGAATTAGCCACCCTGTGAGGATAGTCTTATGCCGAGGTCCCCATCACGCACCAATAATTCATGGCCAACCCGTGACCACCCCGATAGGACCCTTTCCCCAAGATCAAAGACCCAGCATGCCACAGAATTAGGCTCGGCTGCTTCATGCCAGACCCAGATAGATAGTAAAAAAAATAATAACCGTTGGGTTGCGTTTTGTTTTGCTGAGGCTTCTGCATTTTTAAGTGGGGTTCAACTTTCCTATTGGCATTTTTTGGGGGGGTTGTTGTTAGTTGCGAAGTCGTGTCCATCCACGTTCCCCCAGGCCTTCCTGTCTTCTATGGTCTTCTGGAGTCCATTTAAGGTCATGCTGACTGCTTCAGTGACTCCATCCAGCCACCTCCTTCTCTGCCATCTTCTTCTTGTTCTTCTTCTTCTTTTATTCATATTTATATGCCGCCCTTCTCCGGAGACTCAGGGCAGCTTACAATTTTGGGCAACCCAATGCGCTCAATAGCCTTCCTTCCATTTTATATGCCTGCTTATTACTAAGCGGCATTTTTACAAAGTCAGCTTATTGCCCCCAACCATCTTGGATCCTCACTTTACCTACCCCAAGAGGATGGAAGGCTGAGTCAACCTTGAGCCTGGTGGGATTCGAGCCTGCACTAATTGCAGGCAGCTGGAACTAAGTGCTAGGCGTTTAACAGCCTGCACCACCAAGACTCCTCTTCTTCTTCTTCTTCTTCTTCTTCTTCTTCTTCTTCTTCTTCTTCTTCTTCTTCTTCTTCTTCTTCCTCTTCCTCTTCCTCTTTTCTTCTTCTTCTTCTTCTTCTCCTCCTTCTTCTCCTTCTTCTGCCCTCCATCGTTCCCAGCATTAGGCTCTTCTCCAGGGAGTCCTTCCTTCTCATCAGGTGGCCAAAGTCTTTGAGTTTCATCTTCAGGAACTGGCCTTCTCAAGAGGCAGTCAGGGTTGATGATCTCCTCTAGGACTGACCAATTGGATGGCCTTGCCGTCCAAGGGACTCGCCGGAGTCTTCTCCAGCACCTTAACTTTGTATAGCGCAGTGTTGGAGCAGTGTCGGGGGGGGGGGGTTCGGTTCAATGTGTGGAGTGTGAAGGATGGGTGTTTGTGTTTATTTTCATGGTCATGATGTGCACCGAAGATGGTGTTTGGCTTCGTTGTATGAGGTGCAATGACAATAAAGTAAAGTTTAACCTTAGACCATCTAATGTGGACCTCACCCCTTTCCTAAGAGGCCTGTAGGGGGTGTGTATAAGCGCACCAATGTGCCTACCGCTTGTCCTAATGTCCCCTTTTTATCCGTATCCATTTCATGTATTCATAATCATGTTTATACTTATACATGTTATCCAATACACGCTTGACAAAATAAAAATAAACCAGCGTTCAAAGGCCTCCATTCTAACGGGCACCATCAAGATCAAGTGAGGTGCTAATACCACTCTATAAAGCCTTAGTAAGACCACACCTAGAGTACTGCACCCAGTTTTGTTCACCACATTATAAGAAAGATGTTGAGACTCTAGAAAGAGTGCAGAGAAGAGCAACCAGGGTGATTTTAGGGGACTGGAGGCTAAAACACACAGAACTGGGCCTGGCTAGTTTAGTGAAGAGAAAGACCAAGGGAGACAAGATAGCAGTCTTCCAAGATTTGAAGGGAGAGAGAGAGAGAAAGAAAAAGGGAGAGGAAGAGAAAAAATGAGAAAGAACAAAAAGGGAGAGAGGAGAGAAAGAAAAAAGGAAGGAAGAGAAAAAGAAAGATGGAAAGAGGAAAAGAAGAGAGCAAGAGAGAGTGACTGGAGGCTAAAACATACGATGAACGGTTGCAGGAACTGGGCCTGGCTAGTCTAGGGAAGAGAAGGACCAGGGGAGACAGGATAGCCTTCAATATTTGAGGCTGCCCCAGAGAAAGGGTCAAGCTATTTCCAAGGGCCAGGGAAGAATGGATGAAACAACCAGGAGAGATTCAACCTGGAAATAAGGAAAAATTTCCTGCCAGTGAGAACAATCAACCCATAGAACAGAAGTTGCTCTCGGAAGTTGTGGGAGCTTCATCACTGGAGGCTTTCAAGAAGAGATTAGACTGCCATCTGTCAGAAATGGTGTAGGGTCTCCCGCATGGGCGGAGGTTGGACTAGATGACCTACAAGGTCCCTTCCAACTCTGATTATCTGTTAAAGAGACGGTCTGGGGTGGAAGAGACCAAATTTGAAAACTGTCTGAGCAACCCTCGTCCTTGACCCACTGGAGAAAATGAATAGCTCGTTCGCTCTGGATTCAGCATCGAAAGCCAGTGCAGAGTTTTCGACTTCTTACAACCACCAGGGAGCCGAAAATCCCTGTGGCTAAGCAAGCCAGGCGTTAAAGTGAGTTTTGCCCCATTTGTCGTGCCCCCGTTCTGAAGTTCGTCTCATAGTTGTTAGGCGAATCGGGCTTCCCCCGTGGACTTCGCTCGTCAGAAAGTCACAAAAGGGGTTCACGGAATCAGCCCGGGGGACACGACAAACCACCGTAAATACGAACCGGTTGGCCATTATCTGAATTTCAATTCCACGACCATGAGGATGCTGCAACGGTTGTTAAGTGTAGGAAAAAAACAGTCCTGTCAGGGTTTTTTTCAGTGCTGCTATAACCTGGAACAGTCACTAAATGAAGGTCACTGTCATGCCCCTGGTGGAGACTGACTCCGAGGGAGAGGAGGAACAGCCGACAGGGAGTGGAAGTGTGGCTCTGGAGGTTGTGGAGGAGGCTGGGGAAGGGCAGAGGCCAGCTGAGCAGTTAGAGGAGGATCCAGGCCCATCCCCTCTCCATCCTAGGGCATGCAGGGAGGAGAGGATAAGGGAGAGATGTGGCCCACTCGGGAGGAGAGGCCTTGATCCTGTTCATGGGCTGCAGCTGTGACAACTGAATAAGAGGACAGACATGCGTATGGGCGAGCGCTGGAAACAAAGCATGGAAATATCTCTAGTTTATGGTTCCTGGTTTGTGTTGTTTTTCCCTCCTTCTTGTAACTGCTTGTGTGGAGTTTTTGTCTTCCGTCAAGGATATTTGGAGCTTGGAAGCAAAGTGAAGGAATAAAAGGGCTTCACCTGTTTTTTTTTTCCCTCCTTCTGTAACTGCTTGTGTGGGAGTTTTGTCTTCGTCAAGGATATTTGGAGCTTGGAAGCAAAGTGAAGGAATAAAAGGGGCTTCACCTGTTTTTTGTGACTGTGTTTATTTTGTAGCCCATCCTGGGTTATCACAGTTACTAAATGAACTACCTGTTCCTTTACCTGTTTGATGGAACCTCCTAGCGGAGATCCATTGCACCTTGAACCAAACTCAAGCTGAAAAGGACATGTGTCCTTACAAGAGGTCATTTTACAGGCGGGCCCAAAACATTTTTTGGGGTGAAGTCTCTTTGCGCACATTTGCACATTTTCTTCCAAGAAGGACACACTGTGCACAGAGTAGGATGTGGCGTCCCTGACAGAAGCATGAAGCAAGTTCTGGCATGCTACAAGAGGAAAGATCCCAAAGCGGCTTCTCAATTAAGTGATTCAGAGACCGGCCTCTCCCCCCTCCAGAGAGTGACTTCATACCCTAAAAACTTGTAAAATGTTGGTGTGCAGGAGGAAAATGGGATGACGAACACAGGTAAGTGGGCTTGGCGTATTAAGCCGCAGGACTAGCAACGTGAAATGTGTTGCCCACAATTGAGGTGGAAGAAGAACAGAGTTGCTAAAACCCACCAGGGAGGCAATGGAAGTCACATTGCACCATGCCAGCTTGACTCACAATCACCCTGGCTACCAAAATCAACATTTACCTAGTTGGAAATTTGGTCAGAAACTACTGTAAGGTCTCCGAAAATCTCAGTCGATTGAGCCGATTTATTTACCGGGCAGTTTTTCCTTCTTTAAACCTTCTGGTAATGCGAGATGACAGCGGTGGTCTTCAGCCGGTTCTGACCAGTTCTCGAGAACCGGTAGCGGGAATTTTGAGTAGTTCGTAGAACCGGTCAATACCCCCGCTGACTGGCCCATCTATTCTCTGCCTCCCATTGAGTCCCAGCTGATCGGCTGGGTCTCCTTTTGTTGCCCTGCACAGGAGAATGGAGCTGGAAAGCAGGTTAGTGGGGTGGGGAAAGGAATGGGGATTTTGCAGTAACCTTCTCCCAGGAGTGGGTAGGGAATGGAGGTTTTACAATATCTTTCCCCTGCCATGCCCACCAAGCCATGTCACGCCCACCAAGCCACGGCCACAGAACTGGTAGTAAAAAAAATTGAATCCCACCATTGCTCCATTACTTACACAACAGACATTACACCTGGGCAGGAAAAGCCAAAGGTGCACGTAGACAAAACCTGGCTCAAAAGCAGTACCTGGGAGAGGGACCTTGAGAGTCTTAGTGGACCATCATTTAAACACGAGCCAGCCTGTGTACGGCAACAGCCCATGGAACTAATACAATCCTTGGGTGTATAAACAGAGGCATGGAATCAAGATCACATGATGTACTAGAACCATTTTATAAAGCCTTAGCAAGACCGCACCTGGAATACCGTATCCAGTTTTGGTCACCCCATTACAAAACAAGATGTTGAGACTTTGGGGGAAAGTGCAGAGTAGAGCAGCTAAGAGGATTAAAGGCCTGGGGGCAAAACCACATGAAGAACGGTTGCAGGAATTGGGTTTGGCCAGTCTAGGGCTCTAAATGAACTTAAGGACCACCATCAGTGGGCTGTTGGGCAGTATTACTTGGTCTGTTGTGTGGATGCTTGTGTGTTTTTAGGAATTTTGGGAATTTTGGCAGGTGAGGGGGTGTTTGGGGATTGTCATGTGTGTGTGCGTGTTGGGTCTGGTCTCTGGGTGTTATGTGAATTTTGTTGGATGTATACTGTGTATATACGTACCTGACAATGAAGAATTCAAATAGAGAAAAGAAGGAATAGAATAGAATAGAATAGGAGGAGGAGGGAAGGAGAACAGAATAGGAATAGAATAGAATTAGAATGCAGAATAGAATAGAATAGGAGGAGGGAAGAAGGAAGGAGAATAGAATAGAATAGAATAGCATAGAATAGGAGGAGGGAAGAAGGAGAACAGAATAGGAATAGAATAGAATAGAATTAGAATGCAGAATAGAATAGAATAGAATAGAATAGAATGGAATAGAATGGAATAGAATAGAATATAGAATAGAATAGAATATAGAATAGAATAGAATATAGAATAGAATAGAATAGGAGGAGGGAAGAAGGAAGGAGAATAGAATAGGAATAGAACAGAATTCTTGTATTGGCTAAGTGTGATTGGACACACTAGGGGTGACATCATAGCAGGTTTCCAGTATTTGAGGGGCTGCCACAAAGAGGAGGGGGGTCCATTTATTTTCCAAAGCACCAGAAAGGCAAGACAAGAAGCAAAGGATGGAAATTAATCAAGGAAAGAAGCAAGCTGGAATTAAGGAGAAACTTCCTAACAGGGAGGACAATTAACCAGTGGAACAGAAGTTGTGGTTGCTTCACCACTGGAGGTTTTAAGAAGAGACTGGACAGCCACTTGTCTGGAATGGGATAGTGTCTCCTGGCTGAGCAGGGGGCTGGACTAGAAGACCTCCAAGGTCCCTTCCAGCTCTATTCTGATTGATTTGAAACTATTTCAGATGAGAGTGAAGATTGTCTTCTTGGAAAAGGAGTTTCCTGATAAGACGAGAGGAAATGCCTGTGCGCAACAGCAAGATAAAAAGAGGTGAACTCGGATTTTTATTGCTGGGCAAACGGAAGCAAATTGCAATTAAGACTTCTGGAGAAAAGACTTCTGGCACTGTAAACAGGTCCCATTCTGGTTTCCAGTGAACAGAGGGACCCTTCCACGCTTTTTAATGTTGCCTTTGTCCAACACACAAGGGAAAAGACCCTGGGAATCCCACTTCCCCTGTGCCACGATAGGAGGCAGTTCCCTTCTTGATTGGTCACAGAGGTTTTGCACTCAGTTTTCCCCGAAGAAGCTAAACTGTTTCTAGAAAAAGGATTTCAGCAGACCCAGGGCAGCAGCTTTCGGTGACATCTCCAACCATGTTTTCTGGGCTGGGGGGGCACCCTTTTGGAGGTCCCAAACTGGGGAACACCCTCAAAAAAAAAAAAGAAAGAAACTGAGCAGGACAGGTAGAGCCAATAAGACAGGTGAGATCTTAAAAGCGACACCCTGCTTTAGACTAATGAGGATGGATGCAACCACGGGCTGCAAAGCAACGATGCACATAAGCTCTTTGGAGGCCACCAGCCGAATGAGTCAACGCCATCTTGGCGTGGCTCCCTTGGGGAGTATCTGGGTGGGGCAGGGACAGTCGACTGCGAGGTACTCCCTCACTTCTGCAAAGGCAGCAGAGCAGGGATGTCAAACTCAAGGCCCAGGGCTGCATTTGGCCCATGTGGGGTGCTTGGATCTGGCCCGCGAGGCTGCCCTGGGAACAGCAAACAACCGGCCTGCGGTGTCTCTGCCAGCGAAAATGGAGCTTGGGAGGGCTGCACGTGCCCTTCCCGAGCTCCGTTTTGGGCTGGCAGAGGGTGGCAGGAGGCCATCCCAGCTGAAAACGGAGCTTGGGAGCCCGTTTTCACTGACAGAGCACTGGGGCCACCACAGGCCCCCCAACATGAGTGACATCATGCTGGCCACGCCCTCCCCCCCAGTCTCCCCGAGGTCAAACCCAACCCTGATGCGGCCCTCAATGAAATCGAGTTCAAAAGTATGGCCAAAGTAATATTAAAAGGGAATAAGACAATGGATGATATAAACTAAGGTGAACTTGTGAAAATTAGCGGAATGATACAATTTGATAAACTTTACAGATATGACGATTACAAGAATATATGATTAATGACTATAGAGAATAAAGAGAACAATACAAATGTACGAGAATATAAAAAGGGAAATTGGTAATAGATAACAATGTGAATTTAGATAAGAAAGCTGTATTTGTGATTATGGTCACGTTTGATTTAAAATGCCAGCCTTCCACCCTAAAGATGATTTTAAAAGAAATTAAAAAAAAATTTTTTTTAATGAAATTGAGATTGACACCCCTGCAGCTGAGGAACTTGGATCCTTCGTTGTGCTACTTGGCTCTCAGCGCATCCAGCTGAACTCTGATGTTTCCCACATCCTGGTAATGCACCGGCCCGATTCGTTACTTTGCAAGACCACCGACATTGTCCAGTGGTTCAAAAAGAATCTAGCTGATAAGAGCTTGAAATAGATCTATACAAAGTCTCCCTTTAGAAGGGACGCGGTGGCTCAGTGGCTTAAGACACTGAGCTTGTCGATCAGAAAGGCCGCTTGGTTTGAATCCCTAGCGCCATGTCATGGAGTGAGCTCCTGTTCCTTGTCCCAGCTTCTGCCAATCTAGGAGTTCGAAAGCATGTAAAAAATGCAAGTAGAAAAATAGGGTGCCACTTCGGTGGGAAGGTGACAGTGTTCCACGCGCCTTCAGTGTTTAGTTCTGCCGGCCACATGACCACAGAGACGTCTTCGGACAACGCTGGCTCTTCGGCTTTGTAACGGAGATGAGCAGCGCCCCCTAGAGCCGCAAACGACTAGCACGTACTTGCGAGGGGAACCTTTACCTAGTCTCCCTTTAGTTCTTTAAGTCGGTAAAACGTACATTTAACACAAAATAGTTGGTTGCGAAAGTGGCTGCCTGCAAAGGCTCTTGGACTGGGGCTGAAAGGTGAAAAGAAAGCAGTATGTTGCTTCCCATATTTGGGTAGACCAGGCTGCCCTGATAGGAAAAAACACCAACACTTTATTGAAATACCGTGTTTCCCCGAAAATAAGACCTACCCCGAAAATAAGACCTACCCCAAAAATAAGACCTAGTGTGTTTTTGGGAGCCAAAAAAAATATAAGACAGTGTCTTATTTTCGGGGAAACACGGTAGCTACATCACCAGGGTTTGGGATTCAGGTGAGAAGCACCCCCCCCCCAAAAGGTTTTGGGTGCAGTAAATGTTGATTCCTCCCCCCAAGCACGGAACCAAGTCTCAAAATTGTGGTGCCAAAAGAGCCTGGCTCTGGACACTTTAGTTTCACCCGTCTCCTCGGCCATCGCAAACACAACCTGGACGGCTTCTCTTGGCAGCAATTCTCACGGTTTTGCAAACATTTGCAACGAGGCCTTTTTGGCATTTTGCGGTTATGCCAGGCAAGGGTTGGCCGCCAAACCTTCCTGCCGTCTGGTTCACCCAACTGCAAACTCTCCTCCTTCACCCATTCAAGCAAGCTGGGAGCTAAAAAGACCAAAGGAGTATCTTTTTAGTTGACAATCCCTTCACCTCAATAGCAGGATTCTCTCCTTGATTTAACCACAACACGGGGTGTGTTACAACCTTGCCTCACCTTATGGGGTGGGGGAAAGGCCTTAATTACTCTTGCTGGGATCAAAAGGTGCCTCTGGAAGCCACCCAGAGTCTTTGATATGCGAGATGCAAATGAAGAAAGAAGAAAAAGTGGTTTAGGAAAGAAAACAGCTTATGTAAGTTAAGAGATCTTGCCGCAATCGTTCAGAGAAACAAAACACTGACAAACCTCTGGGCCCGAGACGGATTAAATAATGCCAGTTCTCTGTGGTTATTAAGATCCAAGTCAATGAGGCAAGGTGGGTGGGTGTGTGGCCATTTGATGCCACCACCCACCTGTGCACGAATAACCCTCTCAAGTTTTCTGTCGCTGGAAAATCACAAGCTCTCTGGGATCTGTCCACTCCTCCGGCTGAAGGCGTGTGATCCATCTGGCTGCAAAAGAGATCCTGTCTCAAGAGAGCCTCTGTTTCTGCTCTCTGGAAGATTGAAGGCTGCAGGATCAACCTACACCAATGGCTCAAGGGCCACGTTTTGGGGCTGAGAGGAAAGGGATCCCGTGTGGGAATGCCTCCGACGTTCACTTCAGAATCTAATATGGTTGCCAAGCAGCGACATACCACAAGGAGTAACAAGGTTTACCCGAATTGCAGATTCCCCAGAGCAAAAAAGCTAATGCAATCCTAAGTTGCTTTAACAGAGAAATTCAATCAAGATCAAGGGAGGTACTAATACCACTCTATAGACCACACCTACAGTACTGCATCCAGTTTTGGTCCCCACACTATAAAAAAGATGTTGGGGCTCTAAAAAGAGTGCAGGGAAGAGCAACCAGGATAATGAGGGGACTGGAGGCTAAAACATACGATGAATGGTTACAAGAACTGGGCTTGGATAGTCTAGTGAAGAAAAGGACCAGGGGAGACAGGATAGCAGTCCTCCAATATTTGAGGGGCTGCCACAGAGAGGAGGAAGGGGTCAAGCTATCCTCCAAGGCACCAAGGCCAGACAAGGAATAATGGATGGAAACTGAACAAGGAGAGATTCAACCTGGAAATTAGGAGGAATTTCCTGACCGTGAGAACAATCAACCGATGGAACAGAAGTTGCCTTCAGAAGTTGTGGGAGCTTCATCACTGGAGTTTTTCAAGAAGAGACTGGATTGCCCTGTCAGGAATTGTGTGCAGGCCTGTCAAACTGGCCGGATGCATCACGCGCAGGACACGTCCACCCCGGCTCCGCAAAGGCAAAAAAATGTCACGCTACATCACGTGACGCAATCAAGTTCGACACCTGTGTAGGGTCTCTGGCTGGGGTGAGATGTTGGACTAGGGTTCTTTCCAACCCTGTTAATCTCTTCTGTGGGGGTGCCAGGATGGGAATCCAGCCATCCTTGAGGAGCAGTGGCCCTGAGGGGAAGATCTCACCTCCCTGCCCTCTGCAAGTTTTCTTTTCCAATGAAATCCAGATTCCGAAGATATTATGTGTGAGTTCTCGTCCTGGGAGGCAGCATCTGAACCCAATGTCTCAGCTCTCTAAACCACCATAATCTGCGATGTCCTTCTGATGGGATCCGTTTGCCCGTTCTGGAGGGATTTCCTTCACACGGTTTTTGTGGTAAAGGATCACCAGCTTGGAAAAGACAGAACGGAGTGTCCAGATCAGGCTTCAAACCACAGCAAGGATGGTCCTCTAAAGGTTTTCTCATCTGAGGTGAATGCAAACACGAGCTGGTGCAGGAATCAGAAACGGCAAATGAACCATGTTGTTCAGGGGTGGGATGCTGCCAGTATAACAACCGGTTCAGTGATTGTGTGCTTTGCGCACATTTGTGCCTAATGCACACTGTGCACGTGTCAACACAATGCAAAAAATCCTTACCTACTATGTTACTTTGGGGGAGTAACACAGCTGAGCGGCAATCGGTTCTTCCGCGCTGATCAGCTGGGGTGATAAAGGTCAGTACTACACAGGGGCAGGTGGGTGGGCCTACATCAGTGGTGGCTAATCTTTCTTGGGCTCCTGTGCCGAAAATTGCTTGTGCGCTCGCGTGCCAGCACCCAGAAGGCAATGCACGTGGCTCCCCCGACGCCCCCTGTGCATGCGTGCATGACCCCCCACGCACACTGCATGTCTCTGCACATGTGTGCGCCTCTCCTGCCACACTCCGCCCCCTGCGCATGCATACCAGTTACCCGACAATCAGCTGTCGGGCGGGCAGCACCCACGCACGCATGCGCAGTAGATCTGCTCTGGGTGAGGGCTTGCGTGCCAGCAGTAATGGCTCTATATGCCACTTCCATCACGCATGCCATAGGTTCGCCATCATTGGCCCACATGATCGTCACAGTGAATGGGTTCAGAGACAGCTGATCTTTGGAGCAAGGGGTTTGCCCGAACCGGTCCGAACCGCAGAATCCCACCCCTCATGTTGTCTTCCTGTAGGTCTTCTGGGCCGCTCAATCTGAGTTTTGCCGAAGACAAGGCAGCGTGTTAGCTTTTCCTTTTCCCGCAAAGGATCTCAGCTTCCCCACCTGTTCCTTTTTGGAGGAAGAGAGCTGTTGATTGCAAGCTTTGTTTCCTAACAAAGATGAGAATGTCAGCCTGGGGGAAGATCTACCTACAGGGGAGGGGGAGGAAAGGATCCTCAATTCCTGCTGGAGGGGAGAATAATTCTTACATCATTATTCTCCCTCCCTGCCTCCGAGGAGGTTGCTTAGAGCACCTGAGGACTCTGCCTTGATCCATCGTGTCTGTCACTCCACACCTATGCCCACAGGGCTCCCTCGGGAGACAAGACCCAGCAAGTGGATTCGCACACTTGTTTTTCTTTTCAGCCAAGGATACTGTCAGGAAGAAGGAAACATGGAGATGGCACCGAGTGAGGGGAACCTGTCCATGCAGAGCGATGGCCTCCAAAACCCTTGTTAGCATTTTTTTTACCAGGTATCATTTTTATCAGAGAGGGTTAAGTGCTGCAAAGGTCCAGCCAGAGATGCTTGCAAGAGGTCACGGGTCAAAGAACCTGCTGGACTTGCAAATCCTGAGCCCTGACGGACTTCAGCAGAAGAGCCATGGCCAACTTCTTCTAAACCAGGGGTCGGCAACCTTAAACACTCAAAGAGCCATTTGGATCCATTGCCCACTGAAAACACTGGAGCCACAACACCTACTGGCGGTTGAAAAGCTCAATAAATTGCTTGCCAGCGGGTGTCGCACATTGGCAATTGTGACACATATCTTGAGCGACAGGGAGCCACAGCAGAGGGATGAAAGAGCCACATGCGGCTCCAGAGCCATGGGTTGCTGACTCCTGTTCTAAACCAAGGTGAGACCAAGGGTGGTATTCTACCAGTTCAGCCGAACCGGTAGCTCCGAGGATCAATTGTGAGCGAACCGGTTCTCTCCGACAATCAGCTGCTGGGCCCGCCTGCCCACTCTGGCTCTATTCTGACCTCTTATTTCCTGGTTTTCAAGCTCAGATGCTTCGCGCGGCACACCACATTGCTGCGCGTCAGCTGTTTAACACACAGGGAAAAGTGCAGGATTGCAGGTCAGTAGGAAAGCCTCTGCACGCGCGGAGAGCACGTGCGTGCATGCAAAACACACCCACCAAGCCACAACCACAGAACCAGTGATAAAAGAATTTGAATCCCACCACTGGGTGAGACTGAGACCACGGGAGAAAGGCAAGCAGGCCATGCCCACCGAGTTTCAGCAGGGATATAGTTCTCCATTACGTTATACTTTAATACAAAGGGGGACTAAGAGTGACATCATAGCGGGGTTCCAGTATTTGAGCGGCTGCCCCAAAGAAGAGGGGGTCAACTTATTTTCCAAAGCACATGAAGGCAGGACCCGAAGCAACGGATGGAAACTGACCAAGCAGAGAAGCAACCTGGAATTAAGAAGAAACTTCCTAAGAGGGAGAGAAAGCTTGCCTCCAGGAGGAATTGTGGGTGCTCCATCGCTGTAGGTTTTTAAGAAGAGACTGGACAACCATTGGTCTGAAATGGGATAGAGCCTCCTCCTTGAGCAGGGGGCTGGGCTAGAAGACCTCCAAGGTCCCTTCCAGCTCTATTCCGATTGATTTGAAACTATTTCAGATGAGAGTGAAGATTGTCTTCTTGGAAAAGGAGTTTGTGTTTCCTGACAAGACGAGAGGAAACGCCTTCGCACAACAGCAAGATAAAAAGACGTGAACTGGGATTTTTGTTGCTGGGCAAACAGAAGCAAATTGCAATTAAGACTTCTGGAGAAAAGACTTCTGGCACTGTAAACAGGTCCCATTCTGGTTTCCAGTGAATAGACGGACCCTTCCACGCTTTTTAATGTTGCCTTTGTCCAACACACAAGGGAAAAGACCCTGGGAATCCCACTTCCCCTGTGCCACAATAGGAGGCAGTTCCCTTCTTGATTGGTCACAGAGGTTTTGCACTCAATCTTCCCCGAAGAAGCTAAACTGTTTCTAGAAAAAGGATTTCAGCAGACCCAGGGCAGCAGCTTTCGGTGACAACTCCAACCATGTTTTCTGGGCTGAGGGGGCACCCTTTTGGAGGTCCCAAACTGGGGAACACCCTCAAAAAAGCCTTGGGTGGCTCAGGCTGTTAATTACCTGCACTTAAGTTCCAGCTGCCTACAACTGCTGTAGGCTCGAATCCCACCAGGCTCAAGGTTGACTCAGCCTTCCATCCTCTCGGGGTAGGTAAATTGAGGACCCAAGATTGTTGGGGGCAATTAGCTGACCTTGTAAAAATGCCGCTTAGTAATAAGCAGGCATATACAATGGAAGGAAGGCTATTGCTGAGCACATTGGGTTGTGCTCCAAAAATTGTAAGCTGCCCTGAGTCTCCGGAGAGCAAGACAGGAAATATTGCAAACTACAGGAACCAGGAGCCCCATTCAGGTGACCCTGAGGACACAGATAAACCTCCAAGTGGCCTCAACGACCCTCTAAAAGGAAGCAAATGACCAGCTGTCTGCAAGGAATATCAATCCTTCCATTCCCACTATCCTGTTCAGAACTGAAGAAGCTTCTTGGATGAGAAGCGAAACAATAGAAAAAAAAATCGAGTTGACTCCAGAAAAAAAAGCACCACGATCTGGATGAGAGAATCTCTACAGATCTGATCCAAAGGGATTAAAAAAAAAAGGCAGCCCTATAAATAGGTTGCCTTCATTCCCTGCTTAACAGGAAACCAGGATACGCAAATGTCAGTTGAGGCATAACCGGCACAAATGTATTTTGGCCTTGGACTGGCAAGGTCTGCACAGATGGACAGACATTCTCTTAGGCAGGGGTCCCCAAACTTGGCAACTTTAAGACTTGTGGACTTCAACTCCCAGAATTGTCTCCTGCAAACACCCCTCCCCTTTCGCTCCTCTTTATTCATTCCATTCACTGTCCACCTGTGGTTTTACTCCCAAGTCGACCCTTGTTCCTTAGCTGTTCCCTTCGTCTGGCAGCTCTGCGCATGTGCACACTGGGAACAGGCTCCAGCTGCTCTTCTTCCCCACTGAACTCCGACTCCAAAGGTAGCTGATAACTGTCAGATGGCCCTGGCCCCACCTCTGCCTCCAATGCAGACCCCTCGTCAGAGCCTTCCCCAGACTCCAGGACTGGCCCATGTTCCTCCCCAACCTCCTCACTGTCCGAAAGCTCTGCTGGCTGGAGAATTCTGTGAGTTGAAGTCCACAAGTCGTAAAGTTGCCAAGTTTTGGAGACTTCTGCTCTTAGGGAACAGCCGGAGCTTAAGGTTCAGCAGCGATCCATAATGTGACCAAACCAGACAAGGCCCTGTCTCCTTGTCACGCTCCAAAGCCCAAAGACCCCTGCATGCACTTCGCTTCAAAGAAACCTCTGTTGTGTTTTGTTACAAATTGCTGGGAAAGATTCAATGGCAGCCGGGAACTGCATCTCCCCAGCTTGAACTCTGGATTTTGCTAACTCCGGCTCCTTCCTTGAATTCCCTCCCTTTCCTATTCATTCCCCCAGCAGTAAAATTTCCCAAACTTGAGCTTCCCAAGCCAGCCTTTTCAATCCCTTGGCTTCCCCCCTCTGAGCAGGCAGAGCAAATGAAAAAAAGGGCTGAAAAGAAACTGCTTTCCAAAACAAGAGGAAGGTTTGGCAGAGGTTGGCAAGTGCAGCTCCATGAGCCAAACTTCTCCTGCCCAGGTTGCCAACTCTGGGCGCTCCCCGTCTTTAATTGCCCATCTTCCGTCTCCCCTAGCGGGACACCTGTTGTTTCAAATTATTATTATTTTTAATTTGGCTTTTTCAAAGGAGCTACCGGCACGCACGGGCTGGAAGGCTGCGCCAGAATGTGAAATTGCTATTATTACTTACAGGAGCCTATTCACGCCGGGGGCGAAGAATGAGGCAAGGCCTCACGTGGTGCCGGAGGAGGATAAGCAAGAAAAATGGCCTTTGATGATGAAGCACCTTCTCCTACACGTGACTATCCCCTTTCCCTGTTACAGGGAAGTCCTCGAGTTACGACCACAATTGAGCCAACACTTCCGAGACAGTTGTGAAGCGAGCTTCGTCCCATTTTAAGACCTTCCTCGCCGCCATTGTTAAGGGAATCACGGCCGCCGCTAAGTGAGTAACCCGGTTGTTAAGTGAATCTGGCCCTCCCCCATTGACTTTGCTTAACAGGAGGCCGCAAAAGGAGATCGCATGAACACTGCAACCATCATAAATACGAGTCAGTTGCCAAGCGCCCCAATTTTGATCACATGACTGTGAGGATGCTGTAACGGTCGAGTGGAAAACGGTCACAAGTCCCCTTTTTTCAGTGCCGTTGTAACTTTGAGCGGTCACTCAATGAACTGTTGTTAAGTTGAGGACTATCTACATGGCGTCAAAAGCACTGAGGACTCAAACTTTTGGCAGTTCTTACAGGATTTGTTCCTCAAAAACCCCACTCCAAGCATTTCCAAAATTGCACCAACTGGTTGTGAGCTACACTTGCTCTACAGTCTTTTTTTTTTTTTTTTTAAAGTCCTTTAAAACCCCCTCCTGGCTCAACTCACAACTGCCAAGCTCTGGCCTTCCCAAAGCCAGGTGTCCTTGCACAGGTGTGGGCCACCACACTATAAAAAAGATGTTGAGGTTCTAGAAAAAGTGCACAGAAGAGCAACCAGGATGATGAGGGGACTGGAGTCTAAAACATACGATGAACAGTTACAGGAACCGGGCCTGGCTAGTCTAGGGAAGCAAAGGACCAGGGGAGACAGGATAGCAGTCTTCCAATATTTGAGGGGCTGCCAGAGTGGAGGAAGGGGTCAAGCTGTTTTCTACAGCACCCAAAGGCCAGACAAGGAAAAATGGATGGAAACTGAAAAAGCAGAGATTCAACCTGGAAATAAGGAGAAACTTCCCGACAGTGAGAACAATCAACATTCGGAAGTTGTGAGAATATCATCACTTGAGACTTTCCGGAAGAGACTGGATTGCTGTCTGTCAGAAATAGTGTAAGGTCTCCTGCTTGGGTGTAGGGGGTTGGACTACCGTGTTTCCCCGAAAATAAGACACTGTCTTATATTTTTTTGGCTCCCAAAAACACACTAGGTCTTATTTTCGGGGTAGGTCTTATATTAGGGCAGGTTTAGAAAATAGTGCTAGGTCTTACTTTCAGGGTAGGTCTTATTTTCGGGGAAACACGGTAGATGACCTACAAGGTCCCTTCCAGCTCTGTCCATCTGTAAATTCTCAGCGATGGGGGATTCTGGGAGATGTGGTCTATGCCTTTGAAGGCAACCTGACTGAGAACAATTAACGCTGCCTGCTTCAAGGAAACCAACAAAATTTTTCTGCAAAGTTTTAAAAAAAAACAACAGCTTTTGTGACTGGTCTTGCCACAACCACATTCTAGACTATTAGATTGCCGGAAATTTGTTTCTGTTAACTACAGCATGTTTGGAGGCTAACCCTGGTCAGGTTGGGGCTTTCTCTGGGAGCTGCCAAGGTTTCAAAAATAATAAAAAACACCATTTGTTTGTTGTCAGGCCTTTGAAAATGGGGAGCCCAACTTCTGCAGTGATTTATCTCGGGGGGGGGGGAACAAAAATAATTGCAGCAGCCACAAAGTTCAGGGCAGGCTATGTGCCAGGATTGCAAGACTCAACCCTTGGCAAAGCTTTGTTTCTTTCGCTGATCTCCCCCCTTCCCCAGCAACCCTCCTTGTGATTTGGAAAGGAAAAGGGGAAAGGACAGGAGGAAAACAACACTCACCCCACACACAAACACACTTTTAAGGGGCTGTCAAAACAGAAAAGCCTGTAAATTTTTGTTTTTTAAAAAAATCGCCTTTTGGGACATGTTTGATCAAGAAACGGTGGCGTCTCGCCTGGAGAAGGAATGGCCCCGTCTCGTCCTGCAAGACCGACTACAGTATTTAGGACAAAACGTTCCCAGCGGGCCGAGGGAATCCATGAAAGAGATTCTGACTCCTGAATTCCTTGGGAAAGGACGTAGTTTGGGCGGCTTGGTTTCCCCTCATTTCTGAAACACAAACGTACTAAGCCCCCTAATTCAACGTTTTTCCTTTAGACGCAATTCTCCAGGGGGGCGGAGAGGAAGGGCTTATCTCTCTCCATCCCACAATCCCCTGCCGCTGACTTTGCATGCCGGGTTTGAATTCCCAAGCCTTGTCATCATCACCTGGTTGCCTCCCGAGGCCTCCCCTGCAATTAAAATCCTTCCGTCAAGCTCTCCGATTTGCACATCCTTTCCGGGAACCTGAGCTGGCGTTCACGAAAACCTCACCCTAAGGTGGATTAGTTCATACGCCCCCCCCAACACCTTTTGTGAAGGTTGTGTGAAGCCCCAGGAGGCCTAACAGAGTTATAAAGGCACTTCTCAGGTTAGCCCAGCCTTGAATTTCTCTCCCTTTTGCCTCGAGAAGCAGGCGAGACGCCCCCTCCTTGCGTGCCCCAGGTTTGCAAAAATCCAGCACAAAACGCCTTGCTGGGCAAAAAAAGGTTTTTAATTTTCTAAACCTTTGCTTCTTCTTCCCCTGCCAGATCACCAAAGTGGAAGAGAGAAGCCATCAGCTTTGGAAGCCATATTGAGACCCGATGCTCCCACGCGGCCACATTTTGAGCCTCGGAAAATGGGAGGGGGGGATTTCTTGGAGTGTATTGTAGTTAGACGTAACAACGTTCTTTTTCTAATTCAAGGTCATGTTGTTTTGCGCATCTCAAGTTGGGACGGATGGTGATTGGGGCATGTGATGTGATGATGGGTGCAGTGGATGGATTTGTAATTTTTTACTTATTGCAAGGAAGCCCAGAACTTTCCCAGATGTGCCAGTTTACTATCCAATTAAAACAGAACTTTTGAGAAGAAGTCTGTCTTGGAATTATTGGTTGGAGTGGAGATTTGCTGGCCTGTTGACAGAAGCTGGCAAAGAGGCCATTGGCATGGATAGCCAGGAAGGAGGCGTTCAACACCGCCTTCCCCAGGGAAGGAGCTAAGGGCAGGCCTAAACACCCCTAGAATGACCTCAATCTCTCAGGATCATCAAGATCATCATCAACCAACCTGCCCCAGCTAAACGGAGCCACCCCATTCCTTTCCTCCCTGGGCTGGGCCTCTTCACGGTCCGCTGAAACTCCCTGTTGGCTCAAAGGCCAACGTGACAGTATGGCCCACATGGAAGGCGATTTACCTGTGTTTTCCTGAAAATGAGACCGGGTCTTTAATTATTATTATTTTGCTCCAAAAGATGCATTAGGGCTTATTTTCCGGTTAGGTCTTATTTTAGGGAAAATACGGTACTAAGCTGATGGTTTTAACTGGGGCTAATATTGGAGGTAGGGTTTATATTATGAGTATCCTGAAAAATCATGGAGTGCTAGAGGTGGAGCTGTGAGTTTGATCCTAAGTAGAGGCAGATATTTCTCTCTCTGGGTATGTTGTATATCTGCTGAATATAACTCCGCACTGGGGACAGGAAGGGCATCCGGCCAGTAAACACTTAGCTCCATTCACTTGCCCAGACTTCACCCGCAAGGGATTATGGGGTCATTAAAAGACGATCCATTAAAAAATCACGCTAGGTCTTATTTTCG
Organism: Naja naja; assembly: GCA_009733165.1. Taxonomy (NCBI): domain Eukaryota; kingdom Metazoa; phylum Chordata; class Lepidosauria; order Squamata; family Elapidae; genus Naja; species Naja naja. The sequence continues at coordinate 1,073,246 of CM019158.1, read as the reverse complement.
GGGAAATATAGTACCTGCTGTCCTGCCCAAAAGATCCTGCTTAGGGCCTGTCCAGCGTGCTGGAGATCTAGCCGCAGATCCCAGGGAGCCTTGCAACTTCCTGCCGACCTCTGAGTCACTGCCTGAAGGATCTCTGCTGGTGGGAAAAAAGATTTTTGCAAGGCAATCAATGGATGATCCAGCACAAGGACAGCAACACAACTGGTGGCTGAGGACCAGAGAGCTGACCCTGGATGGGGGCTTTCCAGGTCAAAGGAGGGAGAAAGGGGGCCAGGACGCCCCAAGAATATCTTGGGGAAAAGGTGAAGCGCCCTGGGTGCCCTTGTTGGCTAAGGGGGACATTCCTAGCCCCACTTAGCAAACCCAAACAGTTCGCTTAGTGACTGTCTGAACTTACAACAGTTCGCTTAGTGACTGTCTGAACTTACCACGGCACTGAGAAAAGGGACTTGGGACTGTTTTCACACTTAGTATGACAGTTGCACTATCCCACACTCCCGTGGTTTATATTTGGATGCTTGACAACCAACTCACATTTATGACGGTCGCAGCGTCCCGGAGTGAGGCGATTTCCTTTGGCGACTTTCCCCAAGCCAAGTCAATGGGGAAGCCAGATTCACTTAACAAAACAGGTTGCTAATTTAACAACTGCAGCGATTCACTTAACACATGTAAGGAAAGTCGTTAAAATGGGGCCAAACTCACTTCTCACTTAGCAACATAAATTTGGGGGTCAACTGTGGTCGTAAGTCAAGGACTCCCTGCAGACTCTTACTGCAACTCTGCCCCTTAGGCCGTGGTGCTCAGTACCCTTTTTCCAGTGCCATCTCTATCCGGGTGAGATTCAAGGTGTTGGTAACAACTTATAAAGTCCTACATGGCTTGGGTCCGGGGTACTTGCGGGAGTGTCTCCTGCCGGCATCACGCTCTGATCGGGTACGCTCCCACAGACAGGGCCTCCTTGGGGTACCGTCGGCTGGCAGTGCCCAGGGGCAGGGCCTTCTCTGTGGGAGCACCCACCCTGTGGAACCAACTCCCCTTGAGCCTCCGCTTGGCCCCCGATCTCCGCTCCTTCCGCCGTGACCTTAAGACCTGGCTCTTTCAGCAGGCCTGTCTGGACTAACCAAGGGGAGGGGTGGGTTTGTTTTAGAGGGTTTTAAAATTTTAATTGAATTTTAATTGTTAGCCTTGTATTTGGTTTAATTTCTTCTTATTGTAAATTTGTAATGGGTTTTATATTGTTAGCCGCCCTGAGTCCTTAGGGAGAGAGGTGGCATGTCTAATAAATAAATAAATAAATAAATAAATAAATAAATAAATAAATAAATAATTAAATAATAATATAATATAAAATAAAATAAAATAAAATAAAATAAAATAAAATAAAATAAAATAAAATCCTGGTTAAATGCCTATGGAGACTCTCAATCATCCAGGTTGTGGTTGTCCCCAAGACATTTTCCCCCAAAAGGCAACTGGACTTTCTTGGGTTCCCCCCCACCCCCTGAAAGAGTTTCACTTCTCCTCTGAGAAACTTCTCCAGTTCTGACTGAAGTTCACTCAGTTCAGTTCAGTCAGAATTGAGGAAGCCTTTCGGATTAAGCGAAACTTTTTCAAGGGAAAAAAAAACTGGACAAGAAAAGTCCCGTTGTCTTTTGGAAAGGAAACACCTTGGGGATTCTGCACCAGGCCTTGGGCTCCCTCTTCCCATCTCTACCTGGCAATAACCATGCCAAAATATACACACCCATGCCTCCCATGGAGGCCCACCGCTTAACTTCCCTCTCCGATGCCAACAGCAGGCAACGAGGGCCTCGTCTACATTGGGCCACCCCGTGAAACAAGAACAATGCTCAGGGTGGAATCCACGCCTCCAACCACTCCGGTCACATTCCCTAACCATTAGCCATCCCAGCCCTGCCTCCGGGCCACAGAGCCAATCCTCGTTTCTCATCGGAATTAATCTCCTCTTCTGGAGTTGCTTAAGTGAAGGCGGCCGGTGAGAAATCCGGAACCGGCTCTCCAGAAGCTTCCCCCAAGGAGCAGAACCATAGCAAAAGGCAGCGCCGCCTTGGCTGATCAGCCCACATATGTTTGCTGGGCTAGCAAGGTGCTGATCGGGCTGGTTTGGAGCCACTCCTTGCAGAATGGGTCACCCCCCCCAAGAGTAATCCCAGGGCCCGGCTGCTCAAGTCGCAGGATTACTAATCCGGTGTGGCTGCAGCGCCAATTTATGCTGCCCTTGTTAGGGTGTTGAAAGAACTCCTAGCTGGGCGAGACCTGGTTTTTGAAGGGAGGGGGGGACAACCTCTGGAAAAGAGGCCCAATCCAAGCGCGGGCAACGAAATCAAGGGTGCCACCAGCCCATCTCGGTGGGTGAGCTGAAGATGGGGTGACACAAGGCCCAGGGGATCTGCAACCTTAAACACTCGAAGAGCCATTTGGATCTGTTTCCCACAGAAAACACCGGGAGTCACAAAACCTGAGTGGGCATAGCCAACTCAACATCACTCCTAGTCACATGACACACACCCCCCACACAACGCCTACCCAGCAGAGGTGGTATTCAGCTGGTTCTGACCAGTTCTGGAGAACCGGTAGCAGAAATTTTGAGTTGTTCACAGAACCGGCCAATCCCACCTCTGACTGGCCCCGCCAACCCCATCTATTCTCTTCCTCCCATCGAGTCCCAGCTGATCGGCTGGGTCTCCTTTGGTTGCCCTGCCCAGGAGAACGGAGCTGCAAAGCAGGTTAGTGGGGTGGGAGGAGGGGATTTTGCAGTATCCTTCCCCTGCCATGCCCACCAAGCCACACCCACCAAGCCACGCCGACAGAACCGGTAGTAAAAAAATTTGAATTCCACCACTGCTATCCAGGTTTTGTGGCTCCCGGTGTTTTCTGTGAGAAATGGGTCTCTTTCTCTCCCACTCCCTTTCATTTCTTTTTTTTTCTTTTTGTGTTTTACCTTCTCAGGCCAGGGGAGGCATGACTGGGAGGGGAGGGTGAGGGACAGAGCCAGCCAACAGGGAGCCACAGCCGAGGGCCCGAAGAGCCGCATGCAGCTCCAGAGCCACGGGTAGCTGACCACCCACAAAATTTCACTTCAATGCCAGGGAAAAAAATGATGCAGCGAGTGTCTTCCCGCTCCTTTGTCCCCATCGGAAGATTTAACACTTTCCTCTTCTTGTGGAAAGAAACACACGTGGAAAGGACGACACTAGGAAGTTGAGAGAAGAAGCAACACAAGTTGTCAGGGGACAACTTCCTGCAAGGAAGCAGGATCCAGGCGAAGGGAAGATTTGGAGGGTCCTCTAAGTCCTGCACTGAAGCCCTGGGAAGAAAGCAAAGGGCCAGTTCCCAGAGACACACCGGGCCAGATGTGTCTTTCCTTCCGACTGTATTTAACTTATTTATTGACCGATAAAATGATCACACACATAGAAGCAGAAAAAAAAAAAAAAACCAAATTTTTGACCAGGCTTGGGTTCTGTGAGTCCATCACACGCTGGCTTGGAAGAGGCGAGGTGGAAGGCCGCCGAGAAGCAAGGAGCAAGAAGAAAACCAACCCAAATCCATCACTCTGGAATGGGGTTCGAGGAGAAGGGAAGGAAGGAAGGGAGCGTGGGCTGAGGAACAAGTGACGGCTCCTTGAGAAGTGGGGGGAGAAAATTTGGGTGGGGGTGGGGAATGGGAGCCCAACAGTCTCTCTTTGGGGGCCGCTCAGGGAAGAGAGTTGAAGAGATCTTTAAGGAAGCCGTCGGGGTCACAGATTTCGGATAGCAATCCTGAAATAAAGTGGGATAAGTCAGAGCCCGGCTGTGCATGCACACCGACACGCCCCAGCACCGGTGTCCCAAAGAGGGCGGCGGGCAAGCGGGAAGATGCCAAGAAACTCACCAGCCACGTCCAGGAATTCTGAGAAGGTCTCCGCCGGCATGAACTCCTCCTGGAAGGACTTGAGGGCTCTGTCGGGTCAGAGATGGGCATGTCGCTCATGGATGTACTGCCAGGGTAGACCAGCCCCCTCGGTGTTGCTCGTGGGCACCTTCTGAAGGGGGAGAGGAAGCAGGAAAGACAATGGCACTTGAGGGGGAGGGAGGGGAGGGAAGGAAAAGAGGGAGAGGGGAAGGAAGGAAGGTATGAGGAAAAAGACAAAGGAAAGGAGGGGAGG
>CM019158.1:1049600-1068075 GCA_009733165.1 Naja naja | reverse complement strand
GATGAGCTGCCTCCCCACTCACTCAAAAACCACTGGGGGCATCCCCCTCCTCTCCAGAGGCAGGCTGCGCGTACTTTAACAACCGGTTTGCCTAGTGCAGAATTGAAACTGAGTGCACGCAAGAACATCCACACTATGCTGGTGGGAAGGCAAAGCATGGGGATTCCCTGCATGCAGAAGCAGGGATGGGATCCTACTGCTTCAGTCCGGTTCTATAGAACCCGTCATTCTGAAGAGCAGCTGACACCGAACCGGTTCGCTCGGACCAGGTTTTGGACTGCTGTTTGGCCCGCCCACCCGCCCGGGGTCTAGGCTGTTCTTTAGTGGCTGCGTTTTCCTCCTCAGACGCTTTGCGCGGCACAGCTGAGTGCTGCTTGTCAGCTGGAGAAGGCTAAATGCTTGCCGGAGCCGGTATGCCAAGACGCAGTATGCAGCATGTATTTGACGCCAAGATGCTGCGGCCCCAAACCGGTTGTTGTGCTGGTCAGATCCCAACCCCTGCGCAGAAGCCAAGGTGAGTAGATCGGGGGAGGCACGGAAAGCACCTGGGTTGTGAGGGCGGGGCAAGTGAGCAATAACGTGAGATTTAGACGACAGGATAGTGCCTGGGCAGGCCCAACCAGTGGTCGTAACTACCGGTACGGGTGAGCTGGTCCGAACCGACATCAGCCTGCCACTGCTCCTCTTTCCCCTCCCGATGAGACCGTGAGGAAAAGTCTCCGCGGCTCTGGGCTCACCTGGAACTTGTAGCCTTCCCGGCAGATGCAGCACGTCAAGCCAGGCTCCTCAATCAGCTCTTCCATCTGCTTCAGCAACGCCGTCTTTGTCACCACCTGTCCTCTTCTGTCTCTGGCGTTCAGAGCAGAGAGGCTGAGGAGGAGGAGGAGGAGAGGAAGGAAGGAAGGGCCACAAAGCCTGCACTCTCCCTGAGGGCCTCCTTGCCTCCCGCCATCCCCCCCACCAAGTGAGAAGTGCTACCGTCATGCCGAGGGTGCCCAGGGCCTTCTGCCGCATGGCCATGGCCATCCGTTCTTCTCCGCCCGCGTCTCCCGGCGGGCTGCATCGATCTTCTTGTTGACATCCGGGTGCTCCCGCAGGGCTTCCAGGAGGTTCTCGGCCAGCGTCCCGATGCCTTCGTCGCTGGAGACCTGCTCCAGTTTGTGCAAGTTGGAAATGGAATCGGTCCCAATCAGTGCCTGTTGGGCAAGGAGGGAAGGAGGAAGGCTCTCAGCTCGAGGGCCAACAGACTGGACCGATGTCAGATGTAGGATGCAGGGACAATTTGCCCTGTTGTTTTCCTTCACACGTTTCACCACTGCAGCGTAGTCGTAGGACTACAGTGTCCACCCGCCTGAACTGACAAAGACCTGTGGGGGAGTGGAGGCCCTTTGCCCTCCCCCAGGCACTGTTAGGAGGATAAATGTCGGGGGCCCAGCATTGAACTCATGAGGACAGAGTGCAAGCCAGGGGAGCATCAGGTGCTCAGGCACCGTCCCTGCCAAATGCAGGCTCTAAAACAGGGGTCCCCCAACTCCCAGTCGGTGAACTGGCACCGGCCTGTGGCATGCCAGCAACTGGGCTGCACAAACAAGTGAAGCCCCATCTGCAGGATGCAGGCAAAACCTTCTGGTGCGCAGAAAAACCTTTCTCCATGGAACTGACCCCTGGTGCCCAAAAGGTTGGGGGGGGGCGCTGCTCTGCAACACTTCCTGCTTCTCCCAGTGAAACAGGAGGAGGAGGAGGAGGGAGGAGGAGGAGAGGCACAGGAAGAAAGAAGATGAGGAGGAAGAGGAGAAGGGAAGGGGAGGTGGAAAGAGGAGGAGAGGGGAGGCAGAGGAAGAAAGAGGAGGAGGAGGAGGAGGAGAAGGAGAGGGGAGGAGGTTGAGGGAGAAGGAGGGAGGAGGAAGATGAGGAGGCGGGAGGTGCAGGGAGGGAGAAGGAGGGAAGGCACCTCACCTGGGTGGCCGGGTGCTGGGTGGCAAGTCCTCGGAGCAGCCGCAGGATAAACGGGAGGGCTGGTCGAGACAGAAACTTCTTCCACACATCGGCGTCCAAACTGTCCGAGGGGTAAGGGGGTTGGGAAAGGAGAGCACCCTGTTGACCACCATTGGTGCAGAAGCATCCACGGGAGCATGGCTCAGCCACGCTGCAATAAAAGCAGCCCCTCCCTCCCCGAAAAGGGGCCCTCCGGGATACACAGCGGGGCCAGCCTTTAAAATCCAGGCCTCCAGAGGACAGGAGCAGCCGTCTGGATTGCCAGACAGCAACCCCCAACACCACCTGGCTGGAAAGAGCCTCCTGGAAGTTCTCCTCCCGGCGTGGAATGGAAGGTGGGTGGGGCTGGGCTGCCCCACTAGGAAACAGCCCCGTCCTTATGGGGGAGGGATAGCCGGTATCCAGCACGGGGCCCAGCCCAGCTAAGGCTTCCACCTCTCTCTCTCCTCCAACCCCCATCCTCCACTGCAGTGGCTCCTTGGGGAAAGGATCCAGACCTGGACCTCGGAGTCACCCCCAGGCCTCCTCCCACAGATCCCCAAGTGGGTCTCTCACTTCTTGGCGCTGGGGATATGCTTCTTCATGTAGTCCAAGGCGCTCTGGGTGATCCCTCTTTGCAGGATGAGGTCCTTCAGCAGGTGCCCGTTGCTATTGTTCTTGATGCCAGCTGCAATTTTGCAGAAACAATCCAGGAAAACCTTGTCGTCCCCGCTGTGTTCCTCATCGTACCTGAGAGAGAGAGAGAGGGAGAGAGAAAAGAAAGGAGGCATTGAGAGGGGCTCGCCAAGACCACCTGAGTCGTGTTCGGCTTTTTCGGAGCCAGGAAAAGCCACCGGGCGGTTTGAAACGAGAACGAAACTCAAAAAAAAAAAAATGGTTCCATAGCAAGGAAGCTAAAGCAGAAACGGTTAAATGGATCATTTTATCCAAAGAGGAAAATAGGCTCTTATTTGGATTATCGCTTCTGGAATTGCTTGCGAAGAAAGAAAGGGAAACAAAACAAAAGGAAACTTTGACCTTGGTTTTGTGGATTGGAAAGATTTGGTGTTGATAGGAATGGCTAGCCATATATTCAGGTGTCAAAGCAAAAAGCTGAGGTTGGAGTGTGTTCTTGTACTGCGCTAACAAGAGACTGATGTCAATGCCCCCCTTTATTTCTTTTTTTTCTTCCCCTTTACATCTCACATCTCCTTTCCTTCCCTTAATTTCTCCTTTTTCCCTCTTCTTTTATCTAATAACTGCTGATGCAGTTCTACAGAGGAATTATTGAGTCTGTCATCTGCACCTCTGTAACTGTCTGGTTTGGCTCTGCAACCCAACAGGACAGACACAGACTCCAGAGAGGAATCAGGACTGCAGAAAAAACAATGGCTACCAATCTGCCTTCAATCAAGGACCTGTATCCTGCACGAGTCAAAAAGAGGGCTGGGAAAATATCTACAGACCCCTCACATCCCGGACATAAACTGTTTCAACTCCTTCCCTCAAAACGACACTATAGAGCATTGCACACTAGAACAATTACACACAAGGACAGTTTTTCCCCGAACGCCCTCACTCTGCTAAACAAACAATTCCCTCAACACTGTCCAACTATTTACAAACGTCTGCACTACTATTACTGTTAATCTTCTCATCACTCTTTATCACCCATCCCCTCCAACTTGTGACTATATGACTGTATCTTTATTGCTTGTATCCTTACGGCTTTTACCGTTTCCTAGTATGATTTGATTGCTTATTTGTACCCTGTGACCATATTCTATTTACTATATACCCTATGACTATATAACTTTATGGCTAACATTAAGTGTTGAATCTTATGACTCTTGACGAGTGTATCTTTTCCTTTTATGTATACTGAGAGCATGTGCACCGAAGACAAATTCTTTGTGTGTCCAATCACACTGGGCCAATGAAGAATTCATTCGCTCGTTCATGAACACAAAAACGACCCATTAAAAGAGAACGAAACTCAAAAGGGAGAAGCCGTTTTCGTTCCTCGTTCTCCTTGAGAGAAACGGGCAAACTCCACACTGCCCGGCTCGGTTTTGTGCAACCTGGGAAGGTCACGGTGTCCCCGCTGGGGTGTGCCCACCCCAAATCCAAGAAGACCGAGAATGGCCCCAGGTGCCGTCCTTGTCCGTACTTGTCAAAGCTGCAGTAGGGCTTGAAGCGGTCTACCAGGATCTCCATCTTCTCAGTCTCCCCAAAGGACAGGTAAGGGATGATGCGCAGGAGGCCTTGGAGCACGCTGGGGTTGGAGCGCACAAAGGTGCTGTTGATCTGATCCAGCAGCATCACCAGCTGGTCCTTGTCGCCCGTCAGGATCAGGTTGCCCTGCGGAGAGAATCACCCACCCAGCTTGAGAGGCCTAGTGGAGAGGCCCCTGGGAGACCAGCCCGGCTTCTTCCTGCCTGCCTGCCAGCCTGCCTGCCACTTCCTGTTGTAGCTCGCTGGCAGCCCGCATAGACGGCAGCAGAATCGGACAGTGGGGAAGAAAGGAGACCAGTCAGGGAGTCTGGGGAGGACTTGGACGAGGGTCCTGCGTCAGGTGCAGAGATGGGGCCAGGGCCATCGGGGAGTTATGTGCTGACTCCAGAGCCTTCGGAGTCTGGCAGCAGCGAGGCAGAGGAACAAGGGAAGCCTGTTCCCAGCGTGCATGTACGCAGAGCTGCCAGAAGGCAAGAACAGCTGAGACAAAAGGGGAGACTCAGGAGTAAGGCTTGGAGGTGATTGCCCCTCCCCTAAGGTATAAAGGACAGGCAAAGGTAGAGAAATCTTTGCAGGAAGCAAAGTCGTTCGTTCAGTTCAGGAAGCTCTTCGTACTTGGGGCCAATAGAGGCTGACTCTCTAAACTGATTAGAGAGGGCTGTAAAAGCACTGTGAAGTGGTATGTAATTCTAAGCGCTATTTTGGCGCGCAATGATCAGTTCAGGCTATGCAATGCTGCGATACACTTGACCTCTAATCAAACTATACATCTTTTCCTATACATCGTTTCTACTCAGGAGGTTTAAGTGGTGGCAGGTCTGACACTCTGCCTCTGAAGGCCACCCACCTCCCTTTCCCTCCACAATTTACACCCGGGCACCAACCTTGTCCTCACTCAGCGGCTCCGCGTTGGACTCGTCCAGGATAATCTCCATGATGCTGAGGACCTGTTCTGCCACCGCCGCTCCCCCACTGTCCTTGCTTTCCTGCTCGGCCACCAAAGCCTACGAAGGGGACGTGAACAAGAGCGTTGGAGATGGAGAGGCGGAGAGACAGAACCTGCCAGGTGGTGAGACGTGGCTGCTTACCAAGTTCAGCGTCCCCAGCATGACGTTGAGCGTGTTCATCTCCATCTTCACCAGCTGCTGGCGGTTGACCTTCACTTTGACGCAGTAGCTGAAGAGCTTCAGCAGGACCTGGGGGAGGAAGAGGTGGTCCAAAGCTTTCAGGACAGCTTCCACCCAAGCAACCATGTGCCTCCCAAAGGAAGGACAGCAAGCAATTGTCCTAAAGATGGCCGCCTGATGGCCGGAGTTTCCCTTCACTGCTTGGAAAGATTCCTCAGATCAGGGGTGTCGAACTCAAGGCCTGCGGGCAGGATCCGGCTCATGGGGTGCTTAGATCTGGCCCACAGGGCCACCCTGGAAACAGCAAAGGACCAGTAGCGAAAACCGAGCAAAAACGGAGCTCGGGGGGAGGTCTATTTTTGCTGGCAGGGGGCTATCAAAACAAACTAAAACCAAAACGAAAGGAGTAATGTTTCCCCTTTTGCATTTGAGCACGCAAGAAGGGACAGGAAAGGAGAAAGGGAAAGACAAAGAAAAAGAAAAAATGGGAAGATGGGAAGAGAGCAATGAAGGAAAAAGAAGGAAAGAGGGGAAGGAAGAAGGAGAAGGAAGAGGGAAGGAAAAGGAAGGAAGGAAGGAAGGAAGGAAGGAAGGAAGGAAGGAAGGAAGGAAGGAAGGAAGGGAGGGAGATTATAATGAGTGTGAGGGAGGGTCTCAGGGAAATCCTGCCTTAGCACTTGGCCACCACAAGTGCCCCCGACACGAATACCGTGTCATGTCCACCATAGCCACACCCATCCTTGGTCATGCCCCAAGCCATGCCCTACTCCCCCCACCCCCGGGCCCTCTGAGGTCAAACACAACCCAGATGTGGCCCTCAATGAAATTGAGTTTGACACCCCTGCCTTAGATGTTATCAACAAAGACCTCCTTGGTCCATCTAATTCAGACTTGACAGGTTTAAGATGTGTGGACTTCAACTCCCAGAATTCCTCCGCCAGTCACATTAGCTCAGGGATTCTGAGAGCTGAAGTCCACAAGTCTTAAACTTGCCAAGTTTGAAGGTCCTTGATCTAACTCTCTGGGGTTGGTAGAGAGTTCAAGGCTTCAGGAAAGAATTTCTCCAGCCATTACCAGGAGCTGCTAAGGGCTCTGCTATTGGCTGGGACTCTTGACTGGAGTCAATCTTTTGATACTGGAGTTGTTTCTTGGACTGACGCTGACCAAAATCCGAAAGAGGAATGAGAAGGAGGTAGTTGTGATGTTCAACAAAACTCCTCCCTTGCTGGAGGTGTAACTGAAAGATTTCTTTTTCTTTCTTCCATCAACCTTTGGGGGGTCTAACAAGTCCACTGTAAACCATGATTTGTGGGTTGTTGATAGTGGAGCATCACAATGCATGACGAACAATAGAGAAAAATTTGTAAAGGTGTTCACGAGTAAGCAGCATGTATCATTGGCAAACGGTTGGAAGATGAAAGCAGCTGGTGAAGGTACTGCATATTGTTCGCATGTAAATGAGCATGTATCTATGTTATATATACCTAAACTGAAGTTTAACTTATTATCAATAAGAGCTTTAGTTAATATTGGTTAGGTAGTAAACTTTAGGGGAGATAAATGTATAGTTGAAAAAGAGGGTGAAAGCATCTTTAGAGAATGATTTATATGTGATACATGATGACCAGTTGCAGATGGCTAACTTGGTTTATAATAACGTTAAGCCACATGATGAATGCATACATTTACTGCATAGATGTCTGGGGCACATTAATTTTACAATGTTGCAACAAACTGTCAAATTGGCCTTGGTGGTGCAGGCTGTTAATAGCCTAGCACTTAGCTCCAGCTGCCTGTAATTATTGCAGGCTCGAATCCCACCAGGCTCAAGGTTGACTCAGCCTTCCATCCTCTCAGGGTAGGTAAATTGAGGACCCAAGATTGTTGGGGGCAATAAGCTGACTTTGTAAAAATGCCGCTTAGTAATAAGCAGGCATATACAATGGAAGGAAGGCTATTGCTGAGCATTGGGTTGTATCCCAAAAATTGTAAGCCGCCCTGAGTCTCCGGAGAAGGGCGGGATATAAATATGAATTAAAAAAAAAAATTGGCAGAGGGAGTAAAATTGAAACCCTGTAAAAAGTATTTAAACTGTAATGCCTGTAATCAGGAGAAAAGCAAACTCCCGCTTTCTCCTAACGGGGGTATTTCTTAACAAAACCTTCACACAACCGCCCCACTAGCAAAGGACTTCCAAGAGGAAGGGGCGAGGGATGTGGCTCACCGTCAGCAGATGCCGGCCTTGTTTGAAGTCTTTGATCCCGGTCAAGCGGTTCAGCATGCAGCCCAGACCGCCGCACTGCGCCATGACTCCCGCCATCTTGTACACCTCTTCCTCATCCTCCTCTTCATCTGGGGGGGGGGGAAGAAAAGAGGCTTTCAGGAGAGGAACAACAGAGCAGCAACAAGGCCAGGAGAAAAGACCCTGACTACTTTTCCCTGGGGCAGGCACAAGTCTTTTAATTTCACAACAACTAGAGAGGTTTAACCAGAGTTTCGATGGGGAAAAGGTGACCATCCTTAGACCAGGCCAAGTCCAAAAGCGCCAGGGGATTTCTAGAAGCCTGGCATTCTGATCAATCAGCCATCAATGGACACATGGACATGAACAACATCTACAGATGCAAAAGGGACAGTCAGCCAGCCCAAAAGGGAACGAAAAGACTCCGGCACCTCTCCGCCAGCAATCAGCACACCGGATCAGCAGAGATGAACTGTTAAGATTAACCGCAGACCGACAATCCAGTAAACAAAACCCCAATCAAGGAAATTCCCAAGAGCCACCAGTAAACAGCCCAAACAAAGAACCTCTCAGACTGCCCCCCGCCCGCACTGACAGGGCAAGTCATCAGAATGTAAACTGACAGCAAACAGCCCTCCTTACTAGCACTGATTATGCTACGTAGTTGGGGTAATGAAACGTTTGCAAGGAAACAAGCCAGCTCAAGACAGCACCAAGGACCCCACAGTTGTTCTCCTCCTCCTCCGGCTCTCCACAAACCCCACTTCCATGTCCTTCATCTTTTCCTCCTCCTCCTCTTCCCCCTTCACTTCCATGCCTTTCATCTCTTCCTCTTCCTCCCCTTCTCCACAAACCCTAGTGCCTCCTAGCATTGATGATGCTCTCTACTTAGGATAATGAAACGTCTGCGAGGAAACAAGCAGGCTCAGAGAGCGCCAAGGAGCCCTCACAGCTTGCCCGAATTCTCCTTCCGGCCCAGCATCCTTGGAAGGTAAGGATGTTCAGAACCGCATTGGGCCAACAGACCTGGTGGGTGCATTGGCTAAATCAATGCCTGCCCCTGAAAACAACCTGGCCCTCTTCCAGGGCGGAGGATAAAGCATCGGTTTTGCAGCTTCGGCTCCGAGCGTGACGGCCAAACCTCTAAACCAGCGTTTCTCAACCTCGGCATCTTTAGAATGGTGCGGCTGGCTGGGGGATTCTGGGAATTGAAGCCCACAGATCTTAAAAGTCACTGAAGTAGAGAAACACGGTTCTTAAGCCAGCTCTCTTCAGACGCTGGACTCAGAGACAAGCATTCTGTGGCCCCCACCAGGGCAGGACAGAAGCGTGGTACCTGTAGTGGAATCCAGAGATTCTATGAATTCTTCCGTGGCATCCCCCAGCAGGCCCCGCATGCGATAAATTATCCTCATGGGCTCGCCCTGTCGAGGAGAAAAAGGGGAGGCCAAAGAGGCTCTGGTCAGACAAGCACAGAAGAGGGAGAGAAATTTCCGACGGCTTGACTCATCCTCTAGGCCAATGGTCTCAAACCAGTGGGCCGAGGACCACTGGTGGTCTGCAAAGAAATGTCAACCCCCCCCCCAAGCAATTAATCCAGGCTGCGCGGGAACACAAGGCCCGTGGGAACACAAGGCTTGTTGTTGCTTGCACTGTGAACAACACAAAGTAGTGAGGGGAGGGGGGGAAAGAGAGGAGGGGGGACTTGCCCCACTCGCCCCACGTGCCTGGCCTGGCTGCTTCTTTCCGCTTCTTTCTTCTTCTGCTTCTGGCTGCGCGCAAGGAAAGCAGCAAAAGTCTTTCTTTCTCTCCCCCCAAACTGTTCAGATTAATCCTTGAAGCTCTATGTGGACTTTGTACTTTGGTTGGTTTTTTTTTTTTTCTTCATTTGGCCCTTTAGTTGTTGGCAGCAATTCGAAGGGGAGAAAGGTGGGTGCTTATCTCGAGGGACTGTTTGGGACTCATTACGGGCTGGGAATGAACATAATTCCCAGCGTTGGAATTTTTTTTTTTTAAATTCATATTTATATCCCGCCCTTCTCCGGAGACTCAGGGCGGCTTACAATTTTGGGGATATAATCCAGTGTGCTCAGCAATAGCCTTCCTTCCATTGTATATGCCTGCTTATTACTAAGCGGCATTTTTACAAAGTCAGCTTATTGCCCCCAACAATCTTGGGTCCTCAGTTTACCTACCCCGAGAGGATGGAAGGCTGAGTCAACCTTGAGCCTGGTGGGATTCGAGCCTGCAATAGTTACAGGCAGCTGGAACTAAGTGCTAGGCTATTATCAGTCTGCACCACCAAGGCTGTGACTGAGCGTGTGCTTAATTACAGTCTGGGAAGCGCTGGTCAGAACAATTGGCACAGGTTGGTGAAAACCGACTCTGAAGATTCCCATGGTTTTCACCTCATTAAAAGTAAAAGTTCTGCCCCTTCCCCAAACTATCAGTCACATGGTCCAATCAAGGCGCTGCCTGGATGCCTGGTGACATCACTCCTCCTTCCTCTGACCAGGTGTAAGGCTGTCCTTGGTTCCCAAGAGAAAGTATTTTGTTTTGGCTACAAAACCCCAGCTATCTCTAATCCCCACCCCCTCCCTATCCTTCAGCTCCAGCATGGCAACGCTGAAGCTCCATGATGGCTTCCGTTTAGCCAGCTTCAGGGTTGACACAGTGAAGAGGATGTGGCAGCCGAGGCTGGCTCCTCTCCGTGAAAGCGAGAAGCAATCCAAGAGACCCAAAAGCAAACCCAGAGAGAGGCAGGACGGGGAACATGCTCCCGACGGAGAGAGCTTCGTCCAGCCCAAAGAAATGACACAGGAGGCATCTTGGTGGGGGGCATACAAAACCAGGGGTGGGATTCTACAGGTTCGCACCTATTCGCTAGAACCGGTTGTTAACATTCTAAGCAGTTCGGAGAACCGGTTGTTAGAAGAAATTACTGGCCTAATCCTGTAAGGAAGGCAGGAAGGAAACATTCTGGTGTTCCTTACAGAAACTGCCTCTCCGTTAACCCTTATTACATTCTTGGCAGGACTAGACTTCCTGTCTCAGGAACGTCTCTGGAGTTTTTTCCCCCTCCTTTGCTGGTACTTTGCTTCTGTGGAGTGACCATTCAAAGTTATAATGGCACTGAAAAAAGTGACTTACGACCATTTTTCACACTTACGACTGTTGCAGCATCCCCACAGTCAGGAGAGGCCAGGCGAGGAGATGCGTGCCTCAATGTGAGTGATGTTGAGTTGGCCATGCCCAGCCAGTCACATGACCACCAAGCCATGCCCACCAACTAAGCCACGCCCACAGAAGCGGTTGTTAAAAAATTTGAATCCCACCACTGTACAAAACCCTTGGCAAAGCCCGTAGGAAAAAGGCAGTAAAATCGCCCAAACTAGAACAGGCTGGAGCAGGAGTGGGCTTCAAATATTTTAGCAAGGGGTTCTCTACCCAGTTGCTGGGTGGGCGTGGCCTAGTTGGCCTCCTGCATCACGGGGAGGGGGGGCATTTTTGCTCTCCCCGGGCTCTGGAGACTCCTCGAGCCTCCAGGAGGGTGAAAACAGCCTCCCTGGGGCTCCAGAGACTGTCTGGAATTTGGAAACAGGCCCATTTCTGGCCTTCCCAAATGTGCAGGAGGCCCGTTTTTCACCCTCCCCCAGCTTCCATGCACGCCCTGCACTTACCTGCATCCAAAATGGGCCGTGTGGGGACTCCGGGGAGGGGAGGGGTGGGGTCATCCAGGAGTGGGATTTGGGGGTTCTCCAAACTGCGCAGAATCTTAGCTAGGGGGCTCTCCTGAACCCCTGCGAACCCCCAGCAGCACCCACCCCTGGTGAGAATCCCTGGAAGACTCCGTCTCTTGGAAGGAGCCCGGATAGGCTGGGCGTGGAGTCTGGATCCTGTTCCCTTTCCGTTCTGCTTAACCCAACAGAAACCAAAGGAGGCTTTTCCACGCAGGGCAAGCTTGGCCCTCAGAAACGAAAGGAAAGGCACAGAAGGGCATGTGTGACAGGTTAATTAGATCGGCACCTTCAAAGGAAGGGCAGGGAGGAGGTGTGGGGGGCGGGGCGGAGAGAAATCTCCTACTGACGAGAAGAAAACAGGAGTGGGGATGGGTGGCTAGGTGGCCGGGAAAGGAAGTGACAATTTAATAAGCTTTTAAAGCCAAACTGGGTATTAGGAAAGTGGCAAAGCCCGGGCAGGGCCACGTTTTAACAGCTTTTCCCATGGAAACAAGCACACACCTCTTTCAAGTCCGGGGGCCCCCCGACGCAGAGGGCGAGTTCCCATTTTAAGATCCTTGAAGTCTTGAACGGGGAAGGGAAAAGAATAGGGGGCCAGGAGGAAGGGGTGGGGGGTGCCGTTCCATCGTTGAGAGGAGGAGACTTTATTGGGGGGGGGGAGAAAGAGGCAAAGCCAGAAGAAGCAAAGAGGAGCTGTCAAGGAAGGCAGCCTGCTAAGCCCGGCGCCGAATAAGCCGGTGCTTAATGTCAAGAGGAGATTCTGAGCACAGCTGGGGAAGCCCCAAGGGGAAATGGGGGTCTCCGGAGCAGCCGCAGCAGCAGCAGCAGTAAAGGCAAGGAGGCAAGGAGAGGAAAAAAAAACCATGGGCCTGGATGGAGACTTTTTGGGGAGTCACTGTTCCTTTCCAGGAAGGTAAGAGGGAGAGAACGGATGGGGGGGGGCGGAAAAAGCATCCGGGGTTTGCGAGGCGCCATACTGTTCTTCACGGGCTTCTGAGAATAACAGAACAACAGAGCTGGAAGGGACCTTGGAGGTCTTCTAGTCCAGCCCCCTGCTCAGCCAGGAGACACTATCCCATTCCAGACAAGTGGCTGTCCAGTCTCTTCTTAAAAACCTCCAGTGGTGAAGCAACCACAACTTCTGTTCCATTGGTTAATTGTCCTCCCTGTTAGGAAGTTTCCCCTTAATTCCAGCTTGCTTCTTTCCTTGATTAATTTCCATCCATTGTTTCTTGTCTTGCCTTTCTGGTGCTTTGGAAAATAAATGGACCCCCCTCCTCTTTGTGGCAGCCCCTCAAATACTGGAAACCTGCTATTGATGTCACCCCTAGTGTGTCCAATCACACTTGGCCAATAGAAGAATTCTATTCTATTCTTTTCTATTCTTTTCTATTCTATTCTACTAATTCTATTCTATTCTATCCTATTCCTATTATTTCTATTCTATTTCTATTCCATTTCTATTCTATTCTTCCTTCTTCCCTCCTCCTTCTATTCTATTCTATTCTATATTCTATTCCATTCCATTCCATTCTATTCCATTCTATTCTTATTCCTCTCCTCTATTCTATTCTATTCTATATTCTATTCTATTCTGCATTCTAATTCTATTCTATTCCTATTCTCCTTCTTCCCTCCTCCTCCTATTCTATTCTATTCCTTCCTTTCTGTTTGAATTCTTCACTTTATGGTTATCTATTAGAAGTTAGAATGGAAGAGGAGCAGGTTAAGGAAACAATGATTGCTTGGGGGAAAAATTTTGGTTATGGGATAGATTTAGAGATGGCAAACACTGTGGGATCAGAATTATAAAATGACAATGTCAACTGCATATAAAGAAAATTTGTATAAGATGTTTTACAGGTGGCACCTATCCCCGAGAAGGATTGCAAGAATGTTCAAGGATAAATCGGATAAGTGTTGGAAATGTCATCAGATACCTGGCTCCTACTACCACATGTGGTGGACTTGCGTTGATGCTAAAAGATACTGGACTAAAATCCACATGTGGTTGGAAAAATGACACAACAACATATAGACTTGAAACCTGAGATATTCCTGTTGGGAATTGTGCCAGAGACATTTAACAAAGAACTGAAATATCTGATTGTTAATGTATTGACAGCCGCTAGAATTGTATTTGCTAAAAACTGGAGAAATGATAAGACACCTCACAGGAGGAAGTGATTAAGAAGATTTTGGATTGTGCGAAATGAGTAGATTAACATTTGAAATTAGGGATCAAGAAGAAAAGCAGTTTTATAAGATATGGAATATGTTCTACCAATGGTTAGACAAAAAGTTTGGTAATGTATTTTTGGGAATATAAAGATAGATAGAACTGTTGAAACATATAGAGATTATAATATGATAAAGGATTAATAATAATGATTATAGCTTTTCCTTTTGTAATATTGAGTATGAATAATGAGGGGTAGGCACTGTGATTTTTGACCGACCGACATACTTGAAATTGATATGGATCTATGTGTTGTATGTTTGTTTGTTATGTTTGTGTTTTTGGAAAATAAAACTTATAAAAAAAAAAAAATTCTTCATTGTCGTCGTATGTATATACACAGTATACATACAACAAAATTCACATAACACCCACAGACCAGACCCAACACGCACACACACATGGCAATCCCCAAATACCTCCCCACCCGCCAAAATTCCCCGCCTCCTAAAAACACACAAGCATCCACACAACAGACCAAGTAATACTGCCCAACAGCCCACTGATGGTGGTCCTTAAGTTCATTTAGAACCCTAGGCTAGGTTATTTAACCAAGCCGGGCTGTGACCCTTTGGGGGGGGGGCGGTTTTTATCATGGTTTTTATCATGTATTTATGTAATTATATTTTAATGGGGCTTGTTAGTTTAATTCTTTTTTAATTATTTATTGTTCTTGTTGTTTTAGTTGTGAGCCGCCCTGAGTCTTGAGGAGGGAAGTGCATACAAGTCTCATTAATAAATAAATAAATAAAATAAATAGACTGGCCAAACCCAATTCCTGCAACCGTTCTTCATGTGGTTTTGCCCCCAGGCCTTTAATCCTCTTAGCTGCTCTACTCTGCACTTTCTCCAAAGTCTCAACATATTTTCTGTAATAGGGTGACCAAAACTGGATACGGTATTCCAGGTGTGGCCTTACTTTATAATGTCCGAAGGCAACTTTTGTTGCCCTGGTTAATTGTCCTCACTGTTAGGAAAGTTTCTTCTCAGTCCCAGGTTGCTTCCCTCCTTGATCAGTTTCCATCCCTTGTTCCTTCTCCTGTCTTCTGCTGCTTTGGAAAATACATTGACCACCCCCTCTTTGGGGCCGCTCCTCAAATACTGAAATATTGCTACCCCTAGTCCTTCTTTTCTCCAGACTAGCCAAACTCAAATCCTGCAACTGTTCTTCGTATATTTTCATCTGCAGGCCTTTAATCATCTTAGTTTGCTCTTCTCTGCACTTTCCCCCAGAGCCTCAACATCTGCTTTGTAATGTGGGGACCCAAAAGAGAATGCAGGCCTCCACAATTGGCATAAATGGTTGAACAGCAGAAGTAAGGATATCACTGAGAAATAAGCTAATACTAAGCTTGAAGGACAAAGAAGACTCATTATTCTATACGGTGTGGGAACGTTGGTATATTTGGTTAGACGGAGAAAGTAAAGGGATTAAGAACTATTAATTAGAGAGTTAGATAAAGTATACTTGAGAAGGAGTTAATAGTATATAGAAAATTACTACGTAAATATCACCACAGGTTGTCATGAATGTAATGTTCTTAATGTTTTAATGGTGTTTGTGTGTCTAGTTCGCTTCTTTTTTTAATGCAAGTTTGTTTGTTTTTTTTAGTAATAAAATTTAATAAAGTTTTTTTCAAAAAAGAAAAAAGAAATAAGGATAACGGAGGTAAGAACATTATAGATAAAAGTAGATAGATAGATAGATAGATACCGTGTTTCCCGAAAATAAGACCTACCAGTAAGACCTAGCATTATTTTCTAAACCTGCCCTAATATAAGACCTACCCGAAATAAGACCTAGTGTAAATCTCCAGTTCCAGGAAGACTTTCAGGGAGCAACATTACTATACCCCCCTACACACTCCACACCCACTATTTGGCACCATAAATATATAAGACCTACCCAGAAAATAAGACCTAGTGTGTTTTTGGGAGCCAAAAAAAATATAAGACAGTGTCTTATTTTCGGGGAAACACGGTAGATATATTAATTACATTTATATGCCGCCCTTCTCCGAAGACTCAGGCTTACAATTTTACGGATACAACACAGTGTGCTCAGCAATAGCCTTCATTCCATTGTATATGCCTGCTTATTACTAAGTGGCATTTTTACAAAGTCAGCTAATTGCCCCCAACAATCTTGGGTCCTCAATTTACCTACCCCGAGAGGATGGAAGGCTGAGTCAACCTTGAGCCTGGTGGGATTCGAGCCTACAGTAATTGTAGACAGCTGGATCTTAAGAGCAGGCATTAACAGCCTGAGCCACCAAGGCTCAACTATGAATAATATGAATAAATGTATATATGTATATGAGATTGATAGAGGTAATAACGATGTCACTGTACCGTTAAGGTTAAGAGTTGTAAAATATGGAAAAGAACAATAATTTTTTTTTGATGAGAATGCAGACCTCCAGGTGTGGCCTTACTAAGGCTTTATAAAGCGGTACTATCCATCCATTGCTTCTTGTTCTGCCTCCAGGTGCTTTGGAGAAGAGGTTCTGGGCTGGCTCTCTTGTCTGCGAACTCTTTACAACTTGCCCCATGGGGAAAAGGTTGTTAAGGGCAGCTTTTGAAACCAACAGCAAACCCCAAAGTTTTGCTTGGAGGGGGTGGAAGCACCTGCTCTCGCCAACTATGGGCACCCTGAGATGAAGCTAGTTGTCGTAAGTCGGAGGACAGTGCCTAGTCTGAACAGAAGAGACTTTTACGGGACAGCAGAAGCCGCCCAGCCCCTGTTCGCACGTACCCATGTCAGTTAAGAGTTTTCTTAAGTGAAACGCCAAAGCGGGCCAGGATGAGACAGCTTGTGGCTTGAGGGTTTTGCGTGGCCCTCACTCACACAAGGCCTTGTGTGTAAGCCCAGAAAGAAAAACAAAGGGTGAATTCTGCAACCAGAATTAAGATAGCTGCAGCCCACAATTGCCAGGAGCTTTCTACTGTTATTCCAGGGCGGGAAATATTTTCTTAAGTTTCAATGGATTAACCAGGAACGCTTTTAAACAATTGTGTATTATTATTACTATTATTATTACTACTATTACTATCTGGCTTTGCGTCAACAACCAAATAATATCACAGAAGTTCAAGGGTTATCCAGCCTTGGTAATTCCTATTCGCTCTGCCCAGCTCTCTGTTGCCCCCGCGAGTCCACAGGTGCTTTTGGTTTAAAGTGGCTCAAAGTCACAAGGGCATCACAACCGTCACAGCAAGGGTATGTCACAGTCACAGGTTCGATGTATTTGTGACGGCTGCCCCTTCCCAGGATCCCACGAACACCACCTGAGATTTTCCCATCCAGTTTCAGACAAGCAGAGTCAAAGAGGGAGGGGGGGGAGGAGAAGCCAGATTCGCTCAATGACCATACGATTCACTTAACATCACGCAGCGATCTGCTGCCAACTCTGAAGTTGGCTGAACTGTGGCCTTTTTCCTTTTTTGTAGCTTTCTACACAGCTTCAGGGCTGACACAGCCTGGAGCGAAGGGAGCCAGGGAGGGGTGTGTGTGTGTGTGTGTGTGTGTGTGTGTGTGTGTGTAGAGAGATTAGCTGGGGTGCTGTAGCCGAAATAAAATGCTTTCCCTTAGGAATCAAGGACGTTGGTGCAGGTGTCCCATGGGTGGAGACTGAAGTCACCTAGCAACTGGGCTGGATGCTGACTGGACCATGGGACTGGAGACTCTGAGGGGACGTGATAAAGTTTTACTTTTAATGTGTGGAAACTGGCAGGAACTTAAGAGCCGGTTTTCCACCAGGAATGTTCCAATTTGATATGTTCTAATAAAAATGTTCTTTGAGGAATTTAGCTGCCTCGGAGTTCTTATTGAACGGTGTTTCAACGATATTACAGTGGAACCTCAGTGAAAGCTTCTGATCACGACCAAATCGGGTGACGACCAAAAAAAAGTGTTGCTTCTGGTTGTGAACAGATCTTTGGGTGCCGAACAGTACAGCTGTGGCAATTTCCCTCCCGCGGCGATCTCCCCTTCCACGCATGCGCAGAATTGTAGGCTGTGCATGCGCAGTCTCGTAGGCTGTGCATGCACACTCTCGTGTCAGCTTTGGAAGCCATACTGAGACCAGATGCTCCCACAATGCCACAATTTGAGCCTGGGAAAACGGAACGGGGGAATTTCTTGGAGTGTATGTAGTTAAGCCATAACAACATTCTTTTTCTAAGTCAAGGTCATGTTGTTTCTGCACCTGGTTGAGAGGATGTCTCAAGTTGGGACGGATGGTGATTGGGGCATGTGATGTGATGATGGGTGCAGATTTGTAGTTTATACTTATTGCAAGGAAGCCTGTAACTTTCAGGTTTGGGATTCCCCAGTTGTGCCATTTTACTATCCAATTAAAGCAGACATCTCGCTTCTGTTCACAACCAAATTGGGTTATGTCCAAAGTCCTGAAACAGATTGTGGTCGTGACCTGGGGTTCCACTGACATCTGTTTAACAGCCACCGGGGGGAGGGGAGCAGGTGTGGGGGGAGAAAAAGGGTGGTAAAATCAGGTGTGGCTCACTTAACAACTTCCTTGCTTAGCAATAGAAATCGGGGTCGTACGCCGAGGAGTACCTGCAACCGAAACTTAAGGTGGCATCTATTGAAGGAAACCTCCATGGCCTTAGCTAAGTGGAAAAGCAGCCTGTGACATGCAGGCAGTCCTCGACTTATGACTGCAGTGGGGCCCAACATTTCCTGTTGCTAAGCAGCACATTGGCTAAGTGAATTCGGCCCCGTTTTACGACCTTTCTTGCCACAGCTGTTAAGTGAATTGCTGTAGCGGTTGAGTTAAGTCACTTGGCCATTGAGTGAACCTTCGCTTGACAGAAGGTCGCTGTGAAGGGATCCCAGCAACCATCATAAAGTGGGAGCGGCTGCCAAGCGTGCGAATTTGGCTCATGCAAATGCCGC
>CM019158.1:1013660-1048600 GCA_009733165.1 Naja naja | reverse complement strand
AAGCGAACCAAGCCAATGGTGGCTCTCCCCCACCCATGCCGTCTACCTGTGGTCATGTCTTCCAGCATCTCCAGCAACATGTCCTGGGTCTCGTCGATCAGCTTGGTGCGCTGCACCACCAGTTTCCGCAAGCAGAGGTAGCCGTTCAGCACTGTCCCCACCAGCCGGCTCTTGAAGTGGCGCTTGATGGACTCAACTTCCACAAAGGAGGAGAGGAGGCCTGGCAGGAGAGGGGCAGCGATGGCTGCTGAGCAACAGGGGCTGGCCAGGGGCCTCAGAGCCCGAGGAAACCAAAGGGAAGATGGGTGGGCATGGGGAGCTTAAGCTGTCTTACCGGTGATGCTCTTGAGAGCGTAGCCCTGCTGCAGGTCGGTGCTGAGGGTGGCTTCCTCCAGGGCCAGGAGACGGGCGATTTCCTGAAACGGAGAGAAGGAAAGAGGCCCAGAATGGCCGAGGGAAGGAAGAAGGACCAAAACTGCCCCCCTGGGAGAGGGGGAGGCTGAGCATCAAAAAAAACGGGGGGGGGGCTTCTTTTAACCTTCCAGAGTCTGAGCTGAATGTCTCAGGAGCAAGCTGCGGCTTTTCCAGCTCTTGTGAGACTCTACTACCCATCCTCCCCGTCCGCCGTCCTTGTTGGGACGAGCCAATGAATCCCCTGGAGGTTCCATCAGATTCCAAAGCGGCGAGGGTTTTTTTTTACTGCTTCACAATGAAGCTGAAGGGTTAGAGTCCCCTCCCACAGGGCTCCGCACCTTGGTGATCAGGTTGCCGACGTAAGGCAGGACCCCCCTGGCTGCTAGGTAGACCTTCCAGCGGGCTGGCTTGATGAGCTTCTGGTAGAGGGCCAGGTACTCTGCGGCACACTCGCCCGCCACGCTCAGCTCGTCCAGGTAGCTGGCAGGAAGAAGGGAGGAGGGGGAGCAGGGGGGAGGAAGAGGAGGAAGGAAGGAAGAGGAGGAGGACACCCGTAAGTCAGAAAGCCGGAGCAGCAGGGCCCCACTCCCTCACCTGCCGTGGGCCTTACCTAGTCAGCAGGTCAAGGACTTGCTGCTTGCGGCTGGGGATGGTGGCCAGGGCTTCCACGATGGTGCAAGCCGCCTGCCGGGCTGCTTGCGTTGCGGGGGTGAACAAGACCTGGAAACGGGGGGAGAAGGCAGGAGATGTCGTTGGGCACTCATGTCTGGCCTTCCTTCCTTCTCCTCCCCCTTCCACTCCTCCTTCTTCCTCTTCTCCTCCCTTCATTTTTCCTTTTCCTTCCTCTCCTCCTCTTCCTCCTTCCCCTTCTACCTCTTCTTCTTCCACTCCTCCACCTTCTTCCTCTTCTTCTCCTTTCACTTTGGCTTTCCCTTCGCCACCTCATCTTCTTCTCCTTTTCCTTCCCCCACCTCCACCTTCCTCTTCTTCTCCTCTTCCTTTTCCTTCTCCTTCCTTCTTCCTCTTCCTCCTTTTCTTCCCTCTTCTTCCACTCCTCCACGTTCTTCCTCCCGCTCTCCACCCCCACGTGTGCATGGGTGTGTCTCACCTGCCGCAGCCAATTGTTGTGTCCCAGCTTGAGGTCCAGGGGGCAGGTCCTCTTCCCCCGCTTGCTCATGAACTGCTTCCACTTCCAGGCGTACTTCTCCGTCAGGTAGGAGGTGGTGAGACTCCGTTCCGACTGGGAGACTTCCGTTAACCCCAGGCCTGAAAAGGCAACAGGAGTGAGCTGCAGGGTGGACTGGCTGCCCTTCTTAAGGCTGAGCATCCTCGGCCTTCCCTCTCCCGGCTGGGGGAGGAAGCCAGTAAAGGGAGGTGGGAGGCACACTGTTTCCTCAGAAAGCATAAAACAGCATCTTCGTTCCGGCAAAGCCTCTTTTATTTCCACGGCTGTGAATTACGTCCATGCACAGCCTGCAAAGGCTTCACAAACAGTCTTTCAGGGGAATGTTGATAAACACACACCCTCTTATTGCACTTGGAATGCGGCCAGAGGAGTGATTGCCAAACGCAGGGCAAGGCCAAACTTGACGCGGAGTCGAACAGAACTTTTCAGAGCTTGAACCGACCAGACGAACTAATTGCTTCCTGCAAAAGCTCACGTCCCCTTCGCTCCTCTTTTGTGTCCTATGGGAGGGGCCAATCATCCCCGAGGTGGGGCCTTACTCCCGAGTTGACCCTGCTTTCCCAACTGTTCTTGTCTTCTGGTAGCCCTGGCATGCGCAGGCTGGGAACCGGTTCCAGAAACTCCCCCGCCTCACTGCTGTCTGAGCCCGAAGGCAGCTGATGACTGCCAGCCTGCCCTGGCCCCATCCCTGCCTCCGATGCAGAGCCCTCGTCCAAGCCTTCCTCGGCCTCCATGACTGGCCCAGGTTCCTCCCCAACCTCCTCACTACTGTCCGACTCTGCTGCTGGCTCCATCAGCCACCCGCGGGCCACAACAACACATACCTCTGGCAGGGAGGCACTTCTTCCACACCTCATAGGCAGCCTTGGGATCCCTCTTGAGCCACAGCTGGGCCTGGGCGTGGATCTCGTTGCTGTAGGGCTTGACCGTGGTCAGGGAGTCCACTGGCGTGTCCTGGGGAGCCCAACGAGAGAGTCTGGAAGAGCCCTCAGGACGTTGCTGCTACAACTGGCCGCCCACACACCTGAGGCTGGGATTGTGGGTGGGGTGGGGAAAGGGAGACAAGCCAGGCAGGTACCTTGTTCTTCTTGCTGGTGGGCGCCGGGGGCTTGATCAGCTTCTGAAGGATCCGTAGGCACATCAGGGTGATGTTTTCCACCACCACCGGTGTCTTGATGTTCACGGACATGAGGAAGAGGCTGAGGGCTGGAGAGAAACCAAGCAAGGGGAGCTGGGGTCAGAATTGGGCCAGAAACTCCAGAAATGACATTTCTCCCTCCCCTGATGACTTCTGTCCCAGTGGGGACGGCGTCTCTCTCTCCCTGCGGTGGGCGGGAGCAGATTCTTTGGGCCTTCTCCCCAGGGGTGGGCTTCAAAAATTTTAGCAACAGGTTCTCTGCCCAGTTGCTGGGTGGGTGTGGCCATGGTGGGCAGGGCCTAGTCAGCGGCTTCCTGCACCACGGCAGAGCGTGTGTGTTTTTGCTGTCCCCGGGCTCCTGAGGCTTCCTTTGAGACTCCGGGAGGATGAAAATGGCCTCCCCGGGCTCCAGAGGCTCTCTGGAAGCCAGAAACAGGCCCGTTTCCGGCCTTCCTGAACTTCTGGGAGGCCCGTTTTTCGCCCTCCCTGAGCCTCTGCGTGGGCCGCGCACTTACCTGCATCCAAAACAAGCCGCATGGGGACTCGTGGGAGGGGAGGGGTGGGCAGGGCCAACCAGGAGTGGGATTTGGGGGTTCTCCAAACTGCACAGAATCTTAGCTAGGGGCTCTCCCAAACCCCTGCCAACCCCCAGCAGCGCCCACCCCTGTTTCTCCCTCTCCTTTACCCCCCACTTCCTGCCATAACTGGCCTCCCAGGGCTCACCGCAGCGGAGGCGCAATTCCCAGCAGCTGTCTTCCTTGGAGATGGAGTCTGTCAGCAGCAACATCTCGTACTGAAGGCTGCTGGCCTACAAGGGGGGGGAGGGAGGAGGACAGAGTTAAGGGGGTGTTGCGTCTATGTTCCCCAGGTTGTTGATGGAGCCGGGCAGACCTTGAGGCCCGTTCAACATCCGTTTGGCAGGAAAAGGAAAGGACGGTCTTGGGGTGCCAAGGCTGGAAGCTCCTTTTATAGAGGGGGCCCCAGCCCAAGGGGCGACCAGAGGGAGGGAGGGAGGGAGAGGAAGAGGATGGCCAGCACTGCTCACCAGGTCAGGATTGGCCCAGTGGCCCTTCAGAGCTGCGGACACTTTGCCGATGATGAGATCGTTCATCTGCTGGGTAGCTTCTGGGTTGTCTCTGGTTGCAGACAAGAGGATAAAACAAAAGCATCTTTAGAAATGCAAGAAGGCACCAGGTACCTTCTTTCATATGTGGTGGTCGTGTTCGAAAGCAAAGAAATTTTGGAATAAAATAAGAATTTGGCTGCAAGAAATAATTGGTTTAAAAATAGAACTTAAGCTTGAAATGTTTTTTTTTTTTGAAAAACTTTATTAACTTTTATTACCATTAAAAACACACATACACACACACACAAAAACCCACACCAAACACAAACTGTTGGACACACCAACATAAACCATTAAAACATTAAAAATATTGTATTCAAAACAACCTGTGGCGATAATTACTTAGCAATCTTTTATATATTCTATCAAGTCTTAACTCCTACCTGAATGTATTGTACTCCATCTATGCCTCTATTGATAATTCCTATTCCTTCTTCTATCTCCTCTCTAGCCATTTGTACCAACGTTCCCACACCATATAGAATGCTGAGTCTTCTTTACCTTTAAGGCTTAACGATAATTTATCCATTTCCGCACAATTCATTATCTTTTGTATAATCATTTGATCTTTTGGGATGTTCTTATTGGGAAAAATATTAGGGATAAATCATTAGAGGTGATTACAAGAAAGATATTGAATATGTAATAATACATATATTGACAGCAGCTACCGTGTTTCCCCGAAAATAAGACCTACCCCAAAAGTAAGACCTAGCACTATTTTCTAAACCTGCCCTAATATAAGACCTACCCCAAAAATAAGACCTAGTGTAAATCTCCAGTTCCAGGAAGACTTTTCAGGGAGCAACCGTGCACCATAAAACACCCCCTACACACTCACACCCACTATTTGGCACCATAAATATATAAGACCTACCCCAAAATAAGACCTAGTGTGTTTTTGGGAGCCAAAAAATATATAAGACAGTGTCTTATTTTCGGGGAAACACGGTACAATAACGTATGCCCAAAATTGGGAAATTAGAGAGTAGTTCCACAGATATTATGATTATAAAAAAAAATTATGGATTTTGCAGAAATGAATAAACTTACAATGGAATTGCAGGAGAAGGAAGAAAAAGATGTCTGTATGGTCTGGGAAAAATGGTATGTTTGGTTAGATAACAGGAATAAAACACAATGCAAAATGTAAATGACGCATGCATGCATGTATGCATGCATGTATAAATGAATACAGAAAAGTTGATGCCACAACTTACTGCAAAAATTGTATATATGATTTGTTTTTAATAGTGTAAAATTTAATAATTTTTTTTAAAAAGCATCTTTAAAGTGTCACAGGGAGCCCCAACACACACATACGCACACAAATACACAAATACTTCTTATATCCGGCTCATGTAATAACACCATCACTAGGACAACCTTCCTCAGAGAACACGAAAGCTCACTAGCCAGTTGTGTTAGCTGCAAGAAACAGGTGGATGGCCCCAAGTCCAGCCCACCTTGGATGCCTGTCTTATCTCCCACTCATTTCCCTTGACTGTTAGTTGGCCAGTTTCTTGTAGAGAGCTTAAGCCCGCAGTAAATCCTTATACTCATTTGAATTGCCTGAATCTCCTGATTTCCCTGTGCTTGACGGGCAGGTCAAGAAGTACAGATGGAAGGTAGATGGATGGAAAGATGGAGAAGGGGATAGAAGTCACGGATGGAAGCTTATTAAAGAGAGATTCAACTTTCTTGAGAGATCTCCCCAGAAATAGGGAGAAATTTCCCGACAGAACGATGAATCAGTGGGACAGCTTGCCTCCAGAAGTTGTGGATGCTCCATCAATGGCAGTTCTCAAAAACAGATTGGGCAGACATTTGTCTGGAAGCCTCAAACAGAAGGTTGGACTAGAAGACATCCAAGGTCCCTTCCAACCCTATTGTTCAATGTTTTAAGTACATCCCTCTGAGTTCAAATCAGCTTTAACTGATTGTCAGGTCTGCCATCTTCGCCTTGGCGTCTCGCCGGCATCCTGCCATCAAAGGCTTGGAGTGGGGAAGGACACGGGGAGAACAAATGGGGAATAAACATGTATGGGGTTGTATGGGAAATAGGCAGGGGGAAAGGACAGCTTGAAGGAGTCCAGGGAAGCAAGAAACCAGTTTGTGACAGTCCTCAAGGTCACGCACTCTGAAACTGGAATGTGGACTACCCCAAACACCTATGCAGTTCATCATTGGCTGAAGACCAACTGGTCACGAGGGGAGGGCTGGGATAAGGAGAAAACTTTCTAGCTTTTTCGTGTGGGAAATTTAGTTCTAGCCTGACTTTACTACAGCCAGCATCTTTTAGTAAAAGAATTCATCACTTCAATCAGTGGAGTCGAGGGTCTTTCTTTCCTAAGGGATCGGACTGGGGCAGGACTGACACTGATCTTCAGTACTGAGCGGGTTCAAGGGCCCAAGGTTCTCCACAGGCAAAGCCAATCCAATGCAAGAGGCCGCCTGAGTTCCACCGTTACCCGTCCTTGGAAAAGGGCAAAAAGGAAGGAGGGAAGGAGAGGCAACTAGCCGAGGCTCACCTGGTGAGGAGGCACATGAGCTGGCGGACGTCCTCCCGCATGCTGGCAGCCCCTCGGCGCAGGTTGTAGTCGAAGAGCTCCCGGATGAGGCCCTGGGAGACCAGGATGTGGCGGATGGCAGCATTGGTGGCCAAAGCCCGGAGCAGCGTGATGCAGTGCTCGGTGACGGCTGAGGCGCAGCCGTAGCATTTGGTGGAGGAGGTGTGGCCACAACCCAAGACCGAGAGGGCGCGGTACTGGCTGGCAGTGAAGGTGGGCTGGACGGCCGAGCGGGAGGACTTGCTGGCGGCCTCTCTCTGCTGGAGGTCGTATTCCAGGAGCTCCTTCCGGGAGGCAAACACTTTCTGGGGAGGAGAGAGCAGAGAGGGGGCTGAGCCATCATGGGGGCATAACCTGAGTAGGGCCTCAGGTGATCAAGGAGCTGAACTTCCACCAGAGCAGCCAAAGACCGACTAGCATTGGGGTCCCCGACCCCGTGAACTGCGGCCCACTACGGGTCATGGGCTGTTCAGAACCAGGCCGCCCGAAGCAGCAGGAGAGTGCACTCCATTTGCACGAGTGGAGGCCGAGCTTGCCCACGGCTCGCACAAATGGAGCTGCACACACACACGCATGCTTGTCCACCACTTGTGCAGAACGACCCCTTCCACCTCCACCTGTCCGCAAAGCTGGAAAGGTTGGGGAAGTCTGGACTAGCAGCCCTATTCAGCCCTGACGAAGCCTGGCCTGAATCCCTCAGCTGTTTCTGACCTCAATAGCCAACTTGCTGAAAGGAGGGAGGGGTGGCCTGGGGTGGGGCAAGGCCACTTCAAGGGGAAATCTGGCAGCCGCTGCCCCACTCTGCTCGGAGCAGGCCCAGGCGACGGAAGGGATTACCTGGATGATCTTGGAGGGGCCCAGATTACCTGGATGATCTTGGAGAGCTCGTCAAAGGAGTTCTTGCAGTCGCCACAATACTCTTGCGCCAGCTGGAGGATGTACCTGTTCACGCTGGCTGAGGTGGAGCTGAGGCCTCCGCTGCCCCCGGAGTCATCCTGGCATGGGAAGGAGGGGAAGGAGAAGAAAAAGTCAGGCCAGGGTGGCTTTGCCTTGCCCGGAGTCCACCCAGGGCGGCCTCTCCGCCTCTCGCTACCTGTGGCTTTTCGGGCGCTGCCTCGTTCACTTTGCAGAGCAGGGTCTCCAACTGGGGTCGGTGGCCCATCAGCTGGTGGTAGACCCGGTCGGCCTTGTCCAGGAGGGTGTTGATGTTGGTCACGGCCTGGTGGGTGAAAAAACGCCACAGTGCCCCAATTATGTGTTGGCTTAACTAAACAACCCTGGGCTCCTGAGGCTTCGGGGACAGCAACACTCCTGCCAACGTCCATGCAAAGCAGGTCTGTGGGTCAAGGGTCAGCAACCTGCGGCTCTGGAGCCACATGTGGCTCTTTCCTCCCTCTGCTGTGGCTCCCTCTCGGCTCCACAATTGATAGGGCTTTTGGTTAGGACAGGTAGAGGAAAAAGGATGCCATGCTAGGAGGAGACTCTATGGTGGGGGGAAACCAGACTTCCGGTCAGCTCCAGAATTGAGCGGGGGGCTTCCGGTTACGACCTTTGTGGCTCTTTGAGTGTTTAAGGTTGCCGATCCCTGCTCTAGGTAATAAGCTTGGGGATCAAGTGGCGGCCTGCTCCCAGGCAGTGAATGGAGGCTCTCTGGCTCACTCCAATGTCCGGCCCATGGGCCAAGCTCTTTTTCCAATCCAAACCAGGCAGTGGGTCACTCCCAGTTTGAGCACGACCCCAAGTTTCAGGTAAGACATGAAAAATGTTGAAAAAAGGTCCTAAGTCACTTTTTTCAATGCCACTGTAACTTTGAACGGTCACTAAATGGGCTTTTGTAAAGCCAAGGATTAACTGTACTGTGTTGGGAGTCGAACTGACCCTCTAAAGAAGGACAAATGGTTTCCTGGGGGAAGCGAGGCAGCGAAATCTCCCTCCTTCCCCTTCCCTTTCCCCTCCCCTCCTCCTCCTCCACCACAACTACCAGTAATCTTCCTTCTCTTCCTTCCTCTTCCTCCCTTTCCTCCTCCTCCACTCATCTTCTTCCTCCTCCTCTCCTCCTCTTTTTCCTCCTCCTCCTCTTCCTCCTCCTCCTGCTGACCCTGACCTTTTTCCGGTCCTCTTCGTTCTCGATGGGGTCCACAGCACAGCAGGGCTTGGCGAACAGCATGAAATCAAAGCGGGCGTACTTGCAGAAGCCACAGGCGTTGCAGAGGAAGGGATCCTTCTCATCGTAGTTGATCGACCTGGGAGTCAACACCGAGGGGGCCCTGCTGAAATCTCATCATCGCTCCCCCCCTCCACAAAGAGATGGAAAACCCAAATCTCCTTCTAGGACCAGATCAGGAGAGCCCCAAGATTTCTGCGGTTGTGTGTGTGTGGGGCGGTGTCACCCCAAGGGCACCCCTTCCTGGAGCCCCTGGAGGGGGGGGCAAGCTCACCCACCGGCACTTGTGGCACTGGTAGACGTTCTCCCCGCAGTTTCCGCAGACTCCGGGGTTGGCGGGGACTGAGGCGCTGCATCGGGGGCACTGCAAGGTTTCCGTGGAGGCCTGGTAGTTCTCGTAGAAGTCGGCAAACTCGATCATCAGGTTGGACGCCACGATGGGCAACGGCAGGTCGATCTTCACCTCTGTCTGGCCGGGGGTCAGCTGGACCTTCTTGGCTTTGTGCCAGCGGGCCGGCCTAAATATGGCAAACGCAGGGGGCGGGTGAGGTAGGGGGGTGGGAGAGAGGCCAACAATGAGAACCAGGCACAAAAGTCCGGTTCTGCTGTTCTGCCCCATTCCCGGGAAAACTAAGCATTCCTGCTATTCCTCACGCTGAAAATAAAAGAGGTGAACTGAGAGAGATATAAAGAATTGATTCACCCAGCAGCGGTGAATGAAGAGAGCCATGAAGGCTCCAAGGGAGCTTTGCCAAAACCAGAAAAGATACATCCAGGAAAAAGACTGCAGCTTGTGGCTGAGCCATGTCTGCCTATCTGTCTATCATCTATATCTATCACCCATATCTCTATCCATCCATCCATCCATCCATCATCTATCTCTATCATCTGTAACTATCATCTATTATCTATCTATATTTCTATCTATTATGTTTATCTATTTCTATCTTATCTATCTATCCATCCATCCATCTAACATCTATCTCTATCATCATTTCTATCTTCTATTATCTATATTTCTATCTATTACGTTTATCTATTTCTATTTCTCTTATCTATATCTAATCTATCTATCATCTATCATATATCTTTCTCTCTCTCCATCCATTATCTATCTAATCATCTATATCTATCAATCTATCTATTATCCATCTATAATCCCTATCTATATCCATCTCTTTCTCTCTCTTTTAGAAACCACCCATTTCCCTCACAAAGGGACTCAATGGCGGTGTTCAAAATTAAAACGAAAAGAATTGAAAACAAGAATTGAACCTAACACTTTAAATATAAGAGTGAAGGATAACTAAAACCAGCCAGAGATTCTGTGCTGCCTCTTGCAACTTAGGTGCATCCCAGTGATTGTATGCTACCGGTTCAGCCCGGTTCACTCGAACCGGTAGCAAAAATTGCTGTAGTAAGAAAAGCCTCCGACAATCAGCTGAGAGGAGGGAAAAAGCCTCAGCTGACAGGAGAAAGAGAATAGTGTAGGATCGGCCCTCCCACCTGCCCCTGTGCTTTTTTCTTCTTCATCCTCTCAGCTGATTGGTGCTGCAGGCCAGAGGTGGTATTCACCAGTTCTGGAGAACCAATAGTGGAAAGTTTGAGTCGTTCAGAGAACCGGCCAATCCCACCTCTGACAGGTTCCACCAACCCCATCTATTCTCTGCCTCCCGAGTCCCAGCTGATTGCCTGGGTCTCCTTTGGTTGCCCTGCCCAGGAGAACGGAGCTGAAAAGCAGGTTAGGGGGGTGGGATTTTGCAGTAACCTTCCCCTGCCACGCCCACTAAACCACGCCCACCAAGCCACACCCACAGGACCGGTAGTAAAAAAATTTGAATCCTACCACTGCTGCACGCCTCAGCTGGTGTGTGGAAAGCTGCGCGAGCGCGTTAGGTGCATGCGCATTAGGTGCGCACACACGTGATCATCGAACCAGTAGTGGAACAGGTTAGGATCCCACTGCTGGTGCACCCTTACTTGTTCTTCAGCTCCACGATGGCCTGCACGGTCCGGTTGTTGTAGTAGAGGTTGATGGTCCGGACCATCTTGGTGCGCTTCAGGTCTCCGATCTTGACCGTCACTTTGCTGATGGTGTGGCTGCCGATCAGCTTGACCACCTGCTGGGTGGTGGTGTAGCGGGTGTCCACCTTGATGGAGGAGAGCTTGATGTACTGGAAGAAAAGGGAGAGAGAGGGAGAAGATAAAGATGGGCTGGAAGAGGCCGAGTGTCAGGGTTCCGATGGATGCCCTAATTAATTCATGAGCCTTGAGCCGAGTTTCAAAAGAAATCCAATTATTTATTAGGAGCAACAGGTCTGCACTTTTTGCTCTGCTCTATGTAATTTACTGCCCACCTATGACCCTGCTTCCCCCCTCCTCCCAGGGTGTGTCATAAATCACATTCTCCAACGGAGCACTTTCCTGGCTGTCTCCAGGAACCTGGGACACAATCTGGAGAAAGGTATGCATGGAATGTGCTTCTGGTCATAGCAACTGAACTGCTCCATCAGATCTCCCCCCCCCCACTCTTATGGCAACTTGAGACCAAGTCAGGAATGCTTTACGAGTTGACCCCAAGAGGCCAGGCAAGGGCTGGAAAGCGCAGGGAAAGGGGAGGGACCACTTACGCAGAAAGGCACTTCAGGGTTGTTGCAAACGAGACAGGGGTCACTCTCTAAATAGTAGCCGTCAAACTCCACCAGGCCAGAGAGGGTGCTGGAATCAGGGGGAGAGGAAGGCAGCTGATTCATTCCCAAGCAGGACCAGCGCAAAAAACCCTGAATTTCATTTCCTCACCATGCGTTCTCGCCATGCATGAAATATAGTTAAGTAAGGCACCCCACGATGTCTCCTTTGGGTCACAACACTAAAAAAAGGCTGCTTGGAATGAATCTGGAACCATTTCCGGGCGCTGCAAACTGAGTGATGCAGTGGCCTAGAAGTGGAGCTCTCGCCTCACAATCAGGAGGCTGTGAGTTTGATCCTGGTAGAGGCAGATATTTCTCTCTCTGGGCACAATGGGAATATATCTGCTGAATAAAACTCCGCCCTGGCAACAGGAAGGGCATCTGGCCAGTAAAACACTCAGCTCCATTCAGCTACCCAAGGCTCCACCCCGCGAAGGATTATGGGGTCGTTAAAAGATTATGAATGTCCAGGCACTGTGAAGTTAATTTGGGCAGCTAGGCAAGTGCCTCCCTCTCACCTCCTGACAAGAAGCACCCCCACCCTCACCAACCCTGTCTGTCCCTTCCGGCTCCCCTCCGCTCTG
The DNA here is from genome assembly GCA_009733165.1 of Naja naja. Taxonomy (NCBI): domain Eukaryota; kingdom Metazoa; phylum Chordata; class Lepidosauria; order Squamata; family Elapidae; genus Naja; species Naja naja. Next base: position 1,036,728 of record CM019158.1, on the reverse strand, counting down.
AACGCGCCAAGTGACCCTCACTTGTAGATGTTGGAGTTGGGGTGATTGGTGAGGATGTGGTTCTGCATCCGGAGAATCTCCACTGCCTTCTGGGAGTATTCCTTGAACTGAAACAAGAGTCCCCAACACAAAAATCAGAGGAATCTAGCCTGGGAAACCAGAGGAGGTCCCATAAAGCAAACTCAGGTGAGCTACAGACAATGGTCCCTAAAGGGCTCAAGGTGGCTTCTTACATACCTGAAGAAGTCAAGGTTCCGGTGGGAAAAAAAGGGAGGAGCATTTCTTCTCAGGTTTTAGCACCTGGGCAGGTGAGTCACCCTCCCATACAAACAGGGCAAGCAAGATGGATACCTGAGCTCTGACTTCACTGGCTGACACTCTGTTCTTTTGACCTAGCCTACCTTACAAGAGTGGCTGTGAATCGCACAGAAATGTCCCCCTCCTCTTAAGATGGCTCTTGGGGCAAACCTCCCAAAGTTGTTTTAAGCACTTGAAATGTGCACAGGAGTTCCCAGCCTCCACCAGCAGAAACAGTCCCGGGTGCTGGGAATAAGGAGGGAGGGCAGAAGACGCCATTCCAAGCTCTTACCTTTTTCTCCGTCTGCTGGGTTTTCAGAGAGAAGTAGCCCAGGAGATCCACAAACTGGGCAGCCTTCCGCCCGTAGGCCGGCAGCTCTGGCCAGATGGACCACATCAGGTCCAGCAGCAGCTCTTGCTGGGACTTGTTAGAGTTCCTAAAGGGAAATTTCTACAGTCAGTGGCTGCTCTCTGAAAGTATGGCTAGACTTTATTGCACAGGGGGCCAAGCTTGGCCACTTTTAAGACCTGTGGACTTCCATTCCCAAAATTGGCTGGGGAATTCTGGGAGTTGAAGTCCACAAGTCTTAAAGCCATCAAGCTGACTAGGGAATTCTGGGAGTTGAAGTCCACAAGTTTTAAAGGCCAACTAGCTAAATTCTGGGAGTGGAAGTCCACAAGTCTTAAAAGTGGCCAAACTGTCTGGGGAATTCTGGAAGTTGAAGTCCACAAAATCTAAAAGGCAAGTTTCTGGGGAATTCTGGGAGTTGAAGCCCACAAGTCTTAAAGTGGCCAAGTTTCTGGGGAATTCTGAGAGTTGAAGTCCACAAGTCTTAAAGCAGCCAAGCTAGCTAGGGAATTCTGGGAGTGGAAGTCCACAAGTCTTAAAAGTGGCCAAACTGTCTGGGGAATTCTGGAAGTTGAAGTCCACAAAATCTAAAAGTGGCCAAGTTTCTGGGGAATTCTGGGAGTTGAAGCCCACAAGTCTTAAAGTGGCCAAGTTTCTGGGGAATTCTGAGAGTTGAAGCCCACAAGTCTTAAAGCAGCCAAGCTAGCTAGGGAATTCTGAGAGTGGAAGTCCACAAGTCTTAAAAGTGGCCAAACTGTCTGGGGAATTCTGGAAGTTGAAGTCCACAAAATCTAAGTGGCTAAGTTTCTGGGGAATTCTGGGAATGGAAGTCCACAAAGTCTAAAAGCGACCAAGCTGCCTAGGGAATTCTGGGAGTTGAAGCCACAAGTCTCAAAAGCAGCCAAGCTGGCTAGGGAATTCTGGGAGCTGAAGTCCACAAGCCTTAAAATGGCCAAGGTTAGACTCCCCCACCCTGCTTTATCGGATTCTCCCTCTTTGTCCTTCGATCTCCGTGTTCTACGGGCATTTTTTAAAGCCACGGTCCCGTTCGGGATGCTTTTTCTCTTCTCAGCCCAGCGGGAGGAAGAAGGCTCCTGGGACCTGGACGGGTGGAGCTCGGCCTTGCCCAGGGCTGGGCTACTCACCGGTAGATGTGCAGAGTCAGGCAGTGGGCCTGCCAACGCACGGACGATGAGTTGGACTCCAGCAGGAAGCAGCGCAGGAACTGAATCAGCGTCTCCTTGTCGGCAAATTTGTTCAGCTGGTTCACCAGGGCGGTGCAGAGCTGGTCTTCCTGGCTGCCCGAGGAGCCGTCCCCTGGGAGAGAATTCAAGAGGGCTCAGGCAATGGCGCTGCTGGCTGCCGGCAACCGGAGGACCGCAGGTCACCTGCCAACTGCAGCCCAAAGGCCTCCACAGCCTCACCCTCTCGCTCCTTTTCCTTGTCTTCCTTCTTGCTCTTCTTGGTGGAGGACTTGCTCTGGCCGGACGGCTGGCCTGAGCTGGACCCTCCGGGGGCCGACGTGCCTGAGGACCCGGCCGAAGCCGACCCAGAGAGGACCTTGCTGCCACAGAGGGCGCAGGAGAGCAACTGCAGGAGGACGGGTGAGACACCCTCATCGACCAGGAAGCTGACTTGCAGCAGGAAATAGAGGACAGCTGGGAAAAGAAGAGGAGGAGGAGGAAGAGAAGGGTGGGTTTTTCTTCCACATTCATGAAAAAAGCACCCTTTAAATGTGATTTCTGCAAGACGTCATGGCCAAGCAGAGGCAGGCAGGAACAAGCCCACTGCAGAAGTGCTGAAGGGGGGCAGCTTCAGGCTTACAAAGGTTCTACAAGTTGAGGGTGCAACTGCCCAGGAACCAGGAATCTTTGGCCCTTCCCATCGCCCCACCCCCCACCCCCGACCCAAGAGCCAAACAAAGAGCCCGGGGATCCCACGGGGCCTCTGGGAGAGGGGCCACGATTCCTTTCAAGCCCCCCAAGGGACTTACAGTCGTCTTTGATGCAGAATTTCTGCCAGTTGACCGTGCGCTGCGTGGCAATTTCGGCACAGGCCTTCAGGTGCTCCATCTGGAAGGGGCAGAAGTGGGGGAGGAGGAGGAGGGACGGAGGAGGGAAAGAGGAGGAGGAGGGGAGGAGGGCAGGGGGAGGAGGGGGAGGGGTGGAGGAGGGAAAGAGGAAGAGGAAAAAAACAGTTGTTTGAGAGAACATCTGTAAAAGCCAGGTGTTTGTTTCAACAAGGGCACCCAGGGATCTTCAATACTGGTATGAAAACTGGGCTTCACTGTGTAATTTTATGCCATGTCCCCACGTTGCCAACTTACAAGTCCACCATATATGAGTTCAGAACTCTGGGGAGCCACGGTTTTCTCAGTCTTGAGGTTTTGAGCTCATGGTTGCACCTTTTACTGAAGCTCAAACTTCTCCTCAGCCCACAAAATCCCCCCAAGCCCCTCTGGAGAAGAACTGGGTATCCTGGGAACAGCTGGGCCCCCTCTTAAAACATCCCATGCTGCAGACGGCCGGAGCAGGGGGAGAGAATCTGCAAGCCAGGAGAGATTGGGGGGCCAAAGGCCTATAACAAACCCAGAGGTTTATTCACAAAAGAGAGGATGGGCTGAGGGTTGCAGAATTCCTCCTCAAGATGCTTCGGCCAAACTCTGAAGGCACACACACAAATGCACAAATGCACAACAGTTTCCCCGCTTACCAAACTGATGAGGGTGTCATACTGCAGGGCGGAGCCGGAGCTGGCGGTGACCACACTGGCCCTCAGGAAAATGCCTTGCTCCTCCAGCAGCTTCTTGATCCCCCGGACGTGGGAATCAAGGGTGTGCAGGTCCCCAGCTGGCGGTACTTCTCCTTGGAGCCGCAGATGAAGAGGAGCAGCTTGCGCACCTGACGCCGCACGTAGGGGGTCTGCTGGATCATCAGGTACTGGAAGGAAGCAGAGATGGCGGGAGAGCTTTCCAAAAGTCTGCTTTCTGGGGAAAGGTGCCTTTATGGCAGAATGGGACAGCTCGTGGCAGCCAACTCGCCACAGCCAACTCTACTATGGCCAACTCTACTATGTCCAACTCTACTATGGCCAACTCTACTATGGCCAACTCGCCACAGCCAGCTCTACTATGGCCAACTCTACTATGGCCAACTCTACTATGGCCAACTCACCACAGCCAATTCTACTATGGCCAACTCTACTATGGCCAACTCACTATGGCCAACTCTACTATGGCCAACTCTACTATGGCCAACTCACCATGGCCAACTCACCACAGCCAACTCTACTATGGCCAACTCTACTATGGCCAACTCACTACAGCCAACTCTACTATGGCTGTAACTCTACTGTATGGACTCACCATGGCCAACTCACCACAGCCAACTCTACTATGTCCAACTCTACTATGGCCAACTCACTACAGCCAACTCTACTATGGCCAACTCACTATGGCCAACTCTACCGTGGCCAACTCACCATGCCTAATTTGCCATGGTCAACTCACCACAGCCAACTTGCCATGGCCAACTCACTACAGCTAATTCTACTATGGCCACTCACCATGGCCAACTCTGCTATAGCCAACTCACCGTGGCCAACTCACTACAGCCAACTCTACTATGGCCAACTCACCATGGCCAACTCACCATGCCTAATTTGCCGTGGTCAACTCACCACAGCCAACTTGCCATGGCCAACTCACCATGGTCAACTCAACAGGAGTTGGTGAGTTGGCCAACTCTACCATGGCCAACTCACCATGGGACAACTTGCCAGGGCCAACTCTACCAAGGCCAACTAGCCACAGCTAATCTCCCTTGGTCAACTCACCATGGCCCAGTCATTATGGGACAACTCGCTGCAAGACAATTCAACAATTCAATTTCATTATTTGAAATAACTTTAAAAATATTTCCCTTTTTGTCCTTCACATTTCATTTTGTCCCTCCTTTGGCTGTTGGGAGTTGTCTGTGGCAAGTTGTCATAGACCCGCCTTTATGGAGACGTGAGAGAAAGAGGGAGGCTTTTACTTCCCTGGACTTTAGGTTAATGACTTCCCCACCTGCACCCACCAGATGGTACGTCCCATCTTAAGCCTTGAAACCCCCTCCTCCCCGCTAAAGCAGAGTAAAGCAGCTTTTAGGGCAGGAGAGCCTGAGCATCAAATCTGCACCAGACTCCGCCGAGAGGGCTTTGCAGTAGGGAGCCAAAGCAGCTGCCATTTAATGGCCTGTGGAGCCCATGAGTGGCTCAATATAGACGACAAACCTCGGACAGGAAGTAGAACCACGAATGGTCGAAGACGGGTGGCGGGATGCGGGAGTTGGTGTCAGCGATCTTCTTGATCTGATAGGGCAGCCGCAGGACCATCTCTGTCAGAAGTTGAGTGTAGGCCTCAAAGACGTCAGCCGCGTGACCCTGGGGGGGGGCAACAAGAAGAGGGAGCTTAACCACCCTGAAAATTTTCCCCAGGTTCTTCCAGACTCTTTGGAGAAGTTGTCCTTCAAAGCTACAATTCCCTGCTCCTGAAAGAGCTCATAACCAGAAGAGCAGCAGAAGAAGGATAGATGCTTATAAACTTAAGATTACAAACCAGAACAACTAGACACAAGGACAGTTTTTCCCTACATGCCATCACTCAGTTAAACAACTACCGTGTTTTCCCGAAAATAAGACCCTGTCTTATAATTTTTTTTGCCACCAAAAAAGGCACCAGGTCTTATCCTTGGGGGAATGTCATCCACTGACTAACCTCACTTGTGCGTGTCACCTCCAGCCTCCTTTTCGCTGTCAGAGGCCTTCAGGAACTTCTTCTGTGGCCGGCAAGGCTTTCCTGAAGGCCTCTGCAGGGGATAACGGCACTCTGGATCGATCCTGAGCTTTGTTATCAGCTACAGAGGCCTTCAGAAAAGCCTTGCCAGGTTTGCTGGCTGCAGAAGAAACGGGCAACAAGGCAGCCGGGATGTGCGAGGCCTGACTACAACTTTCCAAAGGTAAGTAGTAGGGCAGCTCCACCCTCCCATCCCCTCCCTAGCTTAATTTTTAAGCTGTGTATTCTGGAGTGGGCGGGATCTTGGTTAGGGCTTATTTGGGGGTAGGGCTTATATTGGGCGCACATGTAAAATCAAGCTAGGACTTATTTTAAGGGTAGGTCATATTTTTGGGGAAAGGGTAATTCCCACAACACTGTCAAACTATTTACTAAGACTGCATTACTATTCCTCTACTGATCCTTCCTATTGCCTATCTCCTTTTCTACTTATGACTATAACCTTTGCTTGTATCTTTACAATTTATATTCTTTTATTTAGTTTCCTAGCAGGATTTGACTGCTTCTTTAGTATCCTATGACTATCACTAAGTATTGTACCTTATGATTCTTGATGAATATATATTTTTATGTACACTGAGAGCTTACACACCAAAGACAAATTCCTTGTGTGTCCAATCAGACTTGGCCAATAAAGAATTCTTAGATGTTTATAAACCTAGGTTTAAATGTGATGCTTGACGCTTATCAACCTAGATTTAAACCTGGTTTTGGACAGTCTATTATGCCAGCTACAAATCCTGCTGATTGCTCCTGAAGAATGCCAACTGGGCTTCAGACCCAAACTACACAGCCAACTAAATATGAGCTAAAAATCAGAACAGGGGTGTCCAACTTTGGTGACTTTTAAGACTCGTGGACTTCAAACTTCCAGAATTCCCCAGCCAGCACAGCTGGCTGGGAATTCTTAATCCACAGTCTTAAATCCTGGATTGGATACCCTGACTCTAAGACAGAGGAAAAACCATTTTTATTAGGACATTTTTGTGTATTTCTTTCCTTTTAAAATAAGCTGTTAAATACATGAGGGCAACCACCACAGCTTTGGCACACTGTTAACTATCAGCAACCCCAGGAAAGACAAAAAGCACCCAAGGGGAGACTTTTGAAGTAGCGTGGTTCCTTTTTAATTTTCTTTTTTGTCCTTCCTTCTGCTTCAGCTGAGCTTTTTGCTCTTTTACTTTTTCTGCTGGGGAGATGAATGTTAAGTGACAGGAAACCCAATAAAAAAAAACCTGGAGTAACAAGCTGGGATGTTGGGTTAAAAAAAGAAAAAAAGAGGAATATAATCGCCCACATACTCCTTATCATAATGCAGCTGGGAAGAGAGAGGGAGGAAGAGAGAGGAACAGGAGAAATGTGAACGCAGCAAGCCCCTTTGAAAGAAAGGAATAAAAGGGATTAAAAATTGCAACCGTCACTGCAGGCCATAAGAATCTGAGCAGGCTCTATTCTTCCGGAAAACAGCACCCGAACATTTAATTCGGCTTATTTCATTGTGAACCCTGAGTGCAGGAGGGAGGGAAAAAGAAAAAAAACACACCGAAACTGCACCGCCAGATGCCAGGAATGAAGACAGGCTGCGTGGTGGTTAAAGTAGGGCAAGGTCTGCTTTGGGGACTGTCGGAGGCCGTGTTTAAATGCTTGCTTGTGAGACTCTGCCCCACACCAAGGGGAAAGGATGCTGCGAGGAAGGGTCCCGCAGGATTGCCTGGGACGCAGAGGTCCTCTGCACGACCTCTTTTCCTTGTTGCCTTCTGGGAGGGCGTGTGGGCGGTTTTGTGGTATCCGAAGCAGAACATCCAGAATCGGCCACAGTTTTGTTCCATATAGCATCGACCTTGTGAACCCTCTCAAGCTTCCTCTTTCCACCATGTATTCCAAATGGAGTGATTAATATGTGTCTGTGTATAGGTATATAAATACTGGAAATTTTAAAGAAGGGATTGGATAACCATTTGCCTGAGATGGTATAGGGTTTCCTACCGGAGCTGGGGTTGGACTAGACGACCACCTAGGTCCCTTCCAACTCTGTTATTCTATTCTATTCTATTCTATTCTATTCTATTCTATTCTATTCTAATTCTCCTCCTTATTCCATTTCTATTCTATTCTATTCTATTCTATCCTATCCTATTCCATATTCTATTCCTTATTCCATTTCTATTCTATTCTATTCCTTATTCCATTTCTATTCTATTCTATTCTATTCTATCCTATCCTATCCTCTATTCTATTCTATTCTATCCTATCCTCTATTCTATTCTATTCTATTCTATTCTATTCTATTCCTTATTCCATTTCTATTCTATCCTATCCTATCTATCTATCCTCTATTCTATTCTATTCTATTCCTTATTCCATTTCTATTCTATTCTATTCCTTATTCCATTTCTATTCTACTCTACTCTACTCTATTCTATTCTATGTGTATGTTATGTATGGGTATCGGTAGATATATATAGGTAGTCCTCGATTTATGACAATTGAGCCCAAAATTTCTGTTGTTAAGCGAGAAAATTTTAAGTGAGTTTTGCCCCATTTTATAGCCTTTCGTGCCTCCGTTGTCAAGTGGAGCACTGCTGTTGATAAGTTAGTAACTCAGTTGTTAAGTGAATCTGGCTTCTCCCCTGACTTGGATTGTCAGAAGGTCACAAAAGGGGATCTTGTGACCCAGGGACACTGCAGCCATCATAAACACGAACCAGTTTGCCAAGCATCTGAATTCTGATCACATGATCACGAGGATGCCGGAAAGGTTGCAACTGTGAAAAACAGCCCTAAGTCACTTTTTTTCCAGGGCCGTTGTAACTTGGAACGGTCACTAAATGAACTCTTGTAAGTGGAGGACTATCTATACTTTGAAAGCAGGCAACAGAATTTCATTTTTAATGCGGGCCAGTGTGATCAGGGTAAAGAATGACAATAAAGAGGACCTTAATTTTAACTTTCGCGGCTGTGATAATCCAATGTTTTCCTCCAGCCAGTTTCCAAAGACTCTCTGTCCTAAAATTCAGCTTCCACAACTAACCCCATGATTCCAAGGTGCACCTGGGCAATACTGTTCTAAGAACGACACTATTTAACTATCTGCCTTCTGTAAACCCCGATCATTGGCATACACCAAACTTCTTGCTGCCCAACAGAACCAAAACAATCAAATTTGAGACTGAAGAAGTAAACAAAGCACAGGATAGAAAAGTGGTATACAGAACTCGGCATTCCCACAGCCAGCAGTTCGATCCTGAGCGGCTGAACTCAGCCTTCCATCCTTCCGAGGTGGGCAAAATGAGGAGCCAGATTGTTGGCGGGCAAGAGGCTGACTCTGTCAACCGCCTAGAGAGGGCTGCAAAGTGCTGTGAAGCGGTATATAAGTCTAAGCACTATTCCTTCCTTCCTTCCTTCCTTCCTTCCTTCCTTCCTTCCTTCCTTCCTTCCTTCCTTCCTTCCCTCCCTCCCTCCCTCCTTCCTTCCCTCCCACTGGTTAGAATACAGTATTGCAGGCTGCCCACAGCCAGCAGTTCGATCCTGACTGGCTCAAGATTGACTCAGCCTTCCGTTTTTCCGAGGTAAGTAAAATGAGGACCCTGGTTGTTGGGGGCAAGAGGCTGACTCTGTAAACCGCTTAGAGAGAGCTGGAAAGCACTGTGAAGTGGTATGTAAGTCACAGTGCTATTGCTATCTTCCTTCCTTCCTTCCTTCCTTCCTTCCTTCCTTCCTTCCTTCCTTCCTTCCTTTCCTTCTTTCCCAATGGTTAGAATACAAAATTGCAGACTAACTCTGCACACAGCCAGCAGCTTGATCCTGAGAGAGCTATCCTCAGAGGGCTGGAAAGCACTGTGAAGTGGTATGCAAGTCACAGTACTATTGCTATCTTCCTTCCTTCCTTCCTTCCTTCCTTCCTTCCTTCCTTCCTTCCTTCCTTCCCTCCCAATGGTTAGAATACAAAATTGCAGACCAACTCTGCACACAGCCAGCAACTTGATCCTGAGAGAGCTGATCTTCAGAGGGCTGCAAAGCACTGTGAAGCGGTATAGAAGTCCATTGCTATTGCTACCATGTTCCTAATTCTTCAAATTCTGAACTTCTGACCACTCCTTTAAGAGTTGTTTTTTTTTATCAGATCCTGGAAAGGGAACATTACCCCCCGAATGAATTAGTCCAGTGTTGAATGCTGGCTGGGGGATTTCTGGGAGTTGTAGTCCACCCATCTTAAAAGACGCCAATGCCTTTGGTCACCACAATCTCACCTTGACGTACTGCCGCAGAAAGAAAGGGCTCATGTCGGGTGGAGAGGCGGTGGTGTGGGGCTTCAGGAGCTGGCTGGTGGGCACGGGCTCCTCGTCGTTCTGCTGGTTCTTCCAGTAGTCCAGCAGGGACTTTAGGACGTGAAGGCAATAGTCCACGGCTCCGGAGCTCAGCAAAGCAGCCGCGGTGGCACTCGAAATCAGGGAGGACGACTGCGGGAGACATAGAGAGCATGGAGGGACTCAGTGGTGGTATTCTACTGGTTTAGCCCGGTTCGGCCGAGCTGCTAGTCAAAAAAAGCCTCCCATCATCAGCTAAGAGCAGAAAGAAAACTGCGCTTTTCTCTTTATCCTCTCAGCTGATGGGCGCTGCAGGACTCAGCTGGTGTGGGGAGAGCTGCACGCGCGATCCCCAAACCAGTAGTGGAACAGGTAGGATCCCAAGGCTGGAGGGACCCTGTCGCTCTTCCCTCGGCAGACCAAACAGCCCAGCTGCTTGGAACTGCATCAGCACCCAGGAGCCCAAGTGTCCAGTTCTGAGCTTCTGGGGGATGCTGATATGAGAGGGATGGAGGTCAGGCCCTCTGGGCTCCTGGGCTCAAGCCAAAGAGGAATTTGAGTGATGAATTCAATTGCCTCTTTCTCGCCCGCATCTTTAGAGTCATTATTTGATGCTTTAAAAAAAACTTGCCGCTGCAAAATATCGTTATTACACACACACAAACACACACAGAGCCTGGGGAAAACCCAGAAAAATTGGGGAAAGCAACCCCAGTTTTTCTCCAATTTTTCCATTTTTTTCCCCCAGGCTGTCCCATCTCTACATCTACCCCAAAAAGATTTTAAAAATAATGTTTTTTTTAAATCCCGATTTCACTCCCTAAAGACAAGGCAGCCAGGATCCAGCCTCCAGGGCTTCCATCTCCTTCCTTCTCAAGGGCTTCCGACAGCCGGGCAGGGAAAATCCCCTTCTCTGCCCAAGCCTCTGCCATGCCAGTAGAAGTCTGAGCCTGAGCCAAGGAGGCCAATGGGGCATCCACGCTGGCACCAATGCCACCTCCCTCAGAGTGGAGGGGACTGGGGGGATGGGGTGGGGGATAAGGCAGATCATCACATGCAAGAATACCAACAGAAGCCCAGGGTTTCCCAATGATAGAGCCTTGGTGGCACAGTACTGCAGGATGCCTGCAATTTGGCAGTTCGAATCCCACCAGGTTTGAAGTTGACTCAGCCTTCCGTCCTACCGAGGTGGGTAAAATGAGGACCCAGATTGTTGGGTGCAAGAGGCTGACTCTGTAAATCGCTTAGAGGGGGCTGTGAAGCACTGTGAAGAGGTATATAAGTCTACGCGTCATTGATTGATTGATTGATTGATTGATTGATTGATTCCTTCCTTCCTTCCTTCCTTCCCTCCCTCCCTCCCTCCCTCCCCAGTGGTTAGAATTCAGCACTGCAGGTTAATTCTGCCCACAGTCAGTAGTTCGATCCTGGCCGACTAGCTCAAGGTTGACTCAGCCTTCCGTCCTTCTGAGGTGGGTAAAATGAGGACCCAGATTGTTCGGGGGCAAAAGGCTGACTCTGTAAACCGCTTAGAGAGGTCTACAAAACACTGTGAAGCAGTTTATAAGTCTAAATGCTATTGCTACACTAATGCTGTAGGTAACCTTGAACCCAGGACCTTCTGACAGTAAGGGCAGGGATGCTTCCATCAGCCTGGCACGGTCAGGTGATGCCAGAACACTCATCCAGACCACTTCGGGGTCTCTGTGGCTTGCAGCCCCCCGAGGCCAAACAAGCAGGAGGGAGAATGAAGGATTGGGAGGGGGGAGGAGGGGAGCTTTGCGCCCGGTCCAGCAGACTCCAGATGGCCCCAAGAGAAGCCACAGAACGGCCCTTAGGGGGGAAGGTCACCCCACTTCTGCTGGGACCGGGCACTTTCTAGCCTTTGATATTCCTTTAAGAGAGCAGCGACAGGATCCGCTCTACGCTTCGGAAGGAGGCTTAGTTTAAAAGAGGCAAGGAGGGAGGGAGGGAGAGAGGCAAAATGGCAATCAGCTCTGGAGTCTAATCTCCCCTCGACACACATGCCGGTGGGCACCAAGCAGAGGATTAAGGAGGAGGAGAGAGGGGCTCCCAGCCCCTTTTCATTTGCCTCTCCTTCAAACGAGGAGCTGAGAGTCCTCTCCTCCGTTCCCCTGGAATTCGGCCAGTTGCGTGATGGAAAGGAGGCAGCAGCGCTTTTGAAGAGATGCCAGGAGCCGCCCCGACTCTCTCGCCCCCCCCCACAATTGGTCATCTGCACTTTGACAGGTTTTGAAAAGGCCCCCACAATCCCCTCCTGCACTTGGGAGGAAAGGGGAGAGAGAGGGGCTTGGTGAGCCCCAAGTGTAAATAAAACCATTAGAGAAAGCCCTTCCTAAATCCAAACAAAGCCCACAGCCCGTAAGCTCATTAAAATTCAATGCCTCCCCAGTTCCATTTTTAACCTCTGCGCTTTTGTTATTAATATGCTTTCTGCGACATGCGCCTTTGCCAGCTTCCGCTCTTGAAATGCCGCCTTAGCGCGGCACCGTTTAGCAACGGAATCCTCTTAGCGGGTTCGAAACATGGCAGATAGCGCGGGCATCTCGGCCTACCCGACAATCCCATTTGCAAATCCTCCCTCCCTTCCTCCCACCCACGGGGGTGTTTTTCTCTCTCTTTTCTTTTAACCACGGAGGGTTTGGTGGGCAAAGGCTGCCCGGTCGCCCGGGTCCAAAACCTGGAGCCCGAAGGGTTTGTAATCAGGAAAGGTGGTGTTGTGGCCTGTCGGCCGTTGGCCCCTCAAGCAGCCAAATTAGAGGAGGAGGAGGATGAGGAGGGAGTCAGGGTCAGCATCAAGGCAACCTAAGGGCTCCGAGGGGGAAGAGGGAATGGAGCTGGCAGAGAGAGAGAGAGAGGGAGGGAGGGAGAGAGAGAGAGAGAGAGAGAGGCAGAGCCTCAGTCCTCAGATGGAGAGTCAAGAGCCCCCAGGTCTGGAGGTGGCTGATGAGGAAGAGGAGGAACAGCTGGGTCCAGTGCCTGACTGCGGATGCGCAGAAGGCAGAGGAGAGGAGAGCAGTGGAAATCTATGGGCCGGTCCTCAGACAGAAAAGCCATCACTGCTAGTGAAGCCCCACCCGAGCTCTGGGGATAAAACGCAGGGGATTGGAGATGAATAGATTGTGGTTGACAACTATTCATCTCCCTGCTGGACGGACTTGTTAGACAGCAGAGAGAAACTTTTTGCAGGGCTGCCAGCGCTCCTAATAAAGGAATCATTGCTTTAACTACAGGGGGTTTGTCGTGTTTGAGGAGCTGGGTCAGAACAGGTGGTGAGGAGGGTGAATTGGGAAGGGGGAAGAAAACAGCCCTTTCCTTTCTGCCTGACGTGCACCCCGCACAGACACGCATGTGGGGCATGCCCCACTTACCAGGCCATGCTCCTCACATACCTCACAAATGGATGATTTCGAGCCAGATTTGGTCCGGGACATGAAGACGCTCAAGAGTCTCATGATTACCAGGTGGACTTCGTTGAGGGGACAGCGTTCGTTCTTCTTGGACACGTCCTGCGAGGGAGAGAGGAAAGAGGGAGGGAAGGGCTAAGGGAAAGGATTTGTGGTTGCCCATCGACAGGTAGTCCTCGACTTACAACAGCGCATTGAGTGCACCGTTCAAAGTGACAATTTGCACTGGGAAAAACAATTGAGTTGTGACCATTTTTCACACTTTCACACACCACTGAAGAAGCATCTCCCCGTGTCCACATGATCAAAATTCAGATGCTTGGCCATTGGTTCATTTTTACGACGGTTGCAATACTCAAGGGTCACGTTATCTTTCGTCACCTCAGATTAACAGAGTTGGAAGGGACCTTGAAGGTCATTTAGTCCAGAGGTCACCAACCTTTTGAACCTCCGGGACCACCAAACTCATAATTTTAAATCCCTCAGACCAGAGACCCTGGGAAAATCTCAAAAAAAGTCTGCAGGAAAATCCCCAACCCCGTTTTCCTACCGATCGATCATTCTTTATTTGGGATCGCATGATACCGTCTCCAGCTCGGTTCTGAGAGAGTGAGAGTGAGAGTGAGAGAGAGAGAGAGAGAGAGAGAGAGAGAGAGAGAGCAGCAGAGTCTTTTTCTCCTCACTCCACCAGAAATGAGTCTTTGCTGCTGCAGCCCCTTGGAACAGGAGGCCTTGCAGGGTCCCAAAGACTCATTTCTGGTGGAATTTGGGGGAGAGAAAGAAAGACTTTGCTGCTTTCTCATGCAGCCAAAAGCAGAAGAAGAAAGAAGCGGAAAGAAGCAGCCTGGTGGCCAGGCCAGGTGCGTGAGGTGAGTGGGGCACGCCTCCCCCTCTTTCCCCTCCCCTCACTACCTCGTGTTGTTTGCAATGCAAGCAACGCAAGCCTTGTGTTCCCACGGGCCATGTGGGCGGCACAGCCTTGTGTTCCCACGCAGCCTGGATTCATTGCTTTGGGGGTGACCTTCTCTGCAGACCACCAAAATTTTCTCGCAGACCACCAGTGGTCCTCGGCCCACTGGTTGGCGACCACTGATCTAGTCCAACCCTCCAGCTCCTGACAAGCAAAGTCGATGGGGGAAGCTAGATTCCCGTAACAACCATGTACCACTAATGTAATAACAATGCACTTAACACAACTGCGACAGGAAAAGTCGTACAATGGAAGCAAACTCACTTAACCAGTGTTTGCTTCACGTAGCAACAGAAGCGCTGGGCTCCCTTGGGGGGTCATAACTCAAGGACTACCTGGGTTCTGAACCCTTGCCAAACACAAAGTTACGCGCTTGATTCCCCTGAGAATTATGATTGGTGCACATGCACAGACCTATCTCGGATACCCCTTGATTGCAAATACTTTGTGTTGTTTTTCAAAGCTGGCACTCGGGTCTACAGATCTGACTCATTTCATGACAAGGCAGGCAGTAAACAAATTAAATATATACGGTTAAATAAATAAATAGCCAACCCATCTAGGAGGCCAAAGGCAATGAACCGGCCGGCTACCTGCCTGCCTGCCTGCCTGCCTCTCTCTCTCTCTCCTCCCTCCCTCCCTCTCTCTCGAGCTACTGCTGCCCTCTAGTGGCCAGCAAGTCAAAGGGCTTCCCAACCTGGCCTGCAAAGTGGCATTTTCCCCACAGGTCTGATTTAGGATGATGCTCCTTAGGGTTATTGCTTCTCCCCTTGACTGCTTCCCATCCTGAGTCACAAGTTTGACTTATGGAAATTAACCAAGGAGAGAAGCAACCTGGAATTAAGGAGAAACTTCCTAACAGTGAGGACAATTAACCACTGGAACAAAAGTTGCCTTAGGACATTGTGGTGGGTGCCTGGGTGTGCCAGCACCCTGAAGGCAATGCGCACCCCCTCCCCACGCCCCCTGCGCATGCGCACACAATCCCCCGCCACCCTCTTACCTGCACTGCACCTCACAGCTGATTTTTGGCCTCCCATAGGCTTGAAAAAAGCCTCTGCCGGCTTTGCAGGCCAAATAATAGGCCCATTTTGTCACGTCTGGTATTACAGGAAGTGACGAAACGGGCCTATTATTCGGCCTGCAGAGGCTTTTTCCAACCCTCTGGGAGGCCGAAAAAGGCCTCAAACCAGCCGAAAACCAGCTGTGAGGAGCGCACATGCGCAGTGAGTTCAGTTTGCCCGCGGCTCGCGTGCCAGCACAAATATCTCTGCGTGCCACCTGTGGCACACATGCCATAGGCTCGCCATCACAGGTATAGGGTCTCCTACTTGAGCAAGGGGGGTGGACTAGAAGACCCCCAAGGTCCCTTCCAGCTCTATTCTGATCGAAAGCTTAGGATTTCAGGGAGAAGCAGCTGCTTGTCATAGCATTTTCCAACTGTGTACACGTCTCATCCGGGGAGTGGAGGTTGTCATACAGAAAGGGTGTGTTTGTGTGTGTGTTACCTTCTTCTCCATGCAGAGCTCAGCAATCAGCTGGGCGAGAAGGTTGTCCAGGGCCCCTTTGTCTTTTTCTTCATCGCCATCCAGGTCTGTGGTCAGCATCAGGATCACCTGGGGACAAAGGCGCATTGAGAGACAAAACCAGAGATGACGGCCGGGGTGGTATGGAGTCCCCCAGGCTTGGTGGACAGAAATCTCTCCCACCTGCGCAGCCTTCCAAATAACACTCAAACACTCAGAGTCGGAGAGGCGCTATACCAAGGGACCTTCCGTATTCCCAACCTGTGAATTGAGCCTCGGTGGCGCAGTGGTGAAAGTGGGGTACTGCAGGGCTACTTCTGCTGACTGCCGGCTGCCTGCAATTTGGCAGTTCGAATCCCACCAGGCTCGAGGTTGACTCAGCCTTCCATCCTTCCCAGGTGGGTAAAATGGGGACCCAGATTGTTGGGGACAATAAGCTGACTCTGTAAACCACTTAAAGAGGGCTGTAAAACACTGTGAAGCAGTATATAAGTCTAAGGGCTTCCTTCCTTCCTCCCTCCCTTCCTCCCAATGGTTAGAATGCAGTATTGCAGGCTAACTCTGCCCACCGCCATCAGTTTGATCCTGACCAGCTCAAGGTTGACTCAGCCTTCCATCCTTCCGAGGTGGGTAAAATGAAGACCCTGATTGTTGGGGGACAACAGGTTTGTCAACTGGTTAGAGGGGGCTGTCAAGCACTGTGAAGTGCTTAGGATACTGGGCAGCATTAGGAGAGAAACTGGACCAGACCTTAGAGTACCAGAGAAGGGACCCACAGTTAGGGGGAAAATACCTGGCAACCCCACACCATACACATCACAAGGATGGCAGGGGGAAGATTCCCTCAGACCCACCTGCATGTAGGGGATGGCCCGGACCCCACCGACGTTCCTCAGCTGGGGAAGGGTCTGCAGCAGCCGTTCCAGCAGCATAAGTCTGACCATGTGCAACCTGGAAAAGAAAAAGAGAGAGAGATGAGAGAGAGAGAGATGTGAGAGAGAGAGAGGCAGAGAAGAAAGGGGGGGAGAGAAGAAAGAGGGGGGCAAGAGAGAGAGGAAAAGAGAGGGGATTAGGAAGAAGAGAAGAAAGAGAGAGAGATGGAGGAGGAAGCCTTGTGAGGGCTGGCTGTAAATCCACACTCTGGCAACTGAGCAGCATGAATTGTGCTCCCAATTTTAGCCCTAAGCGACATCCACGGTGCACCCTGAGGAAGATGAAGGGAAGGGCCCAACCACCCCAACAGCTAAATGTCCCCCACTGCCCACTCCCCCCACCCCCTGACAGGCTCTGACAGAACAGTCAGAATCCACAGGACACGGGCTCTTTCCCACCAAGTTCCTGGGCCAGCTTTTTCCCTCCTCCTCCCCCACTTCCCCACGCTCGGCCTCCCCCGCTGCAGTTTTGACTCACAGGTTGGGGGTGCCCTGCAAAGAAGGCCCTGCAGCCCCCCCCCCCCAGCAGAAAAAAAAAAGAGAGGTGTCTTGCCTGTTGCTGGCGTGGACATCCCCTTCGGCCTCGCCCTCGCCTTCCGAGCCTTCGCCCTCCGGCTGCCCCGTGGCGGTGCTGATGGCCCCCGTGCTGGAGCTGATGCTCCCAGGCCCCGCCGGATGGCCCTCGGCTGCCGTGTCTCCGTAGGCGCTGCTTCGGCCGGACACTGCAAGGGAGAGCTGGGAAGGTGAGCACCGGTGGTGCCTGGCCAGAGTCTTCAGCCTGGACCGAGGAGGCAAACGCTCCCCACGCACAGAGGGAAAAAGGGGGGGAAACCGAGAGGGGCCCATTACCGCTGTGTTCGCCTGCCACGGAGTCCACCGCGCTGCCTCCGCTTTCGGAGCCCACGCTGCCCCCGTGGTCAGCCGGGGAGGTGCGGAGCGTGGAGCCGTCCGTCGCGGCCGTGCTGCCTTCGTCGTCGGAGGCTGGAGCTAGGAGAGTAAGGAGAGCTGTTACAAGTAAAAACCCGGCCTCTGAGATGCCCCAACGGGGACCGGCCCCAAGCGGGGGCTGTCGGCTTCTTCGGCAGGCCGAAAAAACCAGGGCTTCGTAGCTCGGTCCCCTTTTGAAACCCACCTCAAAGAAACAGGGTATGTGTGTGTGTCTGTTTAAACTGGAGGCAACGAGGACCAGGGTGGATAAAAATTAATGATTAAAAAAAAAACAGATTATTTTTTATTTAAATCGATTTTTAAAATTTAAATCTTGCTGCCCTTGCACACCATCCGGAGATTGCAGCTGGTGCAAAATGCGGCGCCGGGTGGTGATGGGAGTTCCCCGTTCTCCCATGTTGCCCCCTCCGCGCGGCCTGCATTGGTTGCCGGTTGTGCCCGAAAGTGAGGTTCAAGGTTCTAACTTTAACATACAAAGTCCTTCATGACATGGGTCCCTATTATTTAAGGGAGCGACTGTTGCCGACATCGAACACTAACCGCCCCTGTACGATCTCACAGACAGGGGCTCCTTGTCCCGCCAGCCGACAGTGCCGCTGGAGGTCCCCGACGACGGCCTTTCTGCTGCGCGCCCCGACCTCTGGAATCAACTTCCCTGAGCTCCGCCTGGCCCCTGACCTCCGCGACTTCTCCGTCGCCACCTGAAGACCTGGTTGTTTAATCAATCCGGGCTGTGACCCTGGGGTGGGGTGGTTTTTTAGAGTTTTAATGTTGTGATTTTAGTGCTAAT
This sequence comes from Naja naja, assembly GCA_009733165.1. NCBI lineage: Eukaryota > Metazoa > Chordata > Lepidosauria > Squamata > Elapidae > Naja > Naja naja. Next base: position 1,018,347 of record CM019158.1, on the reverse strand, counting down.
TCGGCTTGATTGTTTAATTTGGTTTTATCTAACTTATTAATGTGTGATTTTATTTGTAAGTCCCCAGTCCTTTCGAGAGGGGGCATATAAGTCGAATTAATAAATAAATAAATAAATAAATAAATCTGATTTTTTAAATCGAATTTATTTTAATAAAATGCTTTTGGAGTAAAAAAAAAATCTATCTAAAGATGGTTTTATCTATCTAAGGATGGTTTTCTACCGTGTTTCCCCGGTAATAAGACCTACCCTAAAATAAGACCTAGTGTGTTTTGGGAGCCAAAAAATATAAGACAGTGTCTTATTTTCGGGAAACACGGTATGCATTTGTAGTGGTTTCGTACATGAATAAATGTACATTGTTCTACATGAATATGGTAAGTGTTTTTTTCATTAAAATAAATAAATATAAATATAAATATAAATATAAATATAAATATAAATAATATATATATATATATATATATATATATATATTTATTTATTTATTTATAAGACCTACCCCGAAAATAAGACCTAGTGTGTTTTTGGGAGCCAAAAAAAATATAAGACAGTGTCTTATTTTCGGGGAAACACGGTATTTAAGATACGTTAATTTAGTTCCCTCAGCCTGAAATGGGAGCTTAGTTAAGGTAGCACGAGGCTGCATATTCTGCAAAATTTACAACTCGTTCAGTGAATCCAAGCTCAGCAAGCTCAACCTTCATTTTGTTTGCAAATACAGTTGGAACCTCGGGTCGTGACCCTAATCCGTTCCAGGACTACGGCTGCAACCCGATTCGGTGATGACTGGAAGCACAACCGACTGTGCGTGCGCAGACAAAAAATTTGTGCAGGCTGCACATGTGCGGAAGGGGGAAATCGGCATTGTGCTGTCCAGCCAGCTTAGAGTTAATGGGATTTGAGATAGGTAGTTAGGAATTGAGATCTGTCCCCTTAAGGGTGGTAAATGTAGTTAAGGTATCCTGAGAAATGTAGTCCATGTCATGTGGTCACATCTGTAATCCTGATTGGTCACTAAATTGACCCTTGCTGGGTTGGGGGAGGCTCCCTCACTCTAGCCTGAATTTTTTACCATGCGGTCGCTTCAATCATCAGCATGGTTATCATCGTAAGGATGAGAGTTTAATAACTTTCTACGCCACGATTCAGAAATGCAAAGGACTGGACATTAAGAAGAACCTCATCATAACTGTGAGTTGACAGGATGCCTGATGAACCAATAAAAAAGACTTTGTATAAATGCCTTGTGGAGTTGCTCTGTCTGCTTTATACCTATACAGAGCGTAATAAGCAGAACAGGCATGGAAAGGGAATCTGCCATGGCCGGGTTTGTTCTCCAACCAGATTTTTGAATCGTGACCCGATTCAAAAAATTGGGTGGATTTGTTGGTCGGAACCTGATTTGGTCGCAGACAGAAGCGTTTGCTACCCCAAGGTCCCACTGTAATAATAATATTATAGATTCGAACTACCAGCAAGCATTGAGTCCTTCCATTTAAAGAGCACTTGCCATTTCAGGATCGATCCTGGCAGCACCTGTTAGTGGGCATCCACTCACCTGCTGCCCACCACATCCCTTCACCTTGTTGGGTCCCTGCCGCCTCACCAGTCGTCCCATTTCAGGGAATGGGACTGTCAGTGAATCAATAGCGGGTCAGAGGAGGAGCCGCTGCAGGATGACAGTGGCTCTTTAAAAGTTATGATTTAGATCGAGTTGATTTCAATCAAGCCTTTTTACTGGTGATTTAAATGGTGATTTAATCCACCCTGACGGGGACTGTCTCGTGAGAGGCATCCGATCCAGGCAGGGCTGATTAATAGCAACAGCACTTAGACTTATATACTGCTTTATAGTGCTTTTACAGTCCTCTCTAAGCAGTTTACAGAGTCAGCCTCTTGCCCCCAATAATCTGGGTCCTCATTTTACCCATCTCGGAAGGATGTAAGGATGAGTTGACCTTGAGCCGGTCAGGATTGAACTCCTGACAGTGGGTGGAGTCAGCCTGCAATACTGTATTCTAACCATTGGGAAGGAAGGAAGGAAGGAAGGAAGGAAGGAAGGAAGGAAGGAAGGAAGGAAGGAAGCACTGAGACTTATAGACTGTTTCACAGTGCTTCACAGAGCCAGCCTCTTGCCCCCAACAATCTGGGTCCTCATTTTGCCCACCTCGGAAGGACGGAAGGCTGAGTCAACCTTGAGGCTGGTGGGATTTGAACTGCCAAACTGGCAGGCAGCCGGCAGGCAGCAGAAATAGCCTGGCAGTACTGCGCTCTAAGCACTGCGCCACCGTGGCCGCCCAACCCCCAAGGAGTGGGTTTTACCCCGTGCGCGTTACCTGACGCAGTGGTGTCTGACAGAGTCCCGGCATCCAGGATGAGAGCTGGGGGCCTGTCCAGACAGTCCCAAGCTCTGCAGGCCGAGAGCGCTGCTGCTGCTGCCTATGTGAGAAAGAGAGGGAAGGAAGGGCAAGAGAAATCAATGCCAGGGGTACAGGAGGAACCAACAAACAAGTCCCTTGTTTTTTTTCCCCCTCCGTGTCCGGGATAACACTAGCAAATACGCTTAGATTTCACTGCGGTTTCCTAAAATAAGACCTACTCCAAAGTAAGACCTAGCACTATTTTCTAAACCTGCCCTAATATAAGACCTACCCTGAAAATAAGACCTAGTGTAAATCTCCAGTTCCAGGAAGACTTTTCAGGGAGCAACTGCACCTGCTAAAACACCCCCCACACACTCACACCCACTATTTGGCACCATAAATATATAAGACCTACCCCAAAAATAAGACCTAGTGTTTTTGGGAGCTAAAAAATATAAGACAGTGTCTTATTTTCGGGGAAACATGGTATATACCTTCGGCTTGCAGTGCTCTATATTCTCTTTTAAGCGGCTTACAGGGTCAGCTCTTTGCTTCCAACAATCTGGGTCCTCATTTTACTGACTTCAGAAGGATGGAAGGCTGAGTCAACCTGCAGCTGGTCGATCAACTCTGTTGTACAGAGTTAGCCTGCAATACTGTATTCTAACCATTGGGAAGGAAGGGAGGGAGAGAGGAGGGGAATGGGAAGGGAGAGGGGAGGAGAGGAGAGGAGAGGAGAGGGAGAGGGGAGGGGAGGGGAGGGAAGGGAAGGGAAGGAAGGGAAAGGAAAGGAAAGGAAAGGAAAGGAAAGGAAAGGAAAGGAAAGGAAAGGAAAGGAAAGGAAAGGAAAGGAGGAAGGCAGGAAGGAAAGGGAGGAAGGAGATGGGAATGGGAAGACAGAGTGGGAGGGAGGGAAATAGGAAGGGAAAGGAGGAAGGCAAGAAGGCAAGGGGTGAAGGGACGAAGGAAGGAGATGGGAATGGGGAGGGAGGGAGGGAAGAAGGAAGATAGCAATACGCTTAGACTTATAAACCACTTCATAGGGCTTTTACAGCCCTCTCTAAGTGGTTTAGAGAGTCAGCTTCCTGCTCCCAACAATCTGGGTCCTCATTTTACCCACCTCAGAAGGACGGAAGGCTGAGTCAACCTTGAGCCTGGTGAGACTCCAACTGCCAAATTGCAGACAGCTGGCAGTCAGCAGAAGTAGCCCTACAGTACTGTCCTTTGACCACTGCACCACCACGGCTCACCACGGATCCCCCTCCCATTCTCCTTGCTTGACAGCACAGCAGGCCTTGCCTTGCCCAGGTCTATAAAGGATCCCCCCTCCCCCCTCACTGTAGCAGGGAAGGGGGCCGCCTGCCTCTCTCACCCTGCTGGTCCTGTTGCAGGCTCAAGGCAATGGCCAGCTCGACCATGGTTTCATCGTCGGCATCGGGGGGAATGTCCAGCATGGGAGGGAAGCCCTCGGCCCCGGCCAGGAGAGCCTCCAGGGGAGACGGGTTCCCGTTGTTCACGTTGTCGGCGGTTTCCAAGACCATCGAGTCGGACTAGGAGCATGAGAGATGCCAAAGCGTTGTGGCCTGGTGCATTCCAAACGGTCCTTTGGGCCGTGGCATGCCGCAAACCGGGCTACGCAAACAAGCGAGGCCCCATCCAGGGGATACAGGCAGCACGCAAAACCACACCCTTTCCAGTCCGGGGTGAAACCTCTCTCCACGGAACCGGTCCCTGGTGCCCAAAAGATTTGGAGGGCCTCTACGTTAGACAGATCCCACGTTATACCTCTGGGGGATCTATACCCTTTGACAAGCACCACCCCCTCTAAGTGATCATTAGATTTAAATCCACCCCACGCAGACCCCAATGAAGCATCCTGATGCCCCGATTCCTCTCCAGGCTGAGCGGCAGGCCCGGATTCCCTCACCAGCCAGGGAACTTACCACCATCTCAAAGTCTCCGTGGTCCACCTCGTTTTGCTCCTGACTCTCCTGCCGAATGTCCTCTCCGTTGGGCAGGCTAGGGGTCTGCAGCTTGTCGCTGCCGCCGCTGTCCGTCATAATCGTCTTTGTCGCCTGGACGTTTAAAATAATAATAATAATAATAGGAAAGTCCTGTGAAGCCCAGCCAGATGCCAGAGACAGAAAGAAAGAGAGAGAGATGGAGGGAGGGAGAGAGAGGAGAGGGGGGTGGGAAGAGAGGGGAGTGAGAGAGAAAAAGAAAGAGAGAGGGAGGCAGAAAGAGGGGAGAGAGAGAGGAAGAGAAAGAGAGAGAGGGAGAGAAAGAAAAAGAGAAAGAGAGAGGAAGAGAGAGAAAGAGAG
>CM019158.1:956391-1012660 GCA_009733165.1 Naja naja | reverse complement strand
AGTGAGCTGGAGCCAGTGGGAGGTGTTCTCCACGTTGGCCATGTAGATCCGCAGGCTGCCGTCCTCGCAGAGGAGGATCATGGTCGTGCGCTGCTGCTCGTTGCAGGCGGTGTGCCGGATGGCCACCATGTCTTGGATCTAAGCCCAGGAAAAGGGACCAGGGTTGACGCCGTGGGCGCACGCGGGTGCGTGTTGAGCAACAAGGCTGGCAAGCAAAGGAGGCTCAGCAGCAATTCTGGGCACCCAGGGCAAAGCTTTGGATCCTGAATCAAAGCCCTCCACCCAGAGGTCGTCTTCAGCTGGTTCTGACCGGTTCTGGAGAACCGGTAGCGGGAATTTTGAGTCGTTCGGAGAACCCGCCTCTGACTGGCCCCGCCAACCCCATCTGCCTCCCATCAAGTCCCAGCTAATCGGCTGGGTCTCCTTTGGTTGCCCTCTGCACAGGAGAACGGAGCTGCAAAGCAGGTTAGTGGGGTGGGGAGGGAATGGAGATTTTGCAGTCACCTTCCCCTGCCATGCCCACGAAGCCACACCCACCAAGGCACACCCTCAGAATGCCACACCCACCAACTGATTGGCTGGGTCTCCTTTGGTTGCCCTGCACAGGAGAACGGAGCTGCAAAGCAGGTTAGTGGGGTGGGGAGGGAATGGGGATTTTGCAGTATATCCTTCCCCTGCCACGCCCACCAAGCCACGCCCACAGAATAATAATATAATAATACTTTATTGTCATTGTACGTATATACAGAGTATATACACATATGACGAAATTCACATAACACCCAGAGACTGGATCCAACATGCACACTCACGACAATCCCCGAACACCTCCCCACCTGCCAAAATTCCCGCCCCTAAAACAAAGCATCTACACAACAGACCAAGTAATCCTGTCCAACGGCTCACTGATGGTGGTCCTTAAGTTCATTGTTAAGTGCCATTATAGCTTTGGGATAAAAACTGTTCAGAAAACATGTGTAGTAGAACCGGTAGTAAAAAAATATTGAATCCCACCACTGCTTCCACCCCACCCGCCGGCATATGTAGCAGGGCCGTTTAGAATAGAATAGAATACATTTATTGTCATTGCATTCCATGAATACAATGAAATTTGAAAGCTACTCCAGCACAGTGCCCCAAACACCACATCACAATCATACTAGAGTATTTAATAATAATAATAATAATAATAATAATAATAATAATAATAATAATAACCTAGTCTAAAACTTATCTAAAACATTTAGTAAGTTAAATAGTTTAAAAATGCCAGGGGTGGGTTTCTACCGGTTCTGTCCACCTCTGTAGAACCGGTAGCTCTGAAGAGCAGCAGACATAGAACCGGTTCTATGTCTGCTGATGTTTTTGCCCGCCTGGGCTCTTACCTGACCTTTATTTCCTGCTTTTTCAACTTCAGCTACCGTGCAAGGCACAGCTGAGTTTAAAAAGCAGGAAAAAAGTGCTTTTTCAAAGGCTGCTTCTCAGCACGCTGCTCAGCTGTCCAGGCACCAAGCTGATGATGATTTACAGGCGCTCGCGCAGCATGCAGGGAGGCACATCGTGAATCACCGAACCTCGTAAATCACCGAACCGGTAGTTAACCCTGTCGGATCCCACCTCTGAAAAATGCCACTATATACATAGAACTAAATCACAAATGCACTGTTTGATTCAAGACAATTGCTGCCTTGGAAAAGAAACTGTTTCTCAATCTATTAGTCCTCATTTTAAGACACCTATAACCTCTCCCTGATGGTAACAGTTCTCAATATGAATGACCAGGATGAGAATGGTCTGTGGAGATTTTTAGTGCTCTAGAGAGGAGTCTGGTCTTCGTGCTGCACAGTGACTTGGTCCAGTTCTGTCTGAGGGTCTTCAAACTGCTTTAGAGCCCCTCCCTCATCTGCTCACCTCCCTGGTGAGCCCCCCTCCCCCAACCCCAAAGGCCGGCCAGCCCAACTCACTTTGGCTTTTGCTGGCAAGGTCTTGATCTCCTGGATCAGGAAAGTGTCGGGCTTCACCATCATGACGAGAGGGACGCCGGTGGTCTGTTGGACGCAGCATACGAGGCCGGGGTGATTCATGACTTCGGACCACTGGCAGAGGGCCGGGGAGGTCTTGCTGCCCCCGTTAGAGCTGTAAGGAAGGAGGGGTTAAGCGAGAGCAGCGAGCCATTTTTGCTTAGCCTCCGGGGAAAGGCCTGAAAAAGGATTCAGGTCTCAACTCATAAAATATTTCTATAGTCTAAGAGTTGCTAATAGAAAGAGAGGGGGGTAGCAGTGCGGCAGCTTGCAAACCGAAACTGCATTCCATAAATACTTTCAAAGATAGTAACTAGGTGACTGAAGTTTCTGCCTCACAAAATTCTAACTGGAGAACATGATTGATGATTCCTGGCTATGGAAGTGTCCCATTGGAGACTATGAATTACGATATACCCAGGGGTTGGGGGAAAACCAGGATCAAGGGTGACAGTGAATTATGTGTCTCAGAGTTGGCTACACCCAGGCAGTGCCCGACATGTTAACTCCCAATAAATCCTTTTGAAATTTTGGCTCAAGACTCATGATTTGAATGGAGGTAACTGCCGGAATCCTGACATCAGGGAGTCCTCGATTTGCCACGGTTCATTTAACGGCCATTCCAAGTTAGGATCTCACTGGAAAAAAAGTGACTCAGGACTTCTGCAGCCTCCCCATGGGTCACGGGATCCAAATTCAGATGCTTGGCAACTGGTTCCTTATTTACGATGGTCGCAGCGTCTTGGGGGGTGACACAGGACCTCCTGACATGCAAAGTCAGCGGGGGGGGGAAGGCACATTCCACTTAACAACCGGCTTGCTAACCAATCACTGCGGTGACTCGCCTAACAACTGAGGCCAAACAACAAGTTTGGGAGCGAAACAAAAAGATTACACTAGCTACATCTGTTCTGACTCAAACCTGTTCCAAGGAAACAAACATGAAACAGAGGTAACAGTAAAACCTTTTAATGATTCTTTGCAAATTCCGTTCCTTCCCGGTTAAAAGACTGTTTCAAACTGATCGTCTCTGATAAAAACGAGCCTTGCCAAGGTTGTGCAAGGCTGCCAAGAACACAAGATAAAGTTACCAAGAAATATTTCAAACACAAAGAGTCTCCAAACACCAACCAAGATATTCCGAACGTCCACAAGGCTTGAGTGCAAAAACTTCTTTGCTTCCTGCAAAGAACTCCGATTTCTCAGCTGGCTTTTATCTCTTAAGGGAGGGGCCATTACCTTGCAGCCTTACTCCTGAGTCGCCTGTGCTGCTGCAGCTGCTCTTTCCTTCGAGCAGCCCTGCATGCACGTGCACTGGGCACAGGCTCCTCGGGAACCTCTTCCTCATTGCTGCCAGTCTCCACAATCTCCGAAGGCAACATTCCACTCCCTGATGGTCCTGACCCCATCCCTGCATCACACGCAGGCCCCTCACCTGAGTCCTTGCTCTCCGAGACCTCAGCCGTCTGCACCTGCTGCCGGTGAACCACAACATCGTACAAGGAAAACTTGTACAAGATGTTCTATAGGTGGCATCTGCCGCCAGCTAGGCTAGCCCAAATGTATGGAAACTAATCACCCAACTGTTGGAAGTGCTTGAAAGAATGGGGCACTTACTATCATGTATGGTGATCCTGTAAAAAAAGCTCAGGAGTTCTGGTACAAAATTTGGACACGTCTAGAGGAAATGACGGGACTAAACATTGGTTACAAACCAGAGATGTTCTTACTGGGAATAATGGAAGATAAATTTAGCAAAGCCGATACCTATTTAATTATACATGTAATCACAGCAGCAAGAATGATATTCGCCCAAAATTGGAAAGCAAGTGAAATCCCTAGCGAGGGTGTTATGATTGATAAGATATTACAATGCACTGAAATGGATAGGCTGACATTAGAATTAAAGGACCAAGATGACAATCAGAATATCACAAAATATGGAATAAATTTTACTTCTGGAGGGACATGAAAGGGAGTTCATAAAATTGAAATAAGAACCTAAGGTGAAATAGGGAAGAGGTGAAGGACCTCATAATTGAGGAATAATGAGAAAGATTTTTTAAAAACTACGAAGTTTAAATTTATATAAATAAATGCATATAATTGTAATACTTTATCTTTCTAAATGCAAAATGTACCGACAGAAATGTATGTAAAAGACCACCACGTTCGATGTTTTTAATGCTTATACTCAACAAAATTAAAAATAAAACCACCGATGCCAGAAAGGTGGCAAAAATGGGATGAACAAATGTCTTGCTTAATGACAGAAATGTGGGGTTTGGTTGTGGTTGTTAAGTCGAGCAGTACCTGTACAAGACCTCCCCAAAGCTGGGGAAATTTATTTATTTATTTTTAATTACATTTATATGCCGCCCTTCTCCGAAGACTCAGGGCGGCTTACAATTTTTTGGGATACAACCCAGTGTGCTCAGCAATAGCCTTCATTCCATTGTATATGCCTGCTTATTACTAAGCGGCATTTTTACAAGGTCAGCTAATTGCCCCCAACAATCTTGGGTCCTCAATTTACCTACCCCGAGAGGATGGAAGGCTGAGTCAACCTTGAGCCTGGTGGGATTCGAGCCTACAGTAATTGTAGACAGCTGGATCTTAAGTGCAGGCATTTAACAGCCTGAGCCACCAAGGCCCCTAATTCACAGACAAGCCCCCCTCCCCAATTCCAAATTCTCCCTGGCTCTTCTGCATCTATCCCGACTCATGGAAGGGAGGGGAGGGAGGCGGGGAGGGGCAAGGCCTCACCTCTTGATGTTGATGGGAAAGAGGTGCAGCACCTCCAAGGAGGCTCGGCTGATGGTGGCCGCGAAGGACTTCCCTTGGGAGTAGCTGAAGAAAAGCATCTGCAGGACGTGGGAGTAGTAGACGGACACTCCGCCTCCGGCCACCTGGCCATTGCTGTCCTGCCAGGGATACAAAGGCAGAGGAGGTCACAGGTGGGCTGCCCCCAAAACAGTTTTTCTGACTCTAAAGAGTCTGCAAAGATTCTCAGTTAATCCAGGTCATAGCTGTCTCAAAAGTGGCTTTTATTTTGAAAAGGCAACTGGAGTGGAAAAAAAAATGAGACGTTTCGCTTCCTACCCTGGAAGCTTCATCGGTTTCTATAGGAAGCTATGGGAGATGGAATATGTGACATGTAGAATTACACCTGTGAAAGTATAAAGTAATGGTAATGCCATTTTAAACTTCTGTGTTAACCTAAGATAATTTACTGGAATATTATGTAAGAATTTTCTATTATTTTGTATACAGGTTACATATTTGGTGGGTCACGCTGTCGAGTGTCATCTTAATGATGGAGATTACTGGAAATGGAAACAGGTAAACAGGATGAGGAAACAGATGGTATACTACAGATAGGGGTGTTGTATAGCTGGATACATAGCTGGATAGATTGTGAACCCAGAAAGGGGCAAAGACTGTGTATTTGAACCTGTATATAAAATCCAGCCTTTCTGGGAACCATGTCTTCTGCAGCCACGAGCGCAGAATTCCCTTTTGCAAAAGCTTCATAATAAAGCTCTTATTTATTGTTCACATGTCTCCAGTGTCACCTGAATGATTGACTTTGATCACAGAATACAGAAGCCAATGAAGCTCAGAGGCCAGGAAGCGAAACTGCTCGTTTTTCCTCAAAATCCAGTTGCCTTTTCAAAATAAAAACTTCTTGTGACTCAAAGGGGGTCCCTGCGAATCAAGGGAGCCCCATTTCTAAATGGGGAGGGAGCGTTTCCCGACAGCGCCAGCGGCCACGTTGAGGGAGGAGGCTGGAGGAGACCGGGTGGGATACCTTCAGGTCCTCGTGGGCGACTTCAAGGATGTTGGTGACGTAGAAAGGGCCGTGCTGGGCACTACTGGCCTCTTCCATGAGCTGCAGGTAAATGTAGCCCGCGGAGGACATGATGACCACAATATTCTTGCTCTCTTCGTTGAACAGGAAGGTGATGTCCCGGATTTTGGAGCTGGGCAGCAGGAAGTAGAAGGTGGGGCTCAAGGCGTCCACCGAGAGGTCGTAGATCTGTGTGAGCAGAAGGAAAAGGGAAGATTTTGACCAGAGGGTGGGGGGAGACCAAAGAGACGCCCCCTGCCTGCTGTAGCCTGACAGCGGCCAGCGGAGCTGGAAGCAGATTCGGACAGGAAGGAGGCTGGGGAGGAGCATGGGCCAGTCCTGGAGTCTGGGAAAGGCTCTGATGAGGGCTCTGCATTGGAGGCAGAGGGCCAGGCCCGCCGGACAGTTATCAGCTGCCTTCAGAGTCAGAGATCAGTGAGGCAGAAGAACAGCTGGAGCCTGTTCCCAGTGTGCCCATGCGCAGAGCTGCCAGATGAAGAGAACCGCTGAGGAACAAGGGCCATCTTGGGAGTAAAGCCACAGGTGGATGGTGAATGGCCCCTCCCATAGGGAATAAAAGAGGAGTGAAAGGGAGTGGGGCTTTGCAGGAAACAATTAGTTCACCCCAGCATGCTTGCGAAGTATTGCGGGGTCTGAAAGATATCGGCCTGGCCTCTCTCCAAGCCTGATAAATTGTTGTAATTGGGAACTATCGTGAAAGACTGTTGGCCGGGACTTTGCTGGAGAGTAAATTCATTGTAAATCACATAAAAGGAGTTTGGTTTATTGGGACGAGGACTTTCGCGCTGTTGTGCTTTCGTACCTAGGTCAGAACATTGCCTGGCCTCCAAAGAGGGTTTTGGCATCTTCAGCCCTCATCGGCATCCCGCCACCAATAGCAAGAAGGAAATGGAAGGAACAAGGGGACAGATGGACAATAAACACGTGCTAGGATAGCGTTGGGAAATAGGGATAGGGAAAGAACAGTTGAGGAAAACCAGAGATGGTTTGAACCAGTTCATGCCAGACACCGAGAGGCTGGAGAAGCTGGGACCGGAATGTTGATTGCTCCCAACACCATATGTTCCCAAAACACCTAGACCTCCGCCCATTGGATGGCAATGGACTGCCCAAGGGGGGAGGGATGGATTGACAGGGAAAGCCTGCATGCTTTCACGCGGGAGATTTAGTTCTAGCCTGACTTTACTGCTACCAGCGTCTTTGAGTAAGAGAGCCTATCACTTCATCCAAAGGGAGTTGAGGGTCTTTCTTCCTTCAGGGCTCGGATTGAGGCAGGTCTGACAGAGATCAGAGCAGAGGGAGAGGAACAGGAGGAATCTAGTCGGCCTCCACTTGACCCTACCTTGACAAAGTCAGCGGTGACAATGGCCAGTTCTGTCTGGGATCCCGGAAGCCAGACAGCCTTGATGATGAAGTTGCCCGTGGCAAGCTGAGGGTGGAGCACCAAGTGATCTGAAACGGAGCCCGAACTGCTGAAAGTGAGGACATGGCAGTCCTGGAAAGGAGCAAGAGAGGGGAGTTAACATGGGCACATGACAGAGAGAGAGAGACTGATAAAGTTTGGTTTTCTATGTTTTGTTGAGCACACCATCGTGATCACGAACCACAGCATCAGATCTGCCTGGTTCAGCTTCAGGGGCCTTACAGGCATCCTGTCATAAGAAGAAGGGGGGGAGGATGAAAGCGTAAAAATGCTTTGTGTGTATGTGACAGGAAAGCAGGAAGGGGGAATGACAGGCGAGAAGGATCAGAGCAATCGGATCCTGTTTGTACCACCATCCCAAGGCCAGGCACTCTGAGAAACCTGCAGATTACCCCACAACACCTCAGAGTTCTCAAAATACCTTGGCGAGCTCCAGTCGCCTGGAAAAGGACTGGTCATGGGGCGGGGGGGTGGGGTGGGCTGGGGGGCAAACCTATCCTTTTGTATGTTCGCCGCCCTGAGTCCTTTGGGAGTAGGGCGGCATACAAGTCTAAATAAATAATAATAATAATAATAATAATAATACACCTCATTTTTGTATCTAGCGAGTGTGGGAGATTTAAGAGCTGGCTTGACTTTACTGCAACCAACACCCTTAGTAAAAGAACCCTTTGCTTTAAACTGAATGGAGTCGGGGGTTTTTCTATCCTAAGGGATCGGATTGGGGCAGGTCTGACACGCAGCTTATAACCTGCAACGCTTGGCTTCACATCACAAGTGTGGAAGGAGGCAAGGTGTGAATCCAGGCTGGGTTTGGGAGAGGGACAAATGCTCAGCAGGTGGATTTGTACAGAAGAGAAGGACGCCAGCCGGTGGAATTTCCAAGCATCCACTGGAAGAGGTGGCAAAGGGCTGCAGCAGAGGTCTCCAAACTTGGCAACTTTAAGACTGTAAGACTTTAAGCACAGCTGGCTGGAGAATTCTGGGATTTGAAGTCCACAAGTCTTAAAGTTGCCAAGTTTGGAGACCCCCTGGGCTATAGATAGTCCTCGACTTACGACCGGCATTGAGCCCCAAATTTCCATTGCAAAGCGAGACAGTTATTAAGTGAGCTTTGCCCCCATTTTATCACCTTTCTTGCCCCGAACTTTAAGTGAATCCCTGCACCTGTTAAGGAATAAGGTTTGTTAAGCAAATCTGCCTTCCCCGTTGGCTTTGCTTAACGGAAGGTCGCAAAAGGGGAGTTACACGACCCAGGGACGCTGCAAGCATCGTAAATCCAGCCACCAAGCTTCCAAATTTTGATCACGTGACCACAGAGATGCTATAACAATCTGATTGTGTGAAACACGAACACAAAGTCACTCTTTTCAGTGCTGCTGTTAATTTCGAATGGCCACTAAACGAGCTGTTGTTAAGCCGAGGACTAGCTGTACAAAAGGAGGCAATGTCTCTTCCACAGTCAGTCAGCCAGCCACCCACCCTCCTTGGAGAGAAGCAGAGGGCCACCCCGCCATGTCTTTCTCTCTCTCTTACCTTCAGCCCGCAAACAGCCAGATAGTCCTCCTTGCAGGGGTTCCCCGTCAGGCTCAGCACCGTGAAGGGGACGGGCGCGGAGGCCAGGCGGGTCAGTGTCAACTTCCGTTTGCTGGAATCGGCTTGCTTCAGCAGCGCGGACAGCTGCAGCACGGTGATCTGCGCGAGGGCAACAAGAACACAGACATGGTGGCAGGGAATTACTACAGCGCAAGGAAAAAGGAAGGGGGGGTGGGGAATTAAAGTCGGAGGCTCCCAGGAATCCTGGTTCCCAGCCAAGAAGCCTGCAGGGATCTCTGCCTCCCAGCTGCAAGAGAACAGAAGATTCGTGCAAGCGGTGCTTGGCCTCACTTCGATGGCCACCAAGTGGAAATTTTTCATCGCTGTTCTGTATTTTATGAGCCGTGGGGGGCCCAAGTGGTTAGACAGCAGTACTGCAGGGCTACTTCTGCTGCCTGCCGGCTGCCTGCAATTTGGCAGTTCGATTCTGACCAGACTCAAGGTGGACTCAGCCTTCCATCCTTCCGAGGGGGGTAAAATGAGGACCCAGATTATTGGGGGCTAGAAGCTGATGCTGTAAACAGCTTTAATGAGTGCTGTGAAGCTATGTACAGTGGTATGTAAGTCTATCTTCCTATCTTCCTATCTTATTTCCTTCCTTCCTTCCAACCATTCTTCTCTCGTCCCTTCCCTTCCTTCCTTCCTTCCTTCCACTCAACCATTCTTTTCTCACCCCTTCCTTCCTTCCTTCCTTCCTTCCTTCCTTCCTTCCTTCCTTCCTTCCTTCCTTCCTTCCTTCCCTCCCTTCCCAGTGATTAGAATGTAACTCTGCCCCCTGTCAGCAGTTCAATCCTGACTGACTGGCTCAAGGTTGACTCAGCCTCCCGTCCTTCCGAGGAGGGTAAAATGAGAACCAAGATTGTTGGTCTGCTTGGAGAGGGCTGTAAAGCCCTATGAAGTAGTCTATTCCTTCCTTCCTTCCTTCCTTCCTTCCTTCCTTCCTTCCTTCCTTCCTTCCTTCCTTCCTTCCTGTTAGAATGCAGTATTGCAAGCTAACTCTGCCCCATAACTAGCAGTTCGATCCTGAATGGCTCAAGGTTGACTCAGCCTCCCATCCTTCCAAGGAGGATAAAATGAGGACCAAGATTGTTGGTCTGCTTGGAGAGGGCTGTAAAGCCCTATGAAGTAGTCTATTTATTCCTTCCTTCCTTCCTTCCTTCCTTCCTTCCTTCCTTCCTTCCTTCCTTCCTTCCTTTTCCAGTTAGAATGCAGTATTGCAAGCTAACTCTGCCCCATAACTAGCAGTTCGATCCTGAATGGCTCAAGGTTGACTCAGCCTTCCATCCAAGTCTAAGTGCTATTGCTATTGCAGACTTGGTGCTGGTTAATAGCCCCCTCTTGGCTTAACTACTGGATCGGAAATCTGTTTGACCTTCTACACAGGAGATTGCCTGAGAGGTCCTTCTCCTGCTTCTGGGGGGCAGATCCTCCTCCGTATCTCACCTTGCCCTTCTCGTGGCTGACTGCCAGGTGTTGGCGCCGTCCGTGGGGCGAGGAAAGCACGCACATGGCCACCCGCCGCAGGACGTGGGCGCTGATCAGCTGCCGGATGGTTTGGCCTTGGTCCCCGCTGTAGTTCATCCGGACGTTCTCAAAGGCACCTTCCTGGGAGCCCAGAGTAGGCACCTGGAGGGCAGAGCAAAGCAGGAAAGGGACACAGCCTGGAATATTAACCTGGAATAATCTCATGGGACAATATTAGCCTGGAATGTTGACTTCTGAAAGATGCCGCTGCTGGGATCCGAGTGCAGACGAGAGGCCTGGCTCTGAAGAATGCTGTCGGGATTCCAGCAATCGCCCTAATTAAATCATGATTCTCGAGCCAAACTTCAAAAAACTTCAAAGGATTCATTAGAGGCGACATACTGGCACTGCTCTGTATGAAGCCAAATCTGGCCTACGTCATTTCCAGTCCCCTGTGACCCTGATTCCCCTCTCCCTGCTGGGTGTCTCATAAACCAGATTCTCCAGTTGACCACCTTCACGGGCTGGATGTCATCATTCACGTTCTCCAATTAAATAGGTTCGCGGGCAAAAGCTCTGGTGGTTTAGTTACAATCTTTTAAAGATAAAAGAGTTGGAACGTACTTCCGCTTCCAAACTGCTGCGCTGCTCTTCCAGATTTCCTTCCTCTCCCCCCCCTCCCCTTTTATGGCAACTACTAAAACAGGCTTGGGAATGTTTTATGAGTTGAGAGGGGGCTTTTCTGGAAGCTGCCCCTTTGAGCCTGACCCCGCCTCACGCTCGTAACCCGTGCTGGGGTCTTGCTGCCCTCCTCACCATCAGCTGGTCGGTCATTTCCACCGTCTTGTCCAAGGTGTGCAGCTGGTTGAGCGCCTGCTGGGCACGGCTGCTGCTGCCCATCGCTGAGGCTTGCTGGAAGTTGATCTGGATGGCCTCCATCAGGAAGTTGAGCAGGTCGAGGACCAAAGAGGCGAAGGAGAAGTTGGCCTTGGGGGAGGCAAGGAGAGGGAGGGGCTGAGAAGCCTTCCCCTCACTAGGGGGCGCCCCCCCGATTGCCTCCCACACCCGCACGACGCCAAACCTGGGCCTGCAGCTGCTCCCGACATCCTTCCACGTTCCTGCAGAGGTTGCTCTTCTTGGGCTTGTCTTCGTCGCCCACTCGGCCATCGCTGGCGGAGGACTTGGTCTTGTCAGTGGGCGAGGTGCTGGAATGGCGGACGCTCTCCGAGACGCGAGGCTCGCTTTGGAAGGCTGACTCCTTCATGGTGGAGCTCATGCCACTGCTGGGGGTCCTCTTCACCAGGGCCTAGAAGATAATAAAGGTAAAGGTCCCCCTCACACATCTGTGCTAGCTGTCTCCGGCTCTAGGGGGCGCTGCTCATCTCTGCTACAAAGCCGAAGAGCCAGCACTGTCCGAAGACGTCTCCATGGTCGTGTGGCCAGCAGGACTAAACACCGAAGGTGCACGGAACATCGCTGTTCCCTTCCCACCAAAGGGGCC
Organism: Naja naja; assembly: GCA_009733165.1. Lineage (NCBI taxonomy): Eukaryota > Metazoa > Chordata > Lepidosauria > Squamata > Elapidae > Naja > Naja naja. Next base: position 1,000,784 of record CM019158.1, on the reverse strand, counting down.
CCTGTTTTTCTTTTCTTTTTTCCCCAATAATTTTTATTGTTCTTTTTCACTTTTTAAACATCTTAACCTTAATATTCACAGCACGGTGCCATCATTATTATATAAACCAATCTCATATAAACACCTACATTTATATACATTCATGTACATTTATCTATAATTTTCTTATCTCTGTTATCTTTATTTCTATTGTTCAACCATTTACACCAATTGTCCCAAATTTTGTAATACTCCGACTCTTCTTTATCTTTTAATTTTAACGTCAGTTTATCCATTTCAGCACAATCTAAAAAAAATTTCTGAATTACTAATTCCTCTGAGGGAGTATTATTTTGTTTCCAGCATTGTGCGAATGCTATCCTTGTTGCTGTCAATGTATGTAGTAAAATATATTTAATCTTTTTCCTATATTTCCCTTTAATTATTCCCAACAAGAACAACTCCAGTTTAAACTCTATCTGATCTTCCACTATTTCTTGTACCCAACTTGGTCCCTATTTTTCTACTTGCATTTTTTTTATGTGCTTTCGAACTGCTCAGTTGGCAGAAGCTGGGACAAGGAACGGGAGCTCACTCCGTTAGGTGGCGCTAGGGACTCAAACTGCTGAACTGCCGACCTTTCGATCGACAAGCTCAGTGTCTTAGCCACTGAGCCACCGCGTCCCTAGGGCCTGGAGGGGGACAAACACCATGTAGGGACCTCGGCCGTTTGGCAGGAAGTGGGGTAACCCCAGCTGGCCTTTTCCAGAGCTCCTGTCGCACCCACCCCCCTTCTCCTCAGGATTTCAGACCCAGAACCTACCAGGCAGCTGCCGTCTTCCTTGGCTCCGCAGTCGCAAAAGAACGATCCGTATTTCGCATACGAAATCTCGTGGTCCTTGTGGCAAACCTTGGCACAGACGGTGCACACGCCGACACCATCAACCATCTTACAAGTGTGGCAGTGATACCTGCCGAGGTAGGAACAGAGAGCAGGCCGGGGATTGGTGGGGGGGGAGGGAAATGAGCCTTGGTGGCTCAGGCTGTTAAATGCCTGCTCTTGTAGACATGCCAGCTGTCTACAATTACTGTAGGCTCGAATCCCACCAGGCTCAAGGTTGACTCAGCCTTCCATCCTCTCGGGGTAGGTAAATTGAGGACCCAAAGATTGTTGGGGGCAATTAGCTGACCTTGTAAAAATGCCACTTACTAATAAGCAGGCATATACAATGGAAGGAAGGCTATTGCTGAGCACACTGGGTTGTATCCCAAAAAATTGTAAGCCGCCCTGAGTCTTCAGAGAAGGGTGGCATATAAATGTAATAAAAATAAAAATAAATAAATAAATAAAATGATGAATGAGTGCTTTGTGATAAAGCAGACAAAAAGACACACCCGGGTCCGTTAGACCAGTGGCCCCCATCATTTTGGGGGCATCAGGGACCAGTTTTTCCACTGACTGGAGGGAAATTTTTCCGCCAGCTGGAGGGAGGGAACGTGGTTTGGCATGCAGTCTACATCCCATGGATTGGGCTTGGCTTGTTTGTGCGGGCTGGTTTCTGGCATGCCATGGACTGCAGGGTTGGGGACCTCTGGTTTAGGTAGCAGGGGAAGCTCACCAGTGCTGGTTCATGAATTCCTTCTGTGTGATGGTAAAGGTACAAAGTTTGTTGCAGAGAGAGTCTTCATCCTGTATTTGTGCACAGAAGTGAACAGCTTTCATAAGAATTGCCCAGGACGGCTTTCTTCAACACCTACTACTCACAACTGGTACAATTAGAGAGAGGATGTGTAGTTAGAACACACTTTCTGCTGTTAAGCGAGACATTTGTTTAGTGTTAATTGCCCCATATTATGACCTTTCTTGCCACCGTTGCTAAGGGAATCCCTGAAGTTAAGTCAGCCATAAATATATAAAGGTATTTCAAGTGAATGCTGGAAATGCAAAGTAAAGAGGGGGACCTTTTATTGCTTATGGTGGATATTGGAGTAGGATTCACATCCTAATACAGAAGATCGTCAAAGTGATTAATAAAGATGAAAACCAGAAGCTTTTTTTCTTGGGTTTAATGGAAAAAGACTTGGAAAAAAATGTTTGGAACTTTGAAGCTATATGTTGAGGGCAGCAAGATTACTTTAGGCCCAAAAATGGAAGGACACTTTGATTCCCACAATGGATGAATGGCTGCAAAAGTTGATGGAGTTGGATAAACTGATGGCTTTGATTGAAGAAAAGGACAGAATTTATTTTTGCTGCTGATTGGAAACTGCTTCTGGACTTTGTGCTGGAGGTGGGGGTGGGGAATGAAACTTTGATTTTGGGTTTTACCGATGAGATAGATTTGTTGTTATAAAAATGGCTGGTTTATATTACTAGGTAAAAGTAAAAAGTTGAGGTTTGATGTTATTCTCTTATTTTATTGCACTGAAGGGAAAGGAAGTCAATGTTTTTCTTTCTTTTTCCTACACTCTTCCCCCCCCTATCTTTCCTGCTATTTTCTTTTGCATTTTTGCATTTTATATTATTAAATAATAAAAGATACTTAATGCTCCAGCTTGCTGGGTTTTCTATCCTGCTTACCGAGTCTTCGGCCTGCGAGTCTTCCTCTTCCACGGCCAGTTCCTCCACCCAGTCGGAGTCCACTTCAATGGCCCGCTCTTCTCCGTCAACCGAGAGGTGGCAGGTGCCCTGGCTGTTGCTCTGGCTCAGGGCATTGGTGACGTCAGCCAGGTAGGAGATGATGTGGCAGGTGCACTCCAGGATGGTCACGTGCTGCAAGAAAAGGGAAGGGATTTTACCTGCCTTTCCTAACAAACGCAGAAAGACCAGCAGACAGGCGAGGGGAGTTCAGGTTAAGTCCTCGACTTAGGACCACAATCATCTTCTTTTAATGACCCCATAATCCCTTGCAGGGTGGAGTCTGGGCAACTGAATGGAGCCGAGTGTTTACTGGCCAGATGCCCTTCCTGTCACCAATGCGGAGTTTTGTTCCGCAGATAATATTCTCATTGTGCCCAGAGAGAGAAATATCTGCTTCTACCTAGGATCGAACCCACAGCCTCCTGATTGTGAGGCGAATCTACCTCTACGCCACCGTATCACTCATTTCCATTCCACAATGGAGGCTCAAATGTCTGCTGTAAAGCGAGACAGTGGTTAAGTGAGTTTTGCCCCCATTTTATGGCCTTTCTTACCACAGTTGCTAAGTGATTCCCTGCAGTTAAGTCAGCAACCTGTTTGTTAAGTGAATCCAGCTTCCCCATTGACTTTGCTCGTCAGAAGTCAAAAGGGAATCACATGACCCTGGGGCTCGTCATAAATACGAGTCAAGTTGTCCAGGGTCCAAATTTTGATCCCGTGGCTGCGGGGATGCAGCACGTTTTTCACCTAAGTGCAAAAAACAGCCCTGAGTTACTTTTTCAGAGCTGTTGTAACTTTCCAACTGTCACTAAATGAATGGTTGTTAAGTCGAGGACTACCTGTAAATGTTGCCTGAGGACAGACTGAAAGCCAAGCCCGTCCTTTGAAAAAGAAACCGGACTGGGTGATACAAAGATCTGTGATGACCCAGGGTGGGATACAAAATAAACACAGTCACAAAAACGGGTGAAGCCCCTTTTATTCCTTCACTTTGCTTCAAAGCTCCAAATATCCTTGACCGGAGACAAAAAACTCCCCCCCAAACAGTTACGAAAAGGAGGAAATGCCGTTTAAACTAAAAATGCCTATAAATTATAAAGAGTAAAAACAACACAAACCACCCTGAAGCAATTAAGGGAACCAGGCAAGATAAGGGCTTGAAGACGTCCACAGATATCGGAACATACACTGGGAAGGACGCCAAACTCAGAGAGGAATGACAGACTAGAGATATTTCCACGCTTTGTTTCCAGCACTGGCCCATACACATGTCCGTCCTTTTAACCAGTTCTCACAGCTGCAGCCCATGAAGGGGATCAAGGCCCTTTCCTCCTCCGTAGACCATGCCATTCACGTCTCTCCCTTATCCTCTCCTCCCTGTGTACCCTAGGATGGAGAGGGGATGGGCCTGGGTCCTCCTCTGACTGCCCAGCCGGCCTCTGCCCTTCCCCAGCCTCCTCCACAACCTCCAGACCCACACTTCCACTCTCTGTCGGCTCTTCCTCCTCTCCCTCGGATTCAGTGTCCAACAGGGGCATGACTAGATCACTTGCCAAGGTGCTGCATTCTAGAGCAGAGGTTGCCAACTGGTGGTCCATGGACCACTGGTGGTCCGTGAGAAACTTTTGGTGATCCGCAGCGCACCCGTGTCTGCAACAGGGGTGATACCGGCGGCAGATGGACTGATGCGCGTGGGGAGGGAGGGTAGTGTGCAGGAGATTGCGGCATCAGAGCCCTTCCCAGGTGTTCCCTAGCATACATGGGGGTGGGGGTGGGGAGGAAAGGAACCTCTGAACTGGTGTTGCATCCTGCCTCCGCGCATCGAGGAGGCCGAGCGGCTGCCAGCAATGCCCTCAGGTGAAGATGTTGCGAAGGGGAGACTCGAACCCTCCCCTCAGGAGCCGCAAAGCGCTCGCCGCCGCTCTGGCAGCCGCCGAGCACTTCCTCCTCGCCAGAAGCGCTCACACGCCCAGTGGAGAGGAGGCAGCTTGGCGGCTGCCAGAGGGGAAGGCAGGAGGCAACACCAGTTCTGAGGTTCCTTTCCCCCCACCCCCACCCCCTCGCAGGCCAGGGAACCCCCCCCAGGAAGGGCTCCGATGCCGCAATCTCCTGCGCGCATCAGTCCATCCGCCACCGGTATCACCCGTTGCCCCACCTCCCTGCCAACCATCTGGTCTTCAGCACATGGCTCATCAGCCTCCAGACATCAGATTCCCACCACCCAGCACCAGTTCAGAGGTTCCTTTCCCCCCACCCCCATCCCTGGGGACAGAGGGGGAGAGGAAAAGAGAGAGAGAAAGAGAAAGAGAGAGAGATGAGAGATTTAAAATTATGAATTTGGTGGTCCCTGAGGTCCAAAAGGTTGGCGACCCCTGGTCTAGAGGAAGGAGCCTTACCTTGCCGTGCATGACGCTGGCGTTCATTTTCTCAATCACGTTCTTCTGAGACAAATATTTTTTGCTGTGAAAGGAGAGGAAAGAGAGGCTTGAAGGGGAAATGAGGCTCCATCCCACATCCGAAGCCCCAGGACCTGAAGTGGGACTGCCCCTTCCAAGGAGCTGGAGCACCACAAGACCCTTCCTCTCCCCCGGGCAGAGTTCCCAGCTGGGAGAACTCCCCTCGGCCAGCTGCCTCCCCTCACTCAAGCAACATTAGCAGGGCAGCCACGTTCCGGTCACCTCTTACCATCTCCCCAGCCAGTCCAGCGCTGCACTGTGCAGCTGGAGGTGACCGGCGCCTTGTCCGGCCCCGGCCAGGGTCGCCATGACCACCATAAGCTCCGGGAAGCCGGTCCCATCTCCGTTTGCCAGCATCTCGGTAGCCATGGGAATGAGGGTACTCAGGAGGACGGTGCAGGCTCCCTCGCCGACTTGGCTGGAGTGGGGAAAAGGAGGTAAGACGCCTCATGGAGCGGCCAAGGGGGCACATTTTAACTGTGGCATCCCAACTAAGCAACGGTAGGCTCTGCAGTCCCAGCTGTTCTGGCTCAGCTCTCCAAACACCACAAACCCTCTGAAGTGAACTCAAAGATGCCTTTAATTAGGAGTGCCAGCCAAAAAGTTTCTCTCTCACCGCAGGCTAATATGTGCAGCAGGGAGATGAGCAGTTGTTTACCACAATCTATTCATCTCCACCCCCTGCCTTGTATCCCCAGAGCTAGGGTGGGGCTTCGCTAGCAGCGGTGGCTCTTCCGTCCCAAGGACTGGCCCATAGATTTCCACTGCTCTCCTCTCTTCTGCCTTCTGCGCATCCATGCATCAGGCACTGGACCCAGCTGTTCCTCCTCTTCCTCATCAGCCACCTCCAGACCTGGGGGCTCTTGACTCTCCATCTGAGGGCTGATGGATGGCCCAGGCTCTGTCTCTCTGTCTGTCTCTCTGTCTGTCTCTCTCTCTGCCAGCTCTACTCCCTCTTGCCCCTCGGAGCTCTCAGGTTGCCTTGATGCTGACCCTGACTCCCACACCTCCTCTTGGCTGCTGGAGGGGCGGCCAACAGGCCACAACACCAGCCCCCTTGCAATATCAGGGGTTTTCAATTCAATGTACAGAATGTGAAGGATGTGTGTTTATGTTTACTTTCATAGTCATAATATACACTGAAGATGGTATTTAATGTCACTGTACATTGCAATAACACTAAACTAAACTAAACTAAACTAAACTAAACTAAACTAAACTAAACTAAACTAAACTAAAAACTAAACTAAACTAAACTTGGAGCTCCTGGGGAGCCTGAGCCCGTTCACACCTGTTCTCCCGCACGATGTAGGTGGTCAGGAGTTGGAGCAGCTGCCTGTTCTCCTGCACCATCTCCAGCTGGTCAGACTCCTTCGGGGGAGAGGTGGTCATACGGGTCAGCCAGGCCTGGAGGCGGGCAGGCTCCACGCACGCCAGCTGTGCCAAGGAGCCACACAAGCGCAGAAGGCTGGGGTTTGGGCTCTTCTCAGCTAAATGGGGGAGAGAGAGAGGGGACAGTCAGACATTGCTAGAGAGTGGCTTCTGAGGCTGTCTCAAAAGCCAAGGTTCAGGAAAGACCAAATTCAGTTTTTTTTTAAACCCACCCCCTGTATTTTTGGAGGGAGAAGATCATTTCCTACATGGGCCCAAAGCTTTGCCATACAAAGCATAGTGCAAATCTGCCAGCGGCTATTTGTTTAGCCACTGCCACCCTGTTCCCCTGCCAGGTGGAACCCTGTATGCCAGGGATGTCAAACACAAAGCCCGTGGGATGGATCTGGCCTGCAATGTGGTCAGATCCAGCCCGCAGGGCTGCCCTAGAAAGTGTAAGGAGATGGCCCACCTGGCTTCAGCCCGGTCTATCCAATGCAAAGAAGAAACATTGGGGCAGCGTGGCATCTGCCCAGTCTACCCAATACAGAGGAAACATGCCAGCAGTTTGGGGAGTGGCGTCAAGCAGGCCATGCCCACCCAGTTGGCCACACCCACCATGTCGGGGGACCACCCAGGTCAACCAAAGCCCTGATGCCGCCGCCCTCAATGAAATTGAGTTTGACACCCCTGCACTCACTTAGCTGGAAGAGCTTGGTGAAGAATTTCAGAACCCGATTGCAGAACTTGGCCGAGAGGTTCTCGTTGGCAGTCGCCATCATGATCTGGACCAGCTCTCCACTGGATGGGAGGAAACACCCGGAGGCGAAGAAGACATGAGGAGAAGTTCTGGGCTTGCGATAGCCGCCTTCTCCGGCTACCTGCCCTGTCACTCATGAAGATGGGGGTTCAAAGACAAGATTTCCCCATTCCTGGGGTGCCCATCCCTTAAGAGACTTAGAATAACTTTGTTGTCACTTTGAATGTCGATTAATTGGCATACATTAAAATGAAATTTCCTTGCCTACAGCTCTCAAAGGGTCACCACCTCCAATATACACTACATAAACACGACTAAATCAACAAATAAATAAATATTATGCATATACCCGCATAGCCACTTATATTCTATGTCATAGAGAAGCAACACAGTCTAGTTCGGATGTATAAAAATGAATCTTGCAACTTTGCCAGACAGATGGCACAGGGAATAACAGCATCGGGAAGTCCTGCTGGAAATATTTTGGAACCTCCTCCCAGAGGGGAGCAACAGGAACAGATCCTGAAGTGGGTATGTGGGTCCCAAGCTACTATAATTCCTTTTTCTTTTTTAATTTTAAGCCTTTATTGAAAATTGAAACATTAAAATACAAATAAATCTAAAAAAATAAGTTTGTACGATTCTCCATCATTCTTTGACAGTACTAAAAATCTACACACATTTTCATACATTTCTAATTCATCATATACGTATACATATTTGTATCTTGTTCTGATCTATACATTCCATATTCCTACTGTCTATCCATTGATACCAGTTATCCCAAATTGAGTAATATTCTGAGTCGCCTTCATTGTTTAATTCTATAGTGGGTTTGTCCATTTCTGCACAATTGAAAAATTTTTGGATCACTAAACAATTGGTCGGTATATAGTGGCCATTTTCCAAGATTGTGCAAGTGCAATTCTCGCTGCTGTGGGTGATGTGTAAAATCAAATATTTAATCTTTTTAGGGTACTTTCCCTTAATAATCCCCCATAGAAGTAATTCTGGCTTCAATTCTATTCAGCAATGTGTAATTTTAATTAACCACTTTTGTATTTCGAACCAGTATTTTTTAATTTCCGGGAAAGCCATCATACATGGAAAAAGGTACCTTGTGCCTGTTTACATATCCAGCAATTAGGGTTTAAATTTGGGTACATTTTTGCAAGTCTTATTGGGGCTAAATGCCAATGATAAAACATCTTATATTGGTTTTCTTTATATGCGGCGGATTTTGTTAATGTATAGTTTTTGTTCCAATTTTTTCCCCAGTCTTCTAGCTCAATATTGTATCCTCAAGCTACTATAATTTCTAAACTGCCCCATAAGTGGAGTAAATCCATTTAAAAGATACACTTATGCCAAAGGTGTCCGAACTTGGCCACTTTAAGACTTGTGGACTTCAACTCCTAGAATTCCATGCTGGCTGGGGGATTCTGGGAATTGAAGTCCACAGGTCATAAAGGGGCCATGGTTGGGACACCCGTGCACTATACAAATACAGTGGTTAAAAAAAAACAATGCTGAGAACATTTCAGAAGCGCTGATAAAGCAGGAAGAACAAGAACATGTGGTTCTCGACTTATAACAGTTCATTTAGTGGCCATTCAAAGTTACAATGGTACTGAAAAAAATGACTTGTGACTGTTTTTCACAGTTATAACCTTTGCCTCATCCCCTTGGTCACATGATCCAAAATTCAGATGCTTGGCCATTGGTTCATACTTATGACGTGTCTCAAGATCATGTGACCTTTTGACCAGCAAAATTAAAGGGGGAAGCCGGATTCACTTGAACGACCGGATGACTAACTTATCAACGGCAGCAATTCACATGACAACGGAGGAGAGAATGGTCGCAAAACGGGGCAAAGCTCACTAATCAAAGGTCTCAACCTTAGCTGCAGAAATTTGGGGGCTCAAATTGTGGTTGTGACCTCGAGGACTGCCTGCAACTCACCTTTCCGCAAAGAAATCCTCCATGGCTTTCCGGGCCTGGCTGCTCTCCAGCTGTTTCTCCAGATGTTGCAGACATTCCTCCAAGATGGCTTCGTCGAGGCCGCTAAGAGACAAAGGACAGAGCCATTCTTGGGAAACGTTTCTCCGGGAAGTCGAGAGTACACCCGGAGCTGGAATAACCTTGATCTGAAGTCGCCTTCAGGTGGGAAACTCTGGTTTTTCTCTGAGGACATTTCGCCTCTCATCCAAGAAGCTTCATCCCTTCTTGGATGAGAAGCGAAACGTCTTCAAAGAAAAACCAGAAAGTGCAGCGGCCTCTTGAAAAAAGCACCTTTGGGACAACTATGACCAGGAGGTACTGAGATATCAACTAAAAAATACTTCTTTGGTCTTCTTAGTTGCCAGTAGAAATGGAGTGGGGGAAAGCAGTGCATTCCTGAAATGCTTCAGATAACTGCTAGGCAGCTGAAGCTGTTGGCACACAAGATTATTACTGGAGAGCATGACTGGTGACTCTTGGCTATGGGTGTGTCCCATTGGGGGAAAGACCAGGGTCAACGGGGAAATTAATGATGTATCTTAGTGTCAGCTGCACCCAGGTAACACTGACATGGTCACTCCTAATAAATCAATTTTTTTTACTCTGTGGCTAGAGACTTATGATTTGAATGGGGGTGGATTTGTCGGAGCCCTGACATGAAAATCTGCACGGACGTTCAAGGTGGGTGTTGTGGTCTGTCAGCCTTCAGCCCCTCCAGCAGCCGAATCAGAGGAGGAGGAGGAGGCATGGGAGTTGGGGTCAGCATCAGGGCAACCTGGGAGCTCCAAGAGGAAATGGAGCTGGGAGAGAGGGAAAGAGGGAGGGAGGGAGGGAGGTGGAGCCTGGGCGGTCCATCAGCCCTCAGATGGAGAGTCAGCAGCCCCCAGGTCTGGAGTGGCTGATGAGGAAGAAGAGGAACAGCTGGGTCCAGTGCCTGACTGCGGATGCTATGATTGAGGAAGTGGAAATCTATGGGCCGGTCCTTATTATGGAGGAGCCACCTCTACTAACCAGAGTGGAGCCCTAGCTCTGGGGATAAAAAGGCAGGGGGCAGAGATGAATAGGTGTAGCAGACAACTTATTCATCTTCCGGCTGGCTGGACTTGTTAGCCTACAAGAGAAACTTTTTGCCGGGACTGCAGGCATTCCTAATAAAGGAATGTTTTGAATTCACATCAGAGGGTTTGTTGTGTTTGGGGAGCTGGGCCAGAACAGTGGGAAAAAGCAAAGGTAGCTCACCTGTTCGGGTCGGAGTGGTTGGCCAGAATGTTGTAGCAGCCCATGATCAGCTTCTCATAGACCCGCGACAGGAACTCGTCCGATTCTGCTGGGCCCAGGATCCTCTCCAGGGAATTGCTGCTCATCTCGGCCACGCTCTCCGTGCTGGTCTCCAGCAGGAGAGGCAGCAGCGTGCGGATCACCTGTGGCGGGTTCAGGTCATCGGACCAGCTAAGGCCAGAGAGGAGAGGCAAACATTTCCTGAGAGAAAGACTCTTGGCAACCTCACTTCCACCACCACCACCACGTGAGCAAGGATTCCGGGGGGGGGGGAGTGGGGAAAGGGGCTGGCCAGGACTTACACCACAAGATCTCCCGTGAGCCTGACCAAGGAGAGTAGGGTGTGCTTCAACGAGGCTGCCAAGGGAAGGCTCTGACTGCACAGGGTGCCCAGGTGGGCGGCCTGAACGGCGCTGATGTAGCTCTCGGCCGGAATTGTGTCGTTGGCAAAGGCGTTGCGCTGTAAGCAGAGACAGAGGGGTCACGTTCTCTTTTTTTTATAATTTTTTTTTAAAAATTTATACATCTCTCCAGGTGAGCAATGTGATTCCAGGTTACAACATACATATATAGTCATAGTTACATTTCCAGCTTTCTTATCTAGTTTTGTATCAAATCATTATCTATTCCATTAATCTTTTAATAAATTTTTGCTTCATATTTTCCATTAACAAAAACATTTTCGTCCTAAAACGTATTTTCCACTCTTTATCCCCTTTATCCCCTATTATGAAAATAATAGGGGATAATTTTCATTTCCAGCTTACCACCTATTTTATTTTACATATTTTCTTCTTTTACTTTCTCAAAGCCGATGTATAGCAAACAAAAAACAAAAATAAAATAAAGCTAACATCAATATAATCATTCTTAATTATTACCTTCCAATTAACAACCCTAATTCCCTATTTACTATTTTATATGCGTGTGTTTCTTTTTTCCCCCCATTCAGGATCCACATGGTATTTCCTCCCAATCTACAATGAATCTTACATTTCTTCCAGAGGTATTCATATAACCATTTCGTATTTCCTCTTTCTTTGCATTTAGCCAAATGTTGCCCATGGAACTTTATTGAATTTTCGTTCATCACTTTTTAATCGTAACATAATAATCTCATTGCAAATACTTTACTATATGATCATTTATAATTCACGTTCTTGTTTTTCAAGTCTTTCCAGCTGCCACCCAGCTGGAAAGAAGCTCCGAGACCTCTTCATCGGGAGGCACAAAAAGAGACCGATTCCCAGAGAGAAACACATCTGAGCCGCCAAATGACAGCAAGGCAGAAGAGAAGAAGCCAACTAGATGGGAGGGCAAGACCAGCCCGGAAGAGGAGGGAGAAAAAATAAACTAGGCCCGCCTACCACTTCCTCCCGCACCCGTCAACGAAAGAGGGCTTTTTAAAAGACGGACTCACCCAAGACCCAATGTTGGGGAACTCGTTGGTGTGAATGCTGTTCCAGGATTCGCACAGCGACTGGACGGCTGACGGCAAATTCTGGATCAGAACCGGCCCTGCCCAGCGAGAAAACGAAAGACCCACCAGTCAGGGAAGCTGGAGCTCGACCCACTGCCAATTCCAGCCCCAATGGACACAACACACACACCCCCAAGACAAAAAAGGGGACACTAACAGCTAGGAGACAAGAGAGGTTTGGCATGGCTCGCTCCTACCCTCCAGGACGTTGAAGAGGTTTAGGGCCACTCAACTGAGCACGATTGGGACCATCGATCCTGAGATCCTCCCAGGCAGAGGTCTCCGAACTTGGCAACTTTTGAGACTGGTGGACTTCAACTCCCAGAATTCCTCAACCAGCCATGGGAGCTGAAGTCCACAAGTCCCTGTTCTGACCCAAAACTTGTTCCAAGTAAACAAACACCAAACAGAGATAAAAACAAAAACTTTTAATGCTTCTCTGCGAAGTCCCTTAATTCACGGTTAAAAGGCTGTTTCAAATTAATTGTCTCTGATAAGAATGAGCCTTGCCAAGGTGGTGCAAGGCTGCCAAGAACACTAGATAAAGTTGCCAAGAAATATTTCAAATACAAAAAGTCTCCAAACGCAAACTAAGATAGTCCGAACTTCCACACGGCTTGAAGTGCAAGAACTTCTTTGCTTCCTGCAAAGAATCCCGGACTCTCAGGCTGGCTTTTACCTCTTAAGGGAGGGGCCATTACCTTGCAGCCTTACTCCCGAGTCGCCCGTGCTGCTGCAGCTGCTCTTTCCTTCGAGCAGCCCTGCGCGCACGCACCCTAGACTACAGGCTCCTTGGGGTGCTCTGCATCACTGCTGCCAGCCTCCACAATCACTGAAGGCAGCCTTCCACTCCCTGACCCCATCCCTACATCACCTGTAGGCCTCTCATGAGTCCTCGCTCTCCGAGACCTACGCCGGCGAACCACAACAGTCCCAAAGTTGCCAAGTTTGGAGATCCCTGCTCCAAGGGATCTCTTGTTTCCTTTCCTCTCAAGAGCTGGGCCCATGGCTGTCTTCCCAGAACCAAAGCCGGACTGCAAACCAACGGCAGGGCACTCAGGCTGCCAAACTCAGATCCGGCTTATCCGCTCAGCCGAAAGGCTTTCCCTCTGTGCAGTTAAAGCTAAGATATGCTGCCACCTCCCAGTTACAAGTAGGTCCCTGGTTTACGACCACAACTGAGCCCCCAAAATTTCTGTTGCTAAGGCAGTTGTTAAGTGAGCTTCACCCCATTTTACGACCTGTCTTGCCACTCTTGTTAAGGGAATCACTGCAGTTGATTAAGTTATGGTGTTTCCCCGAAAATAAGACCCGGTCTTGTTTTCTTTGGGGCTCCAAAATAAGAACCGGGTCTTATTTTCGGGGGATATCTTACCCCACTTACCTTTAGGACCACTGCAAGGCGAGGAAAGTCGTAAAATGGGACAAAATTTGCTTAACAAATTTTTTTACTTAGCAGCATACATTTCGGGCTCAATTGTGGTGGTAAGTTGAGGTCTACCTGTTGCTTATTCTGGGTTAATAATTCTTTTCTGTCATGAAGAAGCAGCAGCATATGCAAATGTAATTAATATTTTTTTTTAATTAAAAACTGAACAACTTGAGCCAGAAAGTGACTTACCCAGAGTGTTGGATTTGCAGCGACTGGAGCCAATGGCCAGCACTGCCGCATATCCTTGCAGCTTCTCTTCGGTGGGTTTGGTCTCGGCCGAACTGTCCTCGCAAAGGCTCTGCAGCAGGTAAGATCTGCGGAGAGAAAGAGAGAGAGAGAGAGAGAAGTCATTGGGACTCCACCATATCCTGCCAGGTAGAAAACCACCACAGCCAGGGCAAAGGGGGGAAGAGAGTCCTAGCTACCTGGTGAAGGTGGCGTAGGTATCGATCAGCTGTAGGGCGGCTGGCAGCAGGTTCTTGGTGATTTCTGAGGACTTGTGGGGGTCAGTTTCAGCAGCCAGCTTGGAGAAGTGCTCGTCCAGGGAGACCTGGACTTTGGAAATGGCCGCGTCCAGGGTGTAGATGGACTGCAAGCTGGGGATCTCGTGCAGCTGGAGGATGGTGGTGCAGTCGACCCCGCAGAAAGAGGAGATCTTGGGAGGGAAGAAGACAGGATTGTTCCCCTTGGGGCCAAGGTGGGATTTGATCCCTCACTCTGTTCAGTGAGCACAGCTGTGCTGTGCTGGCTGGGGAATTTTGGGAATTGAAGTCCAGCTCAGAATTAAACTGCTGGACTTTGCCTGCAATACCACATTCTAACCACTGGGAGGGAGGGAGGGAGGGAGGGAGGGAGGGAGGGAAGGGAAATAGCAATAGCCCTGAGACTTATATACCACTTCACAGTTGCTTTTACAGCCGTCTCCAAGCGGTTTAGAGAGTCAGCCTTTTGACCCCAACAATATGGGTCCTCATTTTACTGACCTCATAAGGATGGAAGGCTGAGTCAGCCTTGAGCCGGTTAGAATTGGACTGCTGGCAGTGGCCAGAGTTTACCTGCAATACCACATTCTAGCCACTGGGAGGGAGGCAGGGAGGAAGGAAAATAGCAATAGCACTGTGATGACCCGTAGTCTCTCAAAACCCAAATCATGAATTAAAGTCAAAACTTAACTGTTTTATCCGTTAAGTTTAAAGTCCCAAAAGTAACAAAAGGAAAACAAGAACAAACCGTATTGGCGAGAGTTCCTAATCAAACCAAGACAAGCAATCATACGTTCCAAGCAGATAACCGGGGAAAGTCCTTGGGAAGAACTCCAACAAAGATAAACCTCCTTCAGAGGAAACACTAACTTTGACTCCAGCAATTCTGACTGTGCAGTTACAAACTTATATACATAGCTCCCAGCTGTAAACCCTGAGGAGGATCACGGCCCTCTCCTCCCAAGTAGACCATGCTTTTCCCTGATCTCTCCTCCCTCCCATGCCCTGGGATGGATAGGGGATGGGCCTGGATCCTCCTCTGATTGCTCAGCCGCCCTCTGCCCTTCCCCAGCCTCCTCCACCACCTCTGGAGCCACACTCCCACTCCCTGTTGGCTGTTCCTCCTCTTCCTCGGAGTCAGTCTCCACCAGGGGCATGACAAGCACTGAGACTTATATACCGCTTCACAGTTGCTTTTACAGCCCTCTCTAAGTGGTTTAGAGAGCCAGTCTTTTGCCCCCAACAATCTAGGTCCTCATTTTACCGTCCTCAGAAGGATGTAAGGCTGAGTCAGGCTTGAGCCGCTCAGAATTGAATTCTTGGAGTGAGCAGTGAGTTAGTCCCACAGTCCTGCGTTCTAACCACTGCACCACCATGGCTCTATTTAGATGAAATCCTGCTTTTTCTCCCCAAATTAGAAGGCATAATGTTGTATTATCGGCAATGGCCGAGGCCACCCCGTCAATAAAGAAACAAGGAGGCAGAAACGTTGTTATTCGAGTGTCTTATTATTCCACAACTCCCGGGGCCTGAACGCACCTGCCTGGCGAAATACTCCTCCGCGATCTCCACATCGTACTTGACGGAGCTGCATTTGGCCGAAGTCACCTCGACCAAGGAAGAGGCGTGCTCGGATTTCATCCCTTGCTTGATGAGGTGGTCCTAAGGAGGAAGTCCCAAGAAAAAGTAAAGTTTTTTTAAAAATTTAAATCAGTGTTCACCAACTGGTGGGCCGGGGACCACAGGTCCATGAGAAAATGTTGGTGGTCCACAGAGAAATGTCACCCCCAAAGCAATTAATCCAGGGTGCATGGGAACACAAGACTGCACCGCCCACATGGCCCGCGGGAACACAAGGCTTGCGTCTCTTGCATAGTGAACAACATGAGGTAGTGAGGGAAATGGGGAAAGGGCAGAGGGGGGAACTTGCCCCACTCCCACAGCCTGGCTGGCCTGGAAGCCACGGGCTGCTTCTTTCCACTTCTTTCTTCTTCTGCTTTTGGTTGCATCTAAGAAAGCAGCAAAGTCTTTCTTTCTCCCCAAACTCTGCCAGAAATAAGTCTTTGGGACCCTTGCTGCCTCCCTCCAAGGAGCTGCCAGCACTCCTTTTCTGGCAGAGTTTGGGGGATAGAAAGAAAGATGTCTGCTGCTTCTGCTGTTTTCCTTGCATGAAGCCAAAAGTCTCTCTCTCTCTCTCTCTCCCACCTGGAGAAAAATCATCTCAAACCAGTCCGTCACTTGATTTACCAATATAGCCTTTTTATCATACCTGGACATACAAATAGTCCTCAACTTACGACCACGATTGAGCCAAGAATTTACATGTTGCCAACGAAAAAATTTGCTAAGTGAGTCCTGCTCCCCCCTTTTTACGACTTTGCCCGCAGTGTTCATTAAGCGAAGCGCTGCGGTTGCTAAATTAGCAGCACAGTTGTGAAGTGAATCTGGCTTCCACATTGGCTTGGCTCGTCAAGACAGTCGCAAAAGGAGATTATGCTGTCGTAAATGTGAGTTGGCGGAGAAGCACATCCAAAGCACATAAATCTCGTGACCATGGGAATGCTGCAACGGTCGTAAGGGTGAAATATGGTGCTGGGTCCCTTTTCATTAAACGAACTGTTGTAAGCCAAAAATGACTGGTATTATTCTGACCAAGGCTTCCTAAGACCGTAATTAAGTACACACTTGTTTTATTTCAATGCTGGGAATTATGTTCATTCCCAGCCTGTAATGAGTCCCAAACAGTCCCTCGAGATAAGCACCCACCTTTACATCCTTAAAATTGCTGCCAACAACTAAAGTGCCAAAAGAACTCTAAAAAACCAACCGAAGTACAAAGTCCACACAGAGCTTCAAGGATTAATCCGAACAGAATGAACGACTTTGCTTCCTGCAAAGGTTTCTCTACCTTTGCACCTCCTTTATACCTTAGGGGAGAGGCAATCACCTCCAAGCCTTACACCTGAGTTGCCCCTTTTGTCTAAGCGGCTCTTGCCTACTAGCAGCTCTGTGCACACATGCCCTGGGAACAGGCTTCCCTTGTTCCTCTGCCTTGATGCTGCCAGACTCTGGAGGCTCCGGAGTCACCACCCCACTCCCAGATGGTCCTGGCCCTATCTCTGCATCAGACGCAGAACCCTTGTCTGAATCCTCCCCAAACTCCCGGACTGGTCCCCGTTCTTCCCCACTGTCCGATTCCACTGCCATCTGCCCAGGCTGCCGGTGAACCACAACAAGTATTTTCGAGCCCCGCCCAGAGGAATACTTACCTTGATCCAGTTGACGTAGGAGGAGATGTGGAGGCGGGACGACCAGCGTAGGGTGTGGAGGATGTCACATTCCCGCATCTCCGGGCTGTTCATGGCCAGCTGGTTCATGTAGCTCTTGGATGGGGGAAGGAGGCCGAGGACCCGCCAGAGAATCAGGAAGTAGTACTGAAGCGCGCAGGCCTCCTGCTCAAGAGAGACAAAGCCAAGCCGCCTGGTCAGCCAGTCCTTCCAACACCAGAGCCCCTGAGGCCAGAGATGCTACCCTGCCCCCGCAAGGGGGCCCCCAATGGAGTTGTTGCCCTCACCAAGGCAGTGACGTTTTTGTTCTCCTTCCGGCGGAGGGTGTCAAACTGGGAGCCGGCAGACAGCAGTGAGGCCAGGGCAGAGTAGAGTTCGTCGTATTTCATGGCCTTGGAGAACAAGACCTCACACACCTGAAAGGGAAGCGGCACCTCCTGAACTGCTCAGGCATTGTTCTTCCCCTTTGCTGACCCAGGTTCCACTCAACTCTGAATAAACCAGACCGTCCCCACTCCTCTCTCTCTCTCTCCTCACTGGCAGGAGAAGAGGAAAGGCAGCTTTGCCAGAGAAATACAGAGCTCTTGCTTGGAGTGGGGGTGGGGAGGTGGGGGCCTCTGAAAGCAGAGATCATCATCATCATCATCTTTTAACCACCCCATAATTCCTTGCAGGGTGGAGTCTAGGCAATTGAATGGAGGTAGCAGAGTGTTTTACTGGCCAGATGCCTTTCCTGTCACCAGTACGGAGTTTTGTTCAGCAGATAATATTCTCATTGTGCCCAGAGAGAGATAAATATGCCTCTACCTAGGATCGAACCCACAGCCTCCTGATTATGAGGCAAGAGCTCTACTTCTAGGCCACCACACCACTCTCTCTGGAAGCAGAGGTATTGTGGATTAAACCCTGGCCGTGTGGCAAGCGCTGAACGACCTCGGCCTACAAACTTAATGGAGTCCCAAAGTCCCACTACTAAGGAAGGCGGCTGTTGAGGGGTTGTTGTTTTTTTTTCCCCAGTTGTTAAGAGAATCATGGCGGTTGTTAAGCAAATCGTGTGGTCATTAAACAAATCCAGCTTCCCCTATTGACTTTGCTGGTTGAATGCTGGCTGGAAAGGTTACAAATAGCGATCAGGTGACCCTAGAAGGCTAGAAGGCTGGGACTATTATAAATACATGTCAGTTATCAAGGGCCCAAATTCTGGAGAAGAAGAAGGCAGAGGCATGAATTCGAGCGGCAGTCCAGGAAAATTTCCCAGCCAAGTGCATGATGCCCGGTCCAAATTTGGCACAAGGGACTGCACACACATGCCTAATCTGATCTTCCCACAGGAAGCTCTAGAGCTGTGACCCCACACCAACCTTTTGGATGCCAGGGACCAGTTCCGTGGAGAGAAGTTTTTCCACGGACCAGAGGAGGGTGGCCATGGTTTCACATGCTGTCTGCATCCCATGGATGGGACTTTGCTTGTTTGCATGGATCGGTTTCTGGTATGCCGTGGCCCGGTGCCAGACCACGGACAGGGGTTTGGCGACCCGTGCTCTAGAGAGTTCAACCTACTCTGCGATGAACCCACCGACCTTCCCCCTGAAGATCCTCAGTGTGAACCAGCCAGTGGTGGTATTCAAGTTTTTTGACTACTGGTTCTGTGGGCATGGCTTGGTGGGCGTGGCTCAGTGGGCATGGCAGGGGAAGGATGCTGCAAAATCCCCATTCCTGTGGGAAGATTACTGCAAAATCCCCACTCCCTCCCCACCCCACTAACCTGCTTTCCAGCTCTGTTCTCCTGCATAGAGCAACCAAAGGAGACCCAGCCAATCAGCTGGGACTCGATGGGAGGCAGAGAATAGATGGGGTTGGCGGGGCCAGTCAGAGGTGGGATTGGCCGGTTCTCCGAACGACTCAAAATTTCCTGCTGCTGGTTCTCCAGAACCGGTCAGAACCGGCTCAAGTCCACCTCTGGAACCAGCCAACCAGGGACCAACCCTACCTCAAACCTTTCCCAGAGAATGCATGGGGCGCACACGTGTGTGTGTGTGTGCATGTGTGTGATTAGAAGGGAGGAAAGCGAGAGTTTTAAAGGAAGCTTCCTGTTACCGTGCTATCGAGGCGATTCAAGTCATCTTCAGATGCTTCCGGGGAGAGGATGCAGTAGAAGCGCGGCTGGGGGGCAGCGTCTGAGAGAAAGAGGAAGCCGTGTTAAGAGGTTTTAAATTTTCGAAATATATATACACACACACACACACACCTGGGGCCACTAATCATGCCCAGCCTGCTCCTTCCTGGATACCTTGGGGTAGGAACTTCACCCTCCCCAAAGGGCCAGGTGGGAGCTAAACTCTACACCTGAGTTCTCCAGGGGTCTCAAGGAAGGGAGACCATACTAAGGGACCCGGCTGTCTGTCTGTCCTTCAGGCCCTGGCTCTGGAGAGAGACCTCCAAGGTGTTTCAGGGGCCGAATCCTAAGGTTTTCCCTCGGGGGCCCTTCTGTACCAGAGGGATAGTGCTTGGCCCAGTTTTCTTCCACTTCCTTGAAGCCATGATAAAGTGGGGAACAGGCCGGCCGGCTGCCCTCCTGGCTCGCGCTGGCCCAAACGATGGGAGGAGTTAAGAGGTTGTACTGGACCTAGAGAACACAAAGAGGCAACAGAAAGTAAAATATGGGGCACCAGGGTAATTCCAAAAGAATCTGCTTCTGCTATGAGGTCAGAAAAGAAAACTTGCTTTTCTAAACTGACTGTGGTTTATCTGAACAGCTCCTTGTTCAAAGAGAGAGGGGGGGAGAGAGAGAGAAAGGGAGGGAGAGAAAGAGAGAGGGAGAGAGGGAAGGAGGGAGAGAGGGGAAGAGTGAGTGACAGAGAGAGAGGAAGAGAGAGGAAGAAAGAGAGAGAGAGAGAGAGAGAGAGAGAGAGAGGAGGAAGAGAGAAAGAGAGGGAGAAAGAGAGAGTAAGAAAAAGGGAATGAGAGAAAAAGAGGGAGGAAGAGAAAGAAAGAGAAAAAGAGAAAGAGAGAGAAAGAAAAAGAGAAAGAGAGACAGAGAGGAAGAAATAAAAAGAGAACGAGAGAGGGAGGGAGGACCCCCCCCCCGCCCAAAGAAAACCTTGACTGACAAGACGATGCCGTTCCTCTCCTCTCCTGCAAAATCTGTGAGCAAGAACCCACCTGCTCAAATAAATACACGGGAGCCTTTGAGTATTGGTGAAGCAGGTAGTCGAAGACCAAGAGAAGGCGGGCTAGCAGGAGAGGGACGCATCGGAGCTGTGAGTCCAGGTTGGCTGTAACGTCCAGGATGGTCTGGATGCAGAGGGTCAGGATGGACCGCCGGCCTTTTTCGGAGAAGCTGTGGAAGATGAGCAGCAGGAGCTGGAGGTGTCCAATTGAGGTCCGTCACTGAAGAATCCTGCAGGGCATTTTGCTTCAAAGTGCCCACAAACCTGGGAGGGAGGGAAGGAGGGAGAGAGATTCAGGAAGGAAGGAAGGAAGGAAGGAAGGAAGGAAGGAAGGAAGGAAGGAAGGAAGGAAGGAAGGGAGGGGAAAGAGGGAGGGAGAAAGAAATGAGAAAAAGGAAAGGGGAGGGAGGAATGAGAAGAAGGAAAAGAAGGAAGGGGAGAGAGAGAGGAAGCAAGTAATGAGAACGAAGGGGAGGGAGGAGGGAAGGGAAGGAGGGAAGAATGGGAAGGAAGGAAGGAAGGAAGGAAGGAAGGAAGGAAAGGGGAGAGAGGAATGAGAAGAAGGAAGGAAAAGAAGGAAGGGGAAAGAGGAAGGAAGGAATGAGAAGAAGGAAGGAAGGAGGGAGGGAAGAAGGGAGGAATGAGGGGGAGGGAGGGAAGAAAGGAAAAGAAGGGAGGAAGGAAGGAAGGAAGGAAGGAAGGAAGGAAGGAAGGAAGGAAGGAAGGAAGGAAAAATTCAGTAAAAGGCAGCCCTTACACCTTCGTGTTATCTGTGCAATGGGGATATAACTGTGCAACAATTATACTTCGCCACTGGACCGAAAACCTCCTGAGTTTGGTGCGCCCAGCCAAAGCTGTGAAGCCAGCGCATCCCCAAGACTTTCTCCTACCTCTCCCACACATTCAGACACTCGGGGACATCCGGGTCCATCTGGGTGCTGGCTTTATGCTGCCAGATGAGGAGAAAACGGGACAGCACCGACAAGCTCTGGGGGTGGATGTAGAGAGGCCATGGCCCTTCGGAGAAAGGAGACACCCCCAGCTGCTGCAGGAGAATGTTCTGGCAAAAGACAACCATCGCGTGTGTTGAAAGACTGAAGGGGAGCAGCTCTGTCAGTTGCAAGTGATATACTTTTTTTTTTTAAAGGGCAGCCTCCTATAACTATTTAAACCTTGTTTAACTACAATCATCATCATCATCACTCTTGCAGGGTGGAGTCTGGGCAACTGAATGGAGCTAGCAGTGTTTTTTTAATGGCCAGATGCCTTTCCTGTTGCCAGGGCGGAGTTTTGTTCAGCAGGTATATTTTCTCATCGTGCCCAGAAAGGTATCTGCCTCTACCTAGGATTGAACCCACAGCCTCCTGATTGTGAGGCGAGAGCGCCGCCACTCAGCCACAGCACCACACCCTTGTTTAACTACAACAAAGGAGAATACTGACATGGGTTGAAATGAGGGGTCCTTGGTGTCCTCCGAGCTTGGTTTGTTTCCTTGCAGATGTTTCATGACTCAACTAGGTAACATCATCAGTGTTAAAACAGAATGCAATTTGCCATTTATATATTATCTTTTCTAGCACTGATGCCTGGTTTGGGCCATGAAACGTGGGCCAGAAAACCAAGTTCAGAGGGCATCAAGGACCCCACAGTCCTCCTCCTCAATCCCACTTCCTTCTAACACTGATGATGTTACCTAGTTAGGTCTGCCAGAAAACCACCGAGTGAGCTAGGGGCCCCTTGTTTAACTACGCAGACTTAACACTGGATCGCTGCCCCAGTTTAAATACAGGGAAGTGCCCCAAACACACCTGCCTTAGAGAAACTTGTTCTCGAGATGAGAACGTGATGGAGATTTCCCCATTCTTACTCCTAACAATTTCCAGTTTAACCAGCAGCTCCTCCCTGGCCAGAAAGCCAGACTCACCTGCAAGGTCGGAGACTGGAGGTCAGAGGTCACCAAGGAGTGGTTGAAATGGTACAGCGCAGCCGCAAACTCTTCCTCTTCGGAGGTCCCTGCAAGAGCACAGGGTCACCAGGTGAGGCCAGGCCTCCTGACCCCACCCCATCCCAAGAACTCCAGGGCAGGGCAGGATCTTTCCCCGTGTCCCTTCTAGGGTGAGAAGGAAGCCCAGCGGCCCATCTCTTCCTCCTGAGGGAGGCTACCTTCCCCCACCACCACCATTGGCCTCTAATTCAACCTCCATGAATTTAGTTTTCCATCCAGTTCATAACTGCCAAACTCCGAGAGGTGGAAACTGCCTTAGATTCCTCAGCCATTGGGCTGTCGTCTAACCTGCCAAAACCCTGGCTCTTACAGGTATTACAAAATTGACACCTTGTATGTAAAACTGGCTCAGGTTATCCTCTGCTTCTCTTCCAAAGGGGTGCTCTAAGCCTAACTCCCAAAGATCTGCAAGCCAAGCTCTACGGGCCCTTGAAACAAAACATAGCCATTTAACAGGGTGGCACACCCCAATGCCCAGCGGGTGGGGTAGACTAGATCAGAGGTCTCCAACGTTAGCAACTTTAAAACTTGTGGACTTCAACCCCCAGAATTCTAGGAGTTGAAGGCCACAAGTCTTTTTTTAAAAAAAATTAATTAATAAACAACAAACCGAAAACAGAAAGAAAAAACATTAAAAATGAGCCTTGGTGGCTCAGGCTGTTAAATGCCTGCTCTTAAGATCCAGCTGTCTACAATTACTGTAGGCTCGAATCCCACCAGGCTCAAGGTTGATTCAGCCTTCCATCCTCTCAGGGTAGGTAAATTGAGGACCCAAGATTGTTGGGGGCAATAAGCTGACTTTGTAAAAATGCCGCTTAGTAATAAGCAGGCATATACAATGGAATGAAGGCTATTGCTGAGCGCATTGGGTTGTGCTCCAAAAATTGTAAGCCGCCCTGACTCTTCGGAGAAGGGCGGCATATAAATGTTATTAAAAAAAAAAATGAACGTGGTCCGAACTTAATGAAAAATAGAAATTTACATGTATAAATATTAATCATCTTAGCTGAAATTACTCCATTCTTTTTTTTTTAAACCAGTAGTAAAACTTCTCCCAAATTCTATAATAATCAGATTCAGTCTTATCTTTTAATTCTTGAGTTATTCTATCCATTTCAGCGCACGACCAAATTTTTCTAATTATTTCCATCTCTTCTCGCATATCATTTCTTTTCCATTTCTGGGCAAAAGCTAGTCTCGCGGCAGTGGTGACATGGATTATTAAATATATTATCTCTTTGTTGTATTTCCCCACATTGATTCCTAATAAGAAAATTTCGGATCTGAGCTCCATTTTAAGTTTACACATCTCTTCTAACCAGTTTCTGATTTTCAACCAATATATTTGGGCTTTTTCACATTTCCACCATACATGATAATATGTTCCAATTGTATGGTGGAACATATTGGACGGCCACAAGTCTTAAAAGTTGCCAAGGTTGGAGACCCCTGGACTAGATGACCTGTCGGATTTTGCCTTCCAACACTAAATACCCCCCAAAATACGACCTACTACGAAAGTAAGTCCCAGCTTGATTTTTACATGTGTGCCCAATATAAGCCCTACCCCCAAAATGAGCCCTAATTAAGACCCCCACCCGCCCTAGGATGCACGGGTTAAAATTAAGCTAGGGTGGGGATGTGGGGTAGTGGAGCTGCCCTACTATTTACCTTTGGACAGTTGCAGCCAGGCCTCGCACACCGTGGCCCATTTCTTCTGCAGCCTGCAAGGCTTTCCTGAAGGCCTCTGTACCCGATAACACAGCTCTGGATCGATCCAGAGTTCTGTTATCGGCTGCAGAGGCCTTCAGGAAAGTCTTGCTGGCCTTGCCAGCTGCAAAAGAAGTTCCTAAAGGCAGTGAAAAGGAGAGCAATGCATACAAGTGAGGTGAGTCAGTGGATGAAAAGTCCCCCTGAAAATAAGACCTGGTGCCTTTTTTTGATGCCCCCCCCAAAAAAATAAGACAGGGTCTTATTTTCGGGGAAACACGGCAGGAATTGATTATCTAGGCTGGAGAGCCAGAATGGGGGCCACAGAGCTGGGCTTGCTGAAAGAGCTTGACTTGCGCCAAGTGGATTTTCCCCAGAGTTACTCAGTCCCCACACCTCCGAGGGCTTGATCTGCAGGTTGGGGGCGAGGAAGACCCCTGTTGTGGTTCACCGGTAGCCGGTGCAGACGGCAGCAGAATCAGACAGTGGGGAAGAACAGGGATCAGTCCGGGGGTCTGGGGAGGACTTGAACGAGGGTTCTGCGTCCGATGCAGAAGTGGGGCCAAGGCCATCTGGGAGTGGGGTGCTGACTCCGGAGCCTCCGGAGTCTGGCAGCAGCGAGGCAGAGGAACAAGGGGAGCCTGTTCCCAGTGCGCGTGTGCACAGAGCTGCCAGATGGCAAGAGCAGCTTAGACAAAAGGGGCGACTCAGGTGTAAGGCTTGGAGGTGATTGCCCCTCCCCTAAGGTATAAAGGAGGTGCAAAGGTAGAGAAACCTTTGCAGGAAGCAACTTTGTTCACTCTGTTCTGATTAAACCTTGAAGCTCTGTGTGGACTTCGTACTTCGGTTGGCTTTTTACAGTTCATTTGGCACTTTAGTTGTTGGCAGCAATTCAAGGATGATAAAGGCGGGTGCTTATCTCGAGGGACTGTTTGGGACTCATTACGGGCTGGGAATGCACATAATTCCCAGCACTGAAATAAATCAAGACTTGTTTGGACTAAGTGTGTGCTTCATTATGGCCTCAGGAAGCCTTGGTCAAAACAATCCCTCCCACCTTCCTGACCTTTGAGCCCATCCTTGTCCACTTCTTTGATGATGCTGGCCAAGGTGGCCATGTGCTGCTCCGTCAGAGAGACGCTCAGGTAGTTGCGAATGAAATTGTTCTTCGAGTCCAGCATGGAGGAAGTGAGGAAGTTGAGGATGTTGGAGGCCAGATTTAAGAACTGAAAGAAACAAGAAAGCCAAAGCCCTCCATTAAAAAAAGAAAGGAAGAAGAAAGAGAAAGAGAAAGAGAAAGAGAAAGAGAGAGAGAGAGAGAGGAAGGAAGGAAGGAAGGAAGGAAGGAAGGAAGGAGGGAGGGAGGGAGGAAGGAAGGAAGGAAGGAAGGAAGGAAGGAAAGAAAGAAAGAAAGAAAGAAAGAAAGAAAGAAAGAAAGAAAGAAAGAAGCGGGAAGGCAGACAGAATTTGAGTCCAGCGTAGAGCTCACCAGTTCCGGGTCTTTGCGACTGGCCAGGATGTTCCCGTTTTCTCCTGCCGACTGCTTGTTGGGGCTCTTCACCCGGGGGGAGCTCTCCAGAGGGGGTGGGGGAGGAGGGGGAGGAGGGGCCACCTTCTCCTTGCTGGGGGAGATGGTCTCTTCAAACCACTGGCCAAGGATGGGCTCGCTGTCATCGTCTGAAAAAGGGGCAAGTCAGAGGGTTGAAAGGCCAGGAACACGGCTCAGGGCCTTTCCCCCCCACCCTGAGCACCTCCCTCTCTCCAGTGCAGAGCCCCCCATCACTTCCCCACTGAAGCCTCCTCTGCCCCCACCCAACCTTGGCTGCTGTCTTCTGTGCTACTGAAGTCGTCTTCATAGTAGGTGTTGGAATCCGTGGACGCGCTGACGTTGCTGCTCATGGACCCCTTTCGTTGTCTCTGCAGGACGCAAGCCTGGAAGCGGGGTTTGAGGGGGGGAAAGGGGGAGGGGCCACAAAAGCCCAGCCAGTGAGCATCTTCCACCAAACCTTACTGCCGCTCCTTGGAGCAAATCTCAGACCTGAGGGGCGAACAAGGCTTAACGTTTCCCCCGCTTGGAAAAGCAGAGCCTAAAAGTAACCTCCTTCCTTGCTAATCTAGGGCAGCCGCCCTGCTTCCTCCCTGGGTGGGGTTCGTACCGTGCCCGAATGATAAGGCCCATTCCTGCAGCACAGGGCAGATTCACACCACCAAGAACAAGCCAGGGAAACCCACTTGATGTCTTCCCCCTTCAAGCCCCACCGTGGCCCATCTCTTATCTCTCGATGGGAGAACCCCCGAAGCAGAGAGAGAACCAAGGGGAGGGTCATTTTCCCCACCCCCCCACCCCCACCAGCAAGGGACATCTGGAAGGAGCCCTCACCCACCTTCCGATAAGCCGTGGAGAGCAAGGTCAACAGCAGGTTGGCAAGAGGCACCGACTCGATCAAGCGCTGAATCCTCTGGATGGATGTGCTCTGGGCCATGATATTCAAGGCGGCCGGAGGGCCATCTGTGTCCCAGCCCTGAAGGATGACAGGCCCCCCCCGGGGAGGGTAAGAGAGGTCAAAAGACACCTGGACCCCCTTCCCCAATTCTGAGAACCACGCCCGCCCCTTTGTCAAGCGCTCACCTTGTGGAGGGCCTCCACATGGAGGTCTTGAAAGAGCAAAGTGAGGAGCTTAATGGCGTGATTGGCCAGGACGACGGAGAGGATGCCAAATCCCTGATGCCTGCAGAAGGGGGAACCCAGGTGAGGAAAGGAGAGAGAGTGGGCATCAACTCAGGAAGGGACTCTCATCCGAGGGCAAGACATGGAAAGAAACTGCCCTCTCCAAGCAGGCTTTTAACATCCAACACCAAAGAAAGAATGTATAATTGACTTCAGGAGGAAGAGAAATGTACATTTACCATTGTACATAAATATTGAATATTGAATTGAGCATTTAATATTGAATTATTGTCATTGTACATATATACACAGTATACATACAACAAAATTCACATAACACCCAGAGACCAGACCAACACGCACACACACACACATAACAATCCCCAAACAACCCCCCCGCCCGCCAAAATTCCCCATCCCCTAAAAACACACAAGCATCCACACAACAGACCAAGTAATCCTGTCCAACAGGTGGTCCTTAAGTTCATTGTGAAGTGCAATTATAGCTCTGGGATAAAAACTATTCGGAAAACGTGTGGTCCGAGTTTTAATTGCTCTTTATCTTCTGCGAGAAGGCAAACAGTTCACAAAGATTGTGAGCAGGATGGGAAGAGTCTCTGAGAATGCTGTGCAACTTCCTTAAACAGCGAGATGTGAAGATGTCACCCAGGGCTGGTAGCTGGAGCCCAATAATATTCTGGCAAGGAGAGGGTTGGTAGTTTTAAATTTCTGGGCACTTCTATCTCGGAGGCCTCTCATGGACTATGAATGCTAACATGCTGGTGAAGAAGGCACAGAAGAGGCTGTACTTCCTGAGAATGCTCAGGAAGATAAATCTATCTCAACATCTACTTCTGTCCTACTACCGCAGCACCATTGAGAGTGTCCTGATATATGGCATCCTTGCATGGGATGGGAGCAGCTCTGGAGTGGACAAAAAAGGCTCTACAGAGAATCATTAAAAACTGCCCAGAATATCAACAGGCTCTAGCTACCAGCCCTGGACATCTTCCCATCTCACTGTTTGAGGAAATCACATAACATTCTCAGAGACTCTTCCCATCCTGCTCACAATCTTTGTGAAGTCTTTGCCTTCTGGCAGAAGATACAGAACAATTAAAATTTGGATCACGTTTTTCTGAACAGTTTTTATCCCAGAGCTATAATTGCACTTAACAATGAACTTAACTACCACCATCAGTGAGCTGTTGGACAGGATTACTTGGTCTGTTGTGTGGATGCTTGTTTTTAGGGGGCGGGGAATTTTGGCGGGTGAGGGGAGGTGTTTGGGGATTGTCATGTGTGTGCATGTTGGGTCTGGTCTCTGGGTGTTGTGTGAATTTCATTGTATGGATGCTGTGTATGTATGTACAATGGCAATAAAGAATTCAATTCAAAGGCAGAAGGAACAGCAAGGAAAAGCCCCATTCCCCACCCATCCCTACCAGGACTCGCCCTGCCCACGGCGAGACCTACCCTTTCCCAGGTCCGAGTTTGGGAGACCCGACACCCTCTTTGGACCGCACGATGATATCCCGGACCCGAAGGGCTGCCAGGGGGTCCTTCTCTTTCCCCTTGTCGGCCAGGGTGGTCGGGCTGAGGTTCAAGATGAGGAATAAGCTGTTCAGCAGACACCAGGCTCCGAGCAGCTGGAAGTTCTGGTAGTGCTGCAATCCCAGAAAAAGAAAAGAAAAAGAAAAACCACACACACTGTGATAAAAATCAACCATTCGGGTACTCGGACAACTGGAGACACGTGAACAATAAATAGGAGCTTTATTATGGAGCTTTTGCAAAAGGGAGTTCTGTGCTCATGGCCGCAGAAGACATTTGCCCCAGGAGGGCTGGGGTTTATATACAGTTTCATATATACAGTCTCTGCCCCTTTCCAGGTTCACAATCTATCCAGCTACATATCTCCCTATGCAACACCCTTATTATGGTAGCACACCATCTGTTTCCTTAACCTGTTTACCCATTTCCATTTCCAGTGATCTCCATCATTAAGATGACACTGGACAGCACGAGCTGACAAATATATAACCTTTATACAAAACAACAGAGAATTCTTACATCATATTCCAAGTAAATTATCTTAGGTTAACACAGAGGTTAAAAACGGCGTTACCATGGCTTTATATTTTATAATTTGCATATCATACACACACACACATCACATTGTGATTGCGTGTTACGACACTGTCGGGAGTCTGAATCTGCAGGGGAAGAGGAGCTGGAACAAGAGCCGACAGAGATCGAGAGGGCGGCTCCATTGGCCTTGAGAGGAAACTGGGGAAGGCCAGGCTCAGTCCGGGCAAGGCTTTTCTGAATCAGAAAGGCCTGCAGACAGGGAGGAGCAGGAGAGACAGAGCGAAGACCACCGCCTCCTGATCCAAGAGCACGGAGAGAAGGTGAGACCAATGCAGACTGAGCCGGCTACAAGGGAGGAGAGTGCTCCACCACCCCCCTTCACAAGGCACACCTGGGGATTGAGATGGAAGGAGCTGCTGGTGGGAGGGGCATTTGTTGGGAACAAGTTTTGAATCTGTGGAGCCTCGTGTGCACTTACTGACGCCTGAAGCCCGTCTTGTGGGCCTTACCCGGTTTGCCTGCTTCACTGCCCTTCTTGCTCTGGTTACTCTTTGGCTAACCTGGCTTACTGGACTGCTGGCCCTGGCGTGGCTAACCTGGCTTACTGGACTACTCGCAGCTGGAGGCTTCTGAAGGTGCATGTGCTCCAGAACTTGTAGTGAACGTGGGGACATTTGGGGGCACAGTTGGAGCAATAAAGGGGAGTTAGGCCTATTCTGTGTGTTGTGTTGCTTTCATGCCACGCCCCAGGACATCTCATTGACACAAGAGAATTTTTTTTTTGCTCCTTTCGCTTTCCTTCCCCCCACCTGTAGATGCTGATGATGGGATCATGTCGTAGATTTCCAACTGTGGAGAGAGATGGGTTTTTTGTTTTTGTTTTAAAAGGGTCTCGTGAAAAGACACCAAAGCCTGGCCGATGCCACCCCAACGCCCTCGAGAATTTTGCATCTGCAAATTCGTTTTCCTTGCAGGCCCTTCCGCCCCATCCCACGCGTGGCCGACTCACGCATTTCTGCACGATGATGGCAGCATCGTTTTCGTAGTCCTCTTCTTTGGAGCTCGTGGAGCCCGTGCGGACTTGCTGGGTGGCGCCCACATGTAGGATGGCCATGCAGGTGGCCACGCTGACCCCTGGGGGAAGAGAAAGGATCCTGGGGTCAGCCAGAGCAACGGGGACCAACTCAAGGCCCTGAGTCTCAACCGGTGATGGGGGACAGTGAGCAAGAGGCCTCCCCCACCCTCATTTCAGCCTTCCAAGGTGGGTCAAATGAGGACCCAGATTGTTGGGGGCAAGAGGCTGACTCTGTAAACCACTTAGAGAGGGCTGTGAAGCACCGTCAAGCGGAATGTAAGTCCAAGCGCTATTGCTATTTTCTTTCCTTCCCAATGGCTAGAATGCGGTATTGCAGGCTAACTCTGCCCACTGTCAGGAGTTCGATCCTGACCGGCTGAAAGTTGATTCAGGATTCCATCCTTCCGAGGTTGATAAAATGAAGACCCAGATTGTTGGGGGGGTGATAGGCGGAGGATAAACCAGTTAGAGAGGGCCGTGAAGCACCGTGAAGTGGTATGTAAGTCTAAGGGCTATTCCTTCCTTCCTTCCTTCCTTCCCTCCCTCCCCCCCTTCCTTCCTTGTGGTTAGAATGCAGTATTGCAGGCTAACTCTGCCAACTGCCAGCAGTTCAAGCCTGACTGATTCAAGCCTGACTCAGCCTCCCATCCTTTTGAGGTGGGTAAAATGAGGACCCAGATTATTTGAGGGCAATAGGCTGACTCTGTAAACCCCTTAGAGAGGGCTGCGAAGCGGTATATAAGCCTAAGTGCTATTGCTATTAAAAGCAAACTGACTTTGGGAGCTTTTTCTGTAAGCCTAGGTGGCACTTCACGGAGATTAAAATCTCTTTCCCAAAGATCTCAGAATGGAAAGTGGAGCACGGGACAAACCGAAGGAGAAAGAAGATCATTCTCTCCCTGCCAGGCCCTTTTACTGCAACAAACGAAGCTCCTTCTCTTCCTTCACGTGTTGGGAACCCATAATCACACAGCTTCCCCCAGGGGTTTCGGCAGGGTTCCTGCATCGCATGGATTCACCTGCGTAGAGGCAGCTGAGGGCCAGTACGGTCACGTCCTGTAGGCGGGCCGGTGTCAGAGGTTCCAGGACAGGGAGGGAGAGCGTGTCCAGGGCCATGGTGACGTCAATCACCAGGGAATGGAACCTGTACAGGTGGGAGGGAAACGGAAGGTTGGTGTAATAAAAGTTGGCAAGGAAGGGAACCAAGTGATTGAGGTCGGCTCAGAACCTACGGGAGAAAAACCAGGATACACCGTATTTTTTTTCCAGACCATATGATGCACCTAGGTTTAGAGGAGGAAAACAAGGGGGAAAAAATACGGGTTTTTGCCTTTGCGTGTCATGTTTTTGTCCTCTCCGGTATCCAGAAGCACTCTACAGGACAAAAATGGGCCCGTTTTTGGCCTCCCGAGGCCTCAGTTGGTCTCATTTTTGCCCTCCTGAAAACAGGATGCATGGAGGGTTTGGGAGGCCAAAAACAGGCCTGTATTCACTCTAACAGTGGTCACCAACCGGTGTTCTGTGGACCACTGATGATCCATGAGAAAACTTTGATGGTCCACAGAAAAATTATTTGCATTTTTTTACATTGCACTAAAATCAGGGGTCCCCCAACTATGGCTCCTGGGCTGGATATCTGCAATGAACGTTCGTGTTGCTGCAGAGAGTCTCCCCCTTGGGGGTCTTTTTGTGCAGGTCGGAGGGGGGCAGAAATTCCCATTTGGGGTCTGCTTCAGCCTCCCGGTGCAGGGCTTTGGGCAAAGGCTGGAGGGAAGGGCCGCTGGTGGCAAAGAGCCAGAGGGCCTCGTTCCAGTGGGACTGCATCATGGCCTGGAACTGGCTGACCATCATAGCCCACTGAGCCTCCAGGCACCGGGACCTGGCCTTGCACTCCCGCAGGTCTTCCTTCTGCTTGCTCCTAGTCCTCAGTGAGGCGCTTCTGCTGTGCCTCCTTCTCAGCCAGATCCAGCTTCCTGTTGGGGCTCTTAAGGAGCCCCAGCAGGCGAGGAGTTGCTGGGAGGGAAGGGCGAGTAGAGGCCGGTGAGGCGCCTCTCGATGCAAGTGACCTCAAGTTGGCCATGCCCACCCAGTCCCATGGCCACCTAGCCACGCCCACCCAGCCGGTCATTGGGCAGATCACATTAGTGGTCTACAGGATTTAAAATTATGGATTTAGTGGTCCCTGAGGCCCGAAAGGTTGGTGACCCCCTGCTCTATAAGACACAGATATTTCCACCCACTTTTTTTTTTAGGTGAGAGAGCGCGTCTTACAGTCCGAAAAATACGGGAAGAAAGAGGACGGGCACTTACCCATTGCGGACTGCTGTATGCGGCGAGCCGCATGATGAAGGAATTGGCCGACACAGGCCCTGGAAGCGGTTAATGTAGCGCAGGAAATACGGGAGGTTCAAGCAGACGCGCAGCAGCTTTTCAGAACCGCCTGCATTGAAAAAAGGCGAAGGAGGGTGAAGGGACCAAAAGGATGAGGACCAGCCTCTTGAGACTCTTGGGGAGCTGAGAGGCACGAAATTGCAGGAAGTCCTCGACTTAACAACCACAACTGAGCTCGGCGTTGGTGTCACAAAAGGGAGAAATTCGTTAAGCGAGTTTTGCCCCCCTTTCACCACTTTTCTCGCTGCATTTGTCAAGGGAATTGCTGCCGCCTTTGAATTAGTAACCCAGCTGTTAAGTGAATCTGGCTTCCCTATGGAATTTAATACAGATTAATACAGATTATCAGAATTGGAAGGGACCCTTGTAGGTCATCTAGTCCAACCCCAAGCAGGAGACCCTACACCATTTCTGACAAATAGCAGTCCAATCTCTTCTTGAAGGTCTCAAGTGATGGCGCTCCCACAACTTCCGAAGGCAACTTCTGTTCCATTGGTTGATTGTGCTCATTGTCAGAAAGTTTCTTATTTCCAGGTTGAATCTCTCCTTGATCAGTTTCCATCCATTGTTCCTTGTCTGGCCTTCAGGTGCTTTGGAGAATAGCTTGACCCCTTCCTCCTCTCTGGGGCAGCCCCTCAAATATTGGAACACTTGCTATCCTGTCTCCCCTGGTCCTCCTCTAGACTAGCCGTGCCCAGTTCCTGCAACCTTTCATCGTATCTTTTAGCCTCCAGTCCCCTCATCATCCTGGTTGCTCTTTTCTGCACTCTTTCCAGAGCCTCAACATCTTTTTTATAGTGTGGGGACCAAAACTGGATGCAGCATTCTATTTGCTTGTCTGAAGGTCGCAAAAGGGGGATTGTATGATTCCGGGACACTGCAACCATCATAAATGTAAATCAGTTGCCAAGCGGCTGAATGTTGATCACGTGGCCATGGGGGGACACCGCAACAATGTGAAAAATGGCCCCAAGTCGCTTCTTTCCCCCAGGGCTGTTGTTAACTTTGAATGGTCACTAAAAGAACCATTGTTAAGTCGGGGACTATCTGCACTTTCATCGCCTCAAAGGAATTGCAGTTCTAACTCGCGTTGCAGACGGCTGGGCCTGAGGACACAGTCACGGCAAGGGAGCAGCCCCAGCACACACCCACACCCACATCTGTTCTCCAGATGATGCCTTAGGAAATGGGGTAGCTCTGTTAGACAAGCAAGACAACAACAACACCCCGCCTTTCCTTACCGAGTTCTTGCAAGCTGGCCACGTTCTGGGCAACAAATATGCTCTTGGTTTTGGCTGTGGAGGATTGGTCCGTGACGGTCTGTTCTTCGCCTTCCCCTTCCCCCTAGGAGCAGAGCCAAGTGTTATTATTGTGACCTGTCGGCCGCCAGCCCCTCCAGCAGCCAAATCAGAGGGAGGAGGAGGAGGAGGCAGCGTGGGAGTCAGGGTCAGCATCAGGGCAACCTGGGAGCTCCAAGAGGGAAGAGTGAATGGAGCTGGCAGAGAGAGAGGGAGGGAGGGAGGGAGGGGGAGCCTGGGCTGTCTGTCAGCCCTTAGATGGAGAGTCAACAGCCCCCAGGTCTTGAGGTGGCTGATGAGGAAGAGGAGGAACAGGTGGGTCCAGTGCCTGACTGCAGATGCACAGAAGGCAGAGGAGAGGAGAGCAGTGGAAATCTATGGGCCGGTCCTTGGGACGGAAGAGCCACCACTGCTAGTGAAGCCCCACCCTAGTTCTGGGCATAAAAGGCAGGGGGTGGGGATGAATAGATGTGGCAGACAACTACTCATCTCCCTGCCGGATGGACTTGTTAGCCTGGGGTGAGAGAGAAAGAGACTTTTTGCCGGGGCTGCTGACACTCCTAATAAAGGAATCATTGATTTAACTACAGCGGGTTTGTTGTGTTTGGGAGCCAGGTCACAACAGTTATGATCTCCTGCCATCAGAGGTTCACAGGCTCCCCGGAGCCTTGGGGCCCTCTGGTCACCCCTTGCCCAAGAAGGATGGGCAGTCATTTTCCCCAGGGAACCTGAACCTTCTCGGGCAACCTTCTTCCTTCCACGACCCACCTGAGCCTGCAGCGTCGTCACTGGCGACAGGGCCATCTTGGGATTGAAGACAGAGGTCAGCTGATTGAGGAAGTTCATCTGAACCTCCTTCTGGCGCAGTTCAGGCCTGACGGGAGAAGCCAGCTCTTTCTGATCCTCCACTGGAAAAGAGGAACGGGAGCTGAGGGTCAGGCTGGGGATAGGGGTGGAGCAGCCCTTGCTGGCACCTCCCAGGGCAGAAGATGTCACGGGGAAGAGAGCCTTTACCGTCCGAGAGGGTCTTCACTGTCTGGGGCAGCTTGGCCGACTTCATCATCGCTGTGAAAGTGATGATCTCTGTCCGGTCCAGGCGGCTGCAGCCGGTGCACAACCCCTTGATCAGCAGGATCAGGTGTTTCTACGGCAGCATTTCAGAAAAGGTGAGCAGCGCAGGGTTCGAGCCACCTTTTCCAAACCTGAGCAGACCCCAGCTGGGCAGGCACCAATTCCCAGAGTCCCCCCACCACACCATCCAGCATGGCCTCTGCTGTGAATTCTGGGGTATGAGACCCTCATGTCTTGCAAGCAAGACCCCAGCTTCCTGGGTCAGTTTCAACCAAGAGCCTCCCTGTGCAAACAACGCAGAAACTCCCCGACGGGCAGAAGGGGGGGCGCTCTCTCTCGCTCTCTCCTCACCTGTGAGACAGCGCAGGCCTCATCTGGGTTTTCAAGTCGTAACAGGGAGAATTCAATCAGTACTTTGCAGGCAGCTGCTACAGACTGCAGCTGGTTCCGAGGTACTGAAAAGGCAACGTGGCCACGTCAGTCCAACCAAGTTTGAGAGGGGGTGAGGGAAAGGAGCTTTTAAGCAATGCCAAGTCCTTGCCTTACTGCGTTAGCTGATCTAGGAATCCCCCTCCCTTGAAATGTAGCCTGCTCTCCCCCTACCCTTTAATTCCTGGTGGAGACTCTATGGCCATTCAGAGGCTTTGGGGCCAGGATCAGAGGCAACAGAACCAAAAGTTACCCTAACCTACAGATGTATGAGCCATGGTGCTCCAGTGGTGAGAGTGCAGTACTGCAGGCTACTTCTGCTGGCTGCTGGCTGACTGCAATTTGGCAGTTCAAATCTCACCAGGCTCAAGGTTGACTCAGCCTTCTGTCTTTCTGAGGTCGGTAAAATGAGGACTCAGATTGTTGGGGGCAAGAGGTTGACTCTGTAAACCGCTTAGAGAGGGCTGTAAAAGTACTGTGAAGCAGTCTATTAATCTAAGTGCTATTCCTTCCTTGCTTGCTTCTCTCCCTTTGGTTAGATTGCAGTATTGCAGGCTAACTCTGCCCACTGCCAGGAGTTCGAACCTGATCTGCTCAAGGCTGACTCAGCCTTCCATCCTTCCAAGGTCAGTAAAATGAGGACCCAAATTGTTGGGGGAACAATATGCTGACTCTGTAAACCACTTGAGAGGGCTGTAAAGCACCGTGAAGTGGTATACAAGTCTAAATGCTATTGCTATCTGAAAAACCATTTTCTGCTTCCTCCTTTCTGGGTGTTCATAAATGGACCTCCCTCCTGCTATGTCCCTAACATGCTAACTGCCTTCTAAAACACTTTTGCTCACAGAATTCCGGGGGGGAGGGTTCATCATTAAAAGCTAGGCGAACGACCATAGCCCGTGCAGAATGTCCCAACGTGCTCACTCACCCACTCCACACACCGTGGTGATGTAGTGCGTTGCAAGTGCAACAAAAGAGGAGTAGAAAGGCTCGTATTGCTTGTCATGGTGCAGGACTTCCGACTCGCTGCGGTGGAGGAAAGAAGCCAGAGAAACACAAGACTCAGAAAACCGGGCGCCCTTAAAGTTAAACGTGGGTAAGCTCTGAACATCGAAGGCGGAAGGGAGGGGAAATTTGGTCTCTGGGTGGGTTTTGCTACTGATATATAGCCAAGTTAAAGCTTCCCTATTGGTTCTTAAAACCACACAGATCATCCGGCAGCAGGGACTGCAAGGAGACTCTGAGACTGCATGAAAGCTTATCCTAGTTCAGAGGTCTCCAAAACTTGGCAATTTTAAGACTTGTGGACTTCAACTCCCAGAATTCTGGGAGTTGAAGTCCACAAGTCTTAAAGTTCTACGTCTGAACCTCTTAAGCTGGAGTCATTTTCTGAATTGGCCATTTTGCTGTAGAAACCATGTGTTTTATATGAGGAAGCTGTCATGGGCTGTCAGACTACTGGCCCATCGGGTATAGCCTTTTGTTGTTCCACCAAGAAGCAGATAGTAAGCACAGAGAGATCTATCTGTCAGTATCAGCTGCTGCAGAACTCCAGTGGCCTCCCCTCTGTTTATCTGACCAGCTACTCGGGAACAAAGCGCTGAACTCAGGCCTGAAGTCTGATTCAG
The DNA here is from genome assembly GCA_009733165.1 of Naja naja. Classification (NCBI taxonomy): domain Eukaryota; kingdom Metazoa; phylum Chordata; class Lepidosauria; order Squamata; family Elapidae; genus Naja; species Naja naja. The sequence continues at coordinate 964,078 of CM019158.1, read as the reverse complement.
CATCAGCAATGTTTAAATGTTAGGAGGAACTGCACCGTGACAGAACTGTGAACTCGGAGCAAGCCAACAAAAGTAACCAAATGCAGCTTTTGAAATCCAAGTTAAGTCATTCCCCATGGATTCCACGGAAACGGTGAAGGGACTGCAACAGGCATGGGCTTGTACTGTTTTGAGGCCCTGTAATGATTCCACACAACTTAAGACAAGGATCACAAAATGCCCGAGAGGATTTTGCAAATAAACTGTTAAGAGTTGTATCCCAGAAAGGAAGAACAAACAGGAGCCTTCCATACTTTGCAGTCGCATGCTTTTTTTTTTCTCTTTCCCAAACCTTGACTAGACTCATGTGATTTATTCTGCTGCTTAGCCTTCACGTGCACTGAAAAACAAAACTGACAGTCCCACCCAGAAATGCAAAGAGACAAGAGTTTGTGCAGCTTTGCAGAGGGGAAGTTTTTCAAAGCAGGCTGTTGCATAATAGGAACTTTGGTTCAACACCCTAATGTGACAAGTGATGAAGAGAGCATTTGGTGAAAAATTTACATTTGGATTGCCAACAGCGTGAATCCAGGTTGCATTTTAAAATATTATTTTGGGGAATTGTTTTTAAATAGCTCCAACTCCGAACAATAGTCAGTTGCTCTGGGAAATTCTTGACTCCAGCAGCACAAAGATCTAGCTTAAAATATACCATCAATGAAAGCAACGTACAGTCCAAAATCAACTAGTGATATGTTGCTTCAAAGGAGACACGTAGCTGCTACCTAAAACAGAAACAGTGCAAAATATCTACTAAAGAGCTCCAGCCCATTCCTAGAATACAAGGCTCTGTATATGATTCTATATTCAAACCCTACTAAAGTCTCAGGTATATCAGGATGGGATATGGAGTACCACTATCGGTCCAGTTAGCTTTTTGGAAGTGTATGCACAGGGTTGTAACTGGCCCTGCTCGTTATGTTGGAGGAGGACAGCCCCAATGGCAATGTCCCCCTCCAAGAGAATGAGCAGCTACAACCCTGTGCATACACTCCAAAAAGCTAATGGACACAGAACAAAGATACCTGGGAGAGGAGAGGCAAGTCCTTACAACCACACTGAAATTAGGACTACTTAGGTTCAATAGACTCAGCGACACATTTGCAGGCCATAAAAGAAAAAGAAGGACCTGCAGCCCCCCCAAAAGTGCAAACAAAACCACAGGGTCCAATCCCCAATGAACTGAGCCATCATGGAAGCAATTTCATCAGCTGGAGAGGAAACAAACAACATTTTATCCAAGCCTTTTCTAAATTGGGAGAAGGTAGGAAAGTAGAGGCTCCTGCAGAGCCAGGCCTCCAACTGATCTACCTCTGAGCAACTTTTCAAAACACGTTTTAAAACACATTTCTTTTTGCCCCTATGGATGTGTCTGGAAGGCCAAATGTCTTTATATTAAAGGGGTCTTTGAAAGACCAGCATGGCTATCTTAAGTCCACCCAGACAAATGACAACCAAAGGCAACTTCCTGGCAATATGAAGAGCCCATCACAGATATTCACAACCTGAGAATTTTTGTGCACCTCAGCCCCCACCCACAACACCAGCCTTTAAGGCGCTCCCTCTAACTCCAGGGCTGCAGGGCTCTTTCAACCACCATGTAACCACTACAACTCCCATCGCCCACATCCTTGGGCACTTTCCCCAAGAGGCTTCCCCTCCCAGGTGGACCAACTACAACTCCCAGCATCTCCAAAGGGCAGGCTCTCCTCTTCAACTCCCACATCACGACAGCTCCCAGCTGGGTGAGGACTACAACTCCCCTCACCCACATCCCTTGGGCACTTTCCCCAAGAGGCTTCCCCTCCCAAAGTGGACCAACTACAACTCCCATCATCACCAGAGGGCTGGTTCTCTCCCCTCAGCCAGACTGCTCCTAACTGGGTGAGGACTACAGCCCCATCATCCACATCCTTTGGGCACTTCCCCAAGAGGCTTCCCCTCCCAAAGTGGAACAATTACAACTCCCATCATCCCCAGAGGGCGGTTCTCTCCTTCAACCCCCTCAGCCAGGCTGCTCCCAGCTGGGTAAGGGCTACAACTCCCATCACCCAGCAGAGGGAGGTTTTGCGAGGGGAGGGAGTGGCCTCGTTTTGCCCCGCCCACTAGGAGCTGTCAAGCGGAGAGGGGAAAATTGGGGGGGCAGTGCAAAATGGGGGGGGTCTTCCCCCTTCAGGAACCCCCTCCCCGGAGCCTCCCCCCCATTGCGCCCCCCCTCCAACCCGGGGGGCGGGGCTCCTCCTCTCTCCCACCTCTCAATGACGGAGGCCAGCAGCTGCGGCAGCTCGCGCATCTCGAAGGCCGAGTAGGAGGCCGACAGCAGCGGCCGCACCGCCACCTCCCAGCCGGGATCCCGCTCCGAAGACCCGGACCCGCCGCCGCGCCCCCGACGCCGCCATCTTGCCGCCGTCTCTCCTCAGTTCTGCTTCCAGTAGCGTTAGAGTTGCTGAGGCGAAGACACCAGAGGCCGGGGGAAAGCTTCCGGGTCGCGGGGAAATGACTTCAACCGGCCGCTTCTTCCGGTTGAAATTCCGCCCCCCCAAAACAACACCGCTCTGTGCCCTGAGAGGGGGGAAACAACGGCCCTAAAGAATAAATTGGACGCTTTTATCGTTATTATCAACCGACATCCAGGCTCTCAACGTCCAGAGGAAAAAATTGGCGGCCTTCTGATACTTCAAAGGGGACCGCAGGCTCGCCTCACAGAAGCGCGGCAGAGAGACTTCTGGGGCGGACGGCTAGAACGCCCCACGACTATTTTCGACCGTTCTTCCGCCCCCGCATGGAAAGGAAGCCAAAGGAACGCAGGGACGCAGTATCAGTTTCCTTTCCCGGCTAGGCGCGGAAGGGCGCTTGCGCAGAAAGGTGACTCAGCGACTTTCTCTTGGGTGCACATCTGCGCAGGCGCCCTCGCTATCTAGAGTTTCTATGGGCAAAGGCGGATTTCAAAAGTGGATTTTTAAAAAGTCTGATCTCTTTGGTTGTGTTTTGAAATCATCCAACACAGGAGCTTATTAATATTTTCTGGAGCAATTAATGGCTTAAAGTTCAAAAAAAATCTGACCCAAAGAGCTTGCAATCTAAAATCTGTCTTAATTTGTATACTCTTACATTTTTAAATTGATTAAATTTAAATTGATTGAATTTATAGTTAATGAAAAGAATGGTGCTCCTTAGGCAAGGGATTGCAAGCCTGCATTACCAGGGAATGCTGCCAGTTAAACACACCTCCAAGAAGCAAATTCACTGTGATTTATTTCTGCTGTGCCTGAACTGGATACAGGGGGAAATAGGTCTGACTTCACATTTTTTCTGACAGAAAACGCAAATTTCTACCCTGCAAACTCCAGATTTAGACTCTGCCCACTGCGACCCAAAACCCTCCTCAAAATAAATATAAATAAACCAACCCTTAGGCAAGCCACTCGCTTGCCGTAAAGAGAAAACAAAAAACACATTCAGGAAAATGTTTTCATTCAGAAAGTCAAAACTTGCTTTTCTCAATGAGCTTCAAGTACTCCCATAACCCAAAGCTGGACAGAACCCCCAAAAAAAGTAAATATAAATTAGGAACTATAAGACAAAGGAGGGGAAAACAATCTAAGAACAAAAGGAGCCAATTAAAAAAGAAGTTTAAAAATTCAGTGCAGGGAAAAGTCTCTCTGAATTTCTTGCAAGGACACTAAAGATGGAACAGGTTCATTTTTGCCCAGTTTATATCCATTTTCCCAAATTCATCACCTGCATTTTCCAAGTTGGTATTTTCACACAAAGACTGGGGTGGTTTTTTCCTTTCTTTCTCCACAGACATTTTCTTCCTGAGGTGGGAAGAGAACCGAAACAGGCTCTATAGAGAAATCTGGCTGAAATCTGAGCTAAAATTTCAGGAGGAGGAAACAGGATGACAATGTTTTATCACAGCTTCAGGAGTCGAAAAAGTTTCGTCGTAAAAAGTCCAAGCAGCAAAGCAGTTTCGCAGCGCTGGCATCGAAGGACGGGGGAAAAAGCAGGTTAATTTCACAGAACCTTCCCCATTTCTGGAATTTCTCGTTTTCTGCAGTGAATCGGAGACGGGCTTGGGTAATAGGCAGGGCAGTTCGACGGCTCTCTCTTCCTCCAGGGTGGGTGGAAAGGGGGCAGTAGCCCCCTTTCAAATGAGGCTGCAATCCACTCATGAGGGCTCGGCCGTTCCACCGTCAAAGGTGGGTCTATGTGCTTCTCTCCCGTTACCGCCAGGCCCGGTTCAGCAGCTTCACCTGGGCCAGCCTCTTGGTGATCATGGTGGCGAAGACCAGCCCGAACAGCACGCTGCTGATCAAGACATAATCGTAATCGTCTTTGAGGACATCAAATTGTTTGGAGGGGTAGACCCTGGTCTGGTAGATGTCTAACCCATAAGCCACCACCTGAAGGAGAGAAGAAGAAATAAAAAAGGGTTTATCAGTTCTTTAATGATGAATTGAATAGATTAATTTTTCTTTTTAAAATTATAAATATTTTTATGTAATTAAAGGGGAATCTTGCGGACCCTGACTTGAAAGGTATATATGTAATGCAGTAGTTGTTAGAAGATTACTGTTATTAATTTTTTTTTGTTATTAATTGTTGGGATTTAAAGGGGGATTAATTACACGTGATATAAGCTATAGGGGTGGCACACTCAAGTTGGCCAATAGTAGGGAAAATTCTTTTGAAATGTTTGTAATGAGACTGAACTTTTGGAAAGATGAATTAAGTATATGCGATGAGATTGCAAACCTGACAGAGAAAAACATAAAGCATAAGGAATATAAAGATATGAGAGTTACTTAAAATTTAAGGAAACAGATTAAGTAATTTACTGAAAAAATATACAAAATAAGCTGGAGGAAAGTGATAAAAATGATAGAAAATATGTAAAGTATTGGTAAGAGATGAAAGAGAAGAGAACTTTAAGAGGAGTGGACTTCATTCCCAGAATTCCCTGGGCCAGAACAATGATCTATGGCAGGGGTGGCGAACACGCTGGCTCGAGCAATGCGGCCAAAATGAATGCCTTTGCCTCTTATCATTATTTTGTATACTGTGGCTCTTTGCCAAGTTTGGATTTTGTTATGCTGCTTCTCAGGAGGGATCTCTGAGGAGAGATTTCGAGCGAGTCCACCCGCTGCTCATCCCGCTCCCATCCTCGAAACAACTGCAGGGCCAGCGAGGTGTGCTCTCTGACTCTCAGTTTAAAATTTTGGCTCTTTGTGTCAAACTTGTTCGCCACCCCTGATCTATGGTGTTTCTCAACCTTCAGAACTTTTAAGAGGAATGGACTTCGATTCCCAGAATTCCATGGGCCAGGACAAATCTATGGTATTTCTCAACCTTCAGAACTTTAAAGTGGACTACAACTCCCAGAATTCCCCAGGCAGCAAGCTGGCTAGAGAATTCTGGGAGCTGAAGTCCACTCCTCTCGAAGAAACATTGGTCTAATGAAGGCTCACCAGACAAGTGGACTCCAGGCCCGATGGGGCTGTGTAAATGCCCTTCATTCGGGAGATGGTTTGATTGTAGTTGATGAACCTCTCGGCGTGGATTTGCACATCCGGGGAATAAGGGATCAGGTTTTCTTCCCTGAAATGAGCAGGAAAAGATCTCGGTCCCACCTCGGCAATTTAGCATGTGCCTGGAATTTCTCTTTTTGCTATTTCTCCACTGCTCTCTGCCATTTGTAATGCTTCTTAGGCAACCTTACAAAATCCTGGCCAGACTTGACTAGGAAGGTCAATCCAGGCCAGCCAAAACAGCGGTGGGATTCTACCTGGTCGGAGCCAATCCATAAGAACCGGTTGTTACGATTCTGCACAGTTCAGAGAACCGGCAAATCGCACCACTGGCTGGCCCCTCCCCGCCCACTCACTCCTTACCTGGCATACCCACCATCCAACTTGCCTGCATTGTGCCTTCGCCTAAGGTAAGTTGCTATTTTTCCTTCTTTTCCCCCACCCGACCATCTGCTGTTCCGACTATCAGCTGTGCCCGGTGATTTAGATTAGCTAGAAAGCAGGAAATCCTTGGATTTCTTGCTTTCTAGCTAATCTAAAAGCAGAACTTCCTTAAGACTGAAGCTTCTATTTTACAGTGCAGACTCAGGTAGCAGATTGCAGAAAGATAGATCTCTGAGTGAATCTGTGATTCTGTGAGCAACTCAATCTGCCTTCCTGCTTTGCCTGATTTTGGGTAAAAGTTGTTCTTTTTTTATAAAAAAATTAATATTTACATAAATATGTACACTATTTACATACAAGCCATGCCCACCCAGTCACATGACCACCAAGCCACGCCCAGTCAGCAAGCCACACCACCCAGTCACATGACTGCCAAGCCACGCCCACAAATTAGGCCACGCCCACAGGACCGGTTGTTAAGAAATTTGAATCCCACCCCTGAGACAAAAACCTTCTCCCACTCCACCCTCCATGGTTCGGCTAGATCAAAGGTCTTGGAAAATTTAAGATTTCTGGACTTCAACTCCCAGAATCCCTGAGCTAACATGACTGGAGGAGGAATTCTGGGAGTTGAAGTCCACAAGTCTTAAATTTTCCAAGTTTGAAGACCCCTGGGCTAGATCCAAACCACTCCGGCTGTTAGCAGCATTACGTGGACATGTGGCATTTTAAAGACCACTTGCAAGGTCTGGCTGAGAGAAACCCCAAACCACCCAACATCAGCTTCTCCTATCTGCAAAGTCCTAAATGCCCCCCTTCCCCCGGGCTCGGCACTGGATGGATCTCCCCCTCCCCAAATTCCTCACCTCGTTTGCTCTGTGGGGACTTCTGGCCGCCGTGGATCCAGCAAAGCCTTGGGGAGGGACAAAATGGCCCCTGAGGGAAGACCAACTGTACCCAAGAGAAAAATGGAGAAGCTTTGAAAAAAGGGGGAAGCTATTATTGTCGCAATAGATTTGCCAGGGAGGATAGTATGTGTTTTTATCTTTTTTTAATTCACATTTTTAATGTTCTTGTCTTTTGTTTGCCCTGTTTTTTTTTCCTTTTTGATTTTGCATTTTAATCTTTTACATAATTTTTTTAAAAATGAGGAAAATAACAGAATGGAAGGGACCTTGAAGGTCCTCTAGTCCAGCTCCCTGCTCAAGCAGGAAACCCTACCCCAAGGGTCTTCAAACTTGGCTAGTTTAAGACTTGTGGACTTCAACTCCCAGAATCCCTGAGCTAACATGACTGGAGGAGGAATTCTGGGAGTTGAAGTCCACAAGTCTTAGAGCTGTCAAGTTTGAAGAGCCCTGCCCTATCCCATTTCAGGCAAATGGTTCTCCATGTCAACCCTGAAGCTGACCTGACTGGGGCCATTTTGAGGCTTCAGTGTTGCCACACTGGAGCTGAGGGATTGGGGGCAACAGGGGGCAGATAGCTGGGGTTTTGTAGCCAAAACAAAATACTTTTCCCTGGGAACCAAGGACATTCCCACAGGTGGCCAGAGAGAGGAGGAGTGAAGTTACCAGGCAACCAGACGGAACTCTGATTGGTCTCCTGCTTCAGTGGGGGGGGGATTAGACTAGATGACCTAAAAGGTCCCTTCCAACATTGTTAATCTGGACCATGTGACTGATAAGTTTGGGGCAGGGAGAAAACTTTTAATTAGCTGAAAACCGCGGAACATT